>JAKSZT010054578.1:74665-192596 GCA_026826555.1 Tolypeutes matacus
CTATCTATCTATCTATCTATCTATCTATCTATCTATCTATCTATCTACCTACCTACCTACCTACCTACCTACCTACCTATCTATCATCTCCCTGTTGTCCCTGCCCCCATCTCTGGTAACTGTACTCTACTTTCTGTCTTTTATGAGTTTGCAGGTTTGCATACACTCAGACATTTTCTTTGTGGTTACCATGGGGCTTAAATTTCACATCCCAAATCTGTAACAATCTCTTTTGCTTTGATATCAACTTAACTTCAATAGCATACATAAACCATGTTCCTATAACCCTCTGTCCCATCACCTCTATGTAGTTCTTGTCACAAATTAATATTTATACATTGAGTCCAAGCCCACTGATTTATCATTACATTTATGCATTTGCCTTTTAGATCCTGTAGGAAGTAAAAAGTGGAGTCACAAATGAAAAGTTCAGTAGTCCTGGCATTCATTCTGACTCCTGCCATTACCTTTACCAGAGATCTTTCTTTCTTCATGTGGCTTCACCAATTGTCTGGTGTCCTTTCCTTTCAACCTGCAGAACTCTCTTTAGCATCTCTTGTAGGGATGGTCTAGTGGTGACAGAGTCCTCAGCTTTTGTTCATCTGGAAATGTTTTAATCCCTTCCTCATTTTTGAAAAACAGTTTTGCCAGACATAAAATTCTTGGTTGGTAATTTTTGCTTTTAGCACTTTAAAATATGTCATCCACTTGCCTTTTAATCTCCATTGTTTCCAATGAAAAATTGGCATTTAATCTTTTTGAGGCCCCCTTGTATGTGACACATTGCCTCTCTCTTGAGGCTTTCTGAGTTCTCTCTTGACCTTTGTGACATGGTGCAGTGTGGGTCTATTAGGGTTTATCGTGTTTGGGGTTTGTTGAGCCTCTTGGATGTGTATACTCATGTCTTTTGTTACATATGGGAAGTTTTCAGCCATTATTCTTTAAATATTCTCTCTGCCCCTTTCTCTCTTTCTTCTTCTTCTGGGACTCCTACAATGCATTTATTGGACGATTGATGGTGTCCCACAGCTTCCTCAGGTCAGTTCACTTTTCTTCATTCCTCTTTCTGCTCCTCAGACTGGATGATTTCAATTGTCTTAAATTCAAGTTCACAGCCAGCTCCAGTCTGCTGTTGAGCCCCTCTAGGGAATCTTCAGTTCCTCTTACTGTGGGCTTCAGCTCTCTTGGGTTCCTTCTCATAATGTCCATCTCTCTATTGATATTCTCTTTGTGTTCCTGTATCATTCTCCTGATTTCCTTTAGGTCTTTGTCCATGTTTTCCTTTAGCTCTTTAAGCATATTTGGGACCATTTTTAAAAAGTCTTTCCCTGGAATATCCCAGGTCTGATCCTCCTCATTGATGGTTTCTAGTGCTTTATTCTTCCCCATTGTCTGGGTGCCACTTCCTCTTTTGTTTGCCTATTTCATAATCTTTTGTTGAAACCTGTATATTCCAATATTTTAATCTGTTATGGTTGGAATTTATACTTTGAGGCATGTGTTCCTTATGATTGTATCCAGCTACTGTTATGACAGAAGTTTCTTTGAATGCTAGCTTACAAAAAAAAAAGGAAAAAAAGAGAATACCTTTCTCAGGCTTTGCAGCTTGACTGGTGAGGATGTTCTCCTTCAGACCTCATGCATACCTGGAGTCTAAAGGACAGCTCCGGGCCAAAGCCCAGGACCATCCTGATCCTTCCTGCCCTTGCATCTTGTCTTGGGCCTAGAAAACCCCATTTACACAGCTACAAATGTCCCCTCCTCCCTAGGCAACAGTTTCCTCACACTCTCAGGCACTGCCCTGCGTGTCCTGCAGCCAGCAGCCCGTTGTCCCAGGCAGAAGGACTCCACTGCTCTCCCAGTGTTCCGTAGGGGAGCTCCGTGAGCTGCCTGCTACACGCAGGGCAAGTTCTGGGCAGAGAGACTGAACCAGACATATGTGCTCCCGGTATGTGCACGAGGGTCACTCTGCTCCCTTCAGAACTGAGACAAGACCAGGATCCACACTGCAGGGTGGGCCCCGGCTCCGTGCCCAGCTGGTGAGGGGTGGGGGAGGGGCCAGCTGAGGCACCCCTAGGTCCTGCCACCCTAAGTGGCCTTCTTCTGGATTCAGCACTTGCCCTGTTACTGCAGTCCTTTAACTGTTTTCTGGAGCTGTGAGAGTTGTCTCTGCCAGTTCTTTTTTTTTTTAACATTTTTTAAACTTTATTTTGTACGTTTAATAATTGAAAATATAAACAATTAAAAACTAAAAAGTAAACACAGATGAATAAATATATACATTTCTCAATTAAATGTAATGGATACATATAAATTTTTTTTTTAATCAAACAATATGTTACACAATATATTTGGTTCATAGTAATGCATTCATACAGTATTTGTCCTTTTGTGTCTGGCTTGCTTCGCTCAACATAATGTCCTCCAGGTTCATCCATGTTGCCATATGCTTTATGACTTCATTTCTTCTTACAGCTGCATAATAGTCCATCGTGTGAATAGACCACAGTTTGTTTATCCATTCATCTGCTGATGGACACCTGGGTTGTTTTCAACTTTTTCTCTGCCAGTTCTTGCTGGTTGTTCAAAGCTTCTGTGGGCAGACGGGACCCTGAAGCTTCTTACTCTGCCATCTTGATCAGACTGTTCTATGGTTGTTATGTACACGTCTTTCCTCTCCTTGGTTAATGGATGTTATTGTCAGTGGAATTTTTTGATTTCCTTTTTGGAGTCTTCATTGCTAGTGTATAGGAATACTACTGATTTGTGCACGTTGATCTTGTGTCCTGCAACTTTGCTGAATTTGTTTATTAGCTCTAACAGTTGTGTGTGTGTGTATTCTTTGGGATTTTCTATATAAAGGATCACGTTATCTGCAAATAGGGAAGTTTTTTTTTCTTTCCAATTTGGATGTCTTTTATTTCTTTTTCTTGTCTAATTGCTTTAGCTAAAACTGCCTGTACTATGTTGAAAAGAAATGGTGAAAGGGGGCCTCTTTCTTGTTCCAGATCTTAGGGGAAAAGCTGTCAGTCTTTCACCATTGAGTTGATGTTACCTGTGTGTTGTCATATATTTAATTTTAATAGTGTTGCATAAACTTTAAATTGTACATGTGTGTATTCTCGCTGACCTGATTTTGTGATAATCAGGGTAGGCTAAACATTCGCTATATTAGAAACCATGCAAGTGTCCCCAGACCTAGCTTTCTCCCTAGGCCTGGTTTTCGGAATGCTGGTGATAAACTAAACCTGATTTATTATATGACCATCACGTATGGGAAGAGACTATAACTTTGGGTATCTTTGGTCAACCTTAAGAGATATAGCAGGAGACGGATGTGGCTCTGGTGGTTGGGCGTCCATCTCCCATATGGAGGGACCTGGGTTCAATCCCTGGGACCTCCCTTTAAAAATTAAAAAAAGAAAAATATAGAAGGTGCGTAGGCCACCAGATCCCGTGCACAGGTACATTGCCAGGCCCCCCAAGCGGGTGAGCCGCCAGGCCCTGTGTGTGGGTGCGTCACCAGTCCCTGCAAGTAGGTGAGCCACCAGGCCATGTCCGTGGGTGAGCCATCAGGCCTCATGTGCGGGTGAGCCGCCAGGCCCCCGCGAGCCACGCAGCAAGATGATGACGTAACAGGAGAGTGACAAAAGGGAGAGCCAAGACGAGACGTGCCAAATAAACAGGAACTAAGGTGGTGCAGGTGGTAGGACACCTCTCTCCCACATCAGAGATTCTGAGGATCGAATCCCAGTGAAGACAGGAGGAGAAGGATGAGAAGAGAGGGCAGGAAACGGACAGAGAGAGTTGCCCAGTGAATGGACACAGAAACAGCAAAAATGGGGAAGGGGGCGGTAAAAATGGATGAAAGTAAATAAATAAATAAATCCTTAAAAAAATGTATAGGGGAGGAAGATACGGACTATAGTTAGTAGTAATACTTTGACGATGCTCTTTCATGATTTGTTAACAAATGTTTCACAACAATGCAGGGTGTGTGTGTGGGGGTGATGTGTGGGAGCCCTGTATGAGGTTATGCATGCTTGTTTTGTAAGCTCACGATGTTTACTGAACACTTATAGTTTATGTATGTTCATGTATGAATGATATACTTCAATAAATTGTTTAAAAAAACAAACAAAAAAACCTTTAAATTGTATTAGAAAATACAAGTAGCCACTGAATGTGTGATTTTAAAATGTTATTGCTTTAATGAGCTAAGGGAAAAAGAGAAGAACAAACAAACTGTGCTTCTTACACACAACGGAACATTAATTGGCCATAAGAAAGAATGAAGTTCTGAGACATGCTGCCCCATGGGAGAACTCTGGAAACATTCTGCTCAGTGTAATAAGCATGGCTGATAAGGACAGATAGTGTCTGTATTTTCTGATGTCAGTTATAAGAGAGGCTTAGGAAAAGCAAATTCACAGAGATAGAGAGTAGATTAGAGGCTCCTAGGGGATGGGGCAGGGTGGAAAGGGAAGTGTTTGTTCAGAAAAATAGAAAAAGAGAGAGAGAGAGAGAGGAGAAAGATCTGGAACAATACAGCCCTGACTCTTCCCCCACCCCGCAAGGTGGCCCCCCCATCTGTTTGCTCATTGTTTTTTTTTTTAAAGATCATTATTTATTTATCCCCCCTTGCTGCTTGTGCTTGCTGTGTCCATTTGCTGTGCATTTTTCTGTGTCTGCTTGTTTCCCTTTGTTGGGTCATCTTGCTGCGTCAGCTCACCACGCCACGTGGGCTGGCCTGCCTTCACCAGGAGGCCCTGGGACTCGAACCCGGGGCCTCCCATATGGTAAATGGGAGCCCTATTGGTTGAGCCACATCCGCTTCCCTGCTCATTGTTTTTTTTTTTGATTTTATTTATTTATTCATTTATCCCCCGCTTGCTGCTTGTGCTCGCTGGGTCAGCTAACCACGCCGTGCGGGCGGGCTTGCCTTCACCAGGAGGCCCCGGGAACCGAACCCAGGGCCTCCCACATGGTAAACGGGAGCCCCACTGATTGAGCCACAGCCGCTTCCCGCTGCTCATTGTTTTTTTTAAAGATTTTATTTATTTATTCATTCATCCCCCCCTTGCTGCCCGTGCTCGCCGGGTCAGCCAACCACGCCGCACAGGTGGGCCTGCCCTCACCAGGAGGCCCCGGGAACCGAACCCGGGGCCTCCCATATGGCAAACGGGAGCCCCACCGATTGAGCCACAGCCGCTTTGAGCTCATTGTTTTGCTTGTTGTTTGCACTCATTGTCTGCGCATTGTCTGTCTGTTTTTTCTTTAGGAGGTACCAGGAACCGGATCCAGGACCTCCCATGTGGCAGGCAGGCGCTCAACTGCTTAAACCACATCTGCTCCCCTTCATACTCTTGGTGACTGTCTTGCCAAGCTTTAGCTCTGAAAATGTATACCTATTTTTTTAAGCATTTGGATATTAGATTTACAAATTATTTTCGGCTAAAATAAAGATAAATGGCATTCTTCATTATAAGCCTGAAGCAAACCTACTACTTGCAGCTGGCCTTAGCCTCTCTGGGGTCAGAGACCCATCTAGGGACAAAGTAAGCATGAAATGAAATACAGGCTCCAAGTGTCTCCATGGTCACATGTGGTTTGGCTCAGTAAAGAGAGTCTCCTTTCCTAGCCACAGAGTAGGACAAGGTTTGCTTGGTTGTGAACATTTAAAATACCAGGAAAACTGTTATAAAAGCATTTCCTATTTGATATTAGCTAAACAAAGCCCAAAAAACGAAAGAGGATCATTGGAAAAGGACTCAAGTGGTCAAAAAACATGGATGCAACTTAAAGTTTCTTTAACACGGAACTGGCTAAATAAATGGACATTCATCCAAGCTATAGAGATTAAGCAGCCACCAAACAGGATGGAGAGACGTCTGTGCAGACAAACAGAAGCATAGGTGACGGTTTGAGACAGCTCCACCAGGCTGGGAACCGGAGGCATGGCCGAGACTGACCCCAAGACGGGGACACTCCTGCAACAGATGCACGATTAATTCACAACTCTGTCTGGCCAGATCACTGGAGGACTTGACAATCGGGAGAAAAAATCTCCTGACACAGGCTGGAGTGGAATAATGGAAGGTGAAAACAAGGTACCTGCTGCAGAGAGAGTTCAAGCCTGCTGATAATTTATACTGAAATCCGGAACAGCATTTTCACAAGCAAGAGAAGACCAAACAGTTTTTTGCTACTACTATGTGCACACCGGTTTTATATTCTAAAGTGTTCATTCTCATCAAATATTATATATAGTTAGTTTTCAGAATGATTTTCCCCCCATTTTCTTGAACATGGTGACTTCACGTCTTGGACCTTGGTCAATTGTACTATTAACTATTAAACTTTCTAACTCTGGCAGTTCTTGCATAAAATTATCAAACATTTTAATGGATTTTTGTGAAATCACTTTTTTTCTACCATTCCTTTTGTAGTATTAGCTGTTTGATAAAAATTATGCGGTAGTTTTTTTCTTAGACAAATCATTTTATTAGAACTAGATTTTGTGACATTAGACATATATAGAGTTCTTAAATATCAGGATGAAAACCACTGAACTAATACCAGTGTGTTGGTGACACTTTTCAAATGGCGAACAACGTTTAAAAATCATTTATTCTGAAATATTTGTCACTACCTTGTTACCGAACTCAGAATTGAACTGCGGATCCATTTCTAAGTCACCGAAATGAGATGCCTTAGTCAATGGAAAGTCACTGCCGCCACTTTGGTGCATTAGAACTGTTAAATGTGGAGAACAGAAGAGCCCAGTGGAGTGGACTGCCAGAGTTCTGCATGAGATTCTAAGACAGTGGAACCCTTCAAAGTTTATCTACAATGGTTACCATAAAACATTTGTCAGGATTCTAAAACTCAATTACTCCATCGAGCTCCTGCCTGGAAGAAGAAACAGAAAAGGGAAAGACGCCATGTTAAGTCTGCCAGTAGAAAATGACAAATACTTTTGTAGCAAGTTAAGTTTTTAAGAAATATGGTTTTACTTAAACAATTTAGCTGAGTTCTTGCAGAGTAACAACTTTATCTTGATGGCAGAAGCCTCTCACCACTCGAAAATACCTTGTTGGGCCTGCTCGAAGGCTACCCATGTGACTGTCATGGCAGAGTGACTTAATTTAACAACAATCTGACAGGTTAAAAAGGTTGAGGAATAGTACAGCACTTCATGGAGGAAATCCCTAGCGAACACAGCGCATTTTTTGTTTGTTTCCTTTGTCACCTGTCTTGATTGATTGTATTGCAAGTATATACTAATATTAAGAACTATTTTGTCCTATTTATAAATTCTACAGGGAACAAAGTGGTAAAATCCTTCAGTAATAAAATAGGTTAAGAGCCCTTATTCCCCAGTTGCAGAAACGATCTTGACCAGGTCAATGGCAGTGCCGCAAGGTCACTGTTCACCCTGGGCGGCCCAGATGAGACCCATCCCGCACCCAGTGAACGGCAAATGGAAATGGTTTTGCCTCTGGCTGTTGCAAGGAGAGCCTGGGGTTAGTTAGAGTTGGCTTCTATAGTAATTGGGGAGACGGATTTCCAAGGCAGGCTCCCCTCACCAAAAATGTCCCCCAGGAATGGAGGTACCTGAGGTCTGCCAGAGCCCACACTGAGCCCACGCTGAGAGCAGGGTGGGGACAGAGGCCGTTTGGAGGAAGGGGGAGCTCTGGTTGTGGCCCGGCAGCACACAGCAGGGCAGACTCTGCGCCCCTGCTGGGCCAGCTTCTCCGCTCCCTCCACCCAGGCCCTCCTCACCCCACCCTTCCCTCTGGGCTTTCTCCTGGGCTCCTCAGCCCCTCCACAGGTGGTGACCCAGGGCTCTAGGGCTGCCCCCTCCCTGGCTTCACCCCAGTCCTAAACCCAGGCATCCAGCTGCCCGCCGGGCCCTCCCCCTGGAAGCCCCCCAGAGCCCCCACCCATGACCCCAGCTGCTTTCTCACAGCCCCTGCACGGAGACCCGCCGCCGGCCCCTCCTGGCGCAGAGGTCCCACTCCCCACGCGCCCCTGGGGCCTGTGCTCAGTCTTCCCTGGAGACCAGCAGCTGGCGGGGGCGCCTTTAACTCACCTGGCCCGGCCCGACGGCGTCTCAATTTCTTTACTTTCAAATGATTGTGCCTGGCTTTTTTATTTTTTGTTTTTAACTGATGTGGAATTTGCAGAACATTTACGCTCAGGAGCACTTAGCACAGCCACAGGGCTGTGCGACCACCGACCTGCAGAGGAAAGCACCCCCCAGCACTCCCGCCCCCGAGCAGGACACTTCCTGAACACGGGGTCGTCCTTCCCCGCCTGACGTGGCCAGGCCCCTCCCCGCGGCAGCGCGTTCCTGCGCTTCGGCCCTTTGCAGGGCTGGGGAATAGTCCAGTGGCCGGACTGGGAAGCGCGGAGCCTCAAGGGGCCATAACCAAACAGCACCACGAAAAGGATGAAAGGCTTCGCCGGGCGCCCCTGGGCTCAGCCGCGGGACCCGCACAGCCAGCACGCGGGCGCTCACACCCGCCGGGGGCGCTCTGGAGCTCGGGCGGGCCGGGGGACCGAGGGGGCCGGGTGCGGGTGGCCGGGGCCCTGGGGCGGGGGGGGCCGGGGCCCTGGGGCGGGGAGCCGGGGCCCGGGGGCGCTGGGGCGGGGGGGGCCGGGGGCGCTGGGGGCCAGGAGCGGGGGGCCGGGGGCCGGGAGCGTGGGCCGGGGCCGGGGCCGCCTCTCTCTGCCTCTCTTCCTCGCTCCTATGCAGGCTCCGCGCCGGGACCCCAGGCCCCGCCCCCGCGCCCCGCCCACAGGCCCGGCCCCGCCCCCGCGCCTGCCGGTCCGCTCCACCCTAGCCGCGCCCCACCCAGCCCGCTTTGCCGCGTCCTTTCGGTAAGCGTGGCCCCGCCCCAGCGGCTCAGAGCCACACCCCTCCCCAGGCCCCGCCCCGTCGCTTGTCCATCTCCTCCGCCCTGGCCCCGCCCCACCCTCCGCTCGTCTTCCCCTCTCGCTCGCCTCGGCGCGGCCCGTTGTTATGACGACACGGTCGTAAATCCGCCATCTTCCTGCGGCGCGTTGCGACATGGAGGGCGCGATGGCAGTGCGGGTGACGGCGGCTCATACGGCAGAAGCCCGGGCCGGAGCCGGGCGGGAAGCCGGCGAGGGCGGGGTGGCGGCGGCGGCGGCCTTGGCCCCCGGCGGCTTCCTGGGCCTCCCGGCGCCCTTCAGCGAGGAAGGTAGCGGGACCGGACGGGTCTGGGCGCGGCCGGGGTCCGGGCGGCTCAGGCCGGGTCGGCGGCGGCTCCGATGGCCTGAGCTGGCGGGCGCGACAGACCTTCTGGGACCCCCGATGCCTCGCGGCCTCGCAGGCCCCCACGGGCCCTCCGCGAGCTCCCCGGGGTTCCTTAGATCCTCACGGGCCTCCGCTGCGGGGCGCCTGTCACCCCCGCGGGTCTCCCGGGTGCCCCAGCCTCGGGGGGCTATGTAGACCCCCGCACACCGCCCCCACCCGCCAGCCCTGTCCCCGCAGGTCCTCGGCCTCCCGGTGATGGGCAGGGCCCTCCTTTCGGCCCCCTCCCCCTGACCTGCCGCTGGACGGGCCACGAGGTCCCCGGCCGCGGACGGGCTGGAGCCTCTGCCGGATCAGCTCGGGGCTGACCTGTGGGGAGGCAGCAGGGCCCGGCGGTGGGGAGCCCTTGCGCTGCCACCGGCCTGCAGGGCTCTGTCCCAGACCTGCCACTTTCTAGCTCTTTGATGCCGGGCAGGAGACCACACCTCTGAGTCTCCATTTCCCCTTAAAAATAGGGCTGCTGCTGCTGTTAATGATGTACCAAACACTTACCCTGCATCAGCCCTTTTCATCCTCATACCAGCCCTGCGAGATGGCTGGCATTGTGATTGTTGCTACGATTATTCCTATTTTATGGATGAGGAAAATTGAGGTTGGTGCTGTGAAAGTGACTGGCAGGTCACCTGGCTAGTAAGTGGCAAGGACTGGATTGGCTCCTAGGACAGTGTGACTCCCCAGCCCACCCCTTAACTTCTGAGATTGGCCGCCTGGTAGGATGATGGTGAAAATTAAAATGGAGCCTGCACGTAGAGCGCTCAGACAGCCGAAGGGATGCAGGGAGGGCTCATCGTGTGGGGACTGTCTTCCAAGCTTGTCCCATACGGCCAGTCAGGAAGGGATTTGGCTGGTGATAAAGTCTCTGTACCTTTTCCCTTGTCCCTTCTTCCAGCTTGGAAAGGGTCAGTGCCCCTGGGGGCATTGCCAACCTGGACAGGGGTCCCTTCCCGGGCCTGCCCATGGCCTTGGCTCAGTGTGAAATGGCCAGGGTGGGGGCTTCTTCAACCACAGTTCCTGGTGCTGAGTCAGACTCCGCGAGTGCAGTGGGTGTCTCTGTGCTTGGCTTGTGACTTTGAGCCATCTGTAGGGGGGAATGCCCTCTGTCTGGTGGCCTTCGTGGGCTGTGGTGTGGCCCATTGTTCTCTAACTCAACACACATTGGCTGGCTCCTTCAGTGCACCAGGCCCTGGGTTTGACCTTGGTGTGGAACTGGACATGAGCTGGTGGGAATGTCAGGCTAGCATGGGAGCAGGAGGAACACCTCATCTCCCCTTCCCATAGTGCAAACTGCTGGGTGTCTGCACTTGACCCGCAGGTTCAGGTGCTGGCCCTCACATCACCTGGATGACCTTGAATCTCAAATTGTTTTTCTAGAATGGGAATGAGCACCTCCGTATCCCCGGAGTGCTGGCAGTGAGGTGTCTGACACACAGGGGGCACTCAGTGAACGTGGGGAAGGTCGTGGGCCAGGGGCGGTACAGAGCCTGGCGGGCCTTGGGGTGCACAGCTCCTCTAGAAAGCTCAAACAATGAAGCAGCAAGTCAGAGGGAGAGAGGGGTGGGCACGGGTGAGAGGCCTCCTGCTCCTCGGACCAGGGCTCTGGGGCATCGGCTGTCTGACTCCCTGCAGTGCTGTGACACTTGGGCTGGCTCGGCCCCTCTGCAGCTGAGGATGGTGACCCCGAGATGGTGACCCCGAGGTGCCCACGGGCACACAGCTCACTCAAACCCTGACAGGCTCCAGTGCGCCCTCACTGTCTCTGAAGTGGGGGCTCCGGGCATGCCTGCCTCATGGATCCGGGTGGGCACCGCCTCTGGCACGTGGGGTTCCCTCACTCTGGTCCCCAAGCATGCTCTCAGGCCTGTGGGAGTGGGTAGGGGCTGCTGGGTCTGGTGCCACCCTTGAGGGGGTTTGGCCCGGGGCTGGAGGGGCGGCACACAGCCCCCAGGGCCCCGCTGACGGCAGGCTTGTGGCAGATGAGGATGACGTGCACAGATGCGGCCGCTGCCAGGCTGAGTTCACCGCCTTGGAGGACTTCGTGCAGCACAAGGTGCGGAGGGCCTGCCAGCGAGCCCCCCAGGAGGCCCTGCCTGCCGCCCCTGCCGCCACTGCACCGCTGGACCAGGAGGTGAGCCGCTGACCCCACCCTCCCTGGCACACCTAGCAGGCATCCCGCCTCCAGGGGCCTGTGCTCCGCTGTCCCCTGTAGTCCTCCGGGGTTTCCGGGGTGGTCCTGCCTTCTCAGCAGCCTTCACTGGGGCCCGGGGTCTCTGTTTCCTGGAGCCCAGGAGCCTGTCCTGGCTCAGGGGTGTCGTAGTGCTGGTCCTTTTGGCTTGTCCTGCCCAGGCCAGCTCATTCCCGGGGACCCACAAACAGCATGGCCTGTGGTCCTGTGGCCCCTTAAAAGCGGCCGTCCTCCTGGAGCCCCCCTGGCATGCTGAGGGCATTGCACTGCAGTCGCTGTGAGTTCTCCCATCACCCCTGCGGGCTGGGGGGTGGGTCTCAGCACCCACCTCACAGATGCAGGAAAGCAGGCTCAGAAGGAAGTCAGCTGCCTTGGTGTACCTCAGGGGAGTGGCCCAGATGATATCTGAATCTGGGTCATCTTGCTTGACCCTGTGCTTTTGAGCCATCTCCTCCCTGAGGTGCCCTCTCCTCCAGGAAGGCCCCCAGCCCCCTACCCTGGCCCTTCCCTCTGACTGGCTGGCATTCCGCGCAGCTGGCTGCGCCACCCTGGTTTGTGGGTCATGTCCTCCGTGAGTCCTCCCTCTGGGGTTTGGTGCTCCAGGCTCAGCCCCGAGTGGCAGAGGCGTGAGAGTGGTGAGGCTGAGTCCCGGTTCTCGCGGCATGGAGAGCTGAAGGTCCCAGGCTGGGAGCCGGGCTCTGAACTGGGGTCCTGGAGGCAGCTGCGTGGTGCCCAGGCCTGCGCTCCTCAAGCCGACCCTGCAGCTTCAAGCCCAGGGCACCCAGGCCTCTGCTCTGGGAGTTCCGGAGCCCACCCACAAGCCTCCCTCGGTCCCTTCCCCTGTCGGCAGGTGGTGGCGGCACCAGGCACGGAGGAGGCCATTGCCATGGCCCACATCGTGGTGGAGGCAGCCTCCCTGGCAGCAGACATCAGCCACGCACCTGACATCGTCGGTAAGCCAGGCCACAGCTCCGGCTGTCCACTCGTGCCCTCCCAGCTGCCGTGTGGCTGACGACCGCTGCTGCGGGCAGGGCTGCCGGGTAGGGTGCTGAGGCCCCAGGGCAGGGCTGGGTACCGGGGCTCCTTGCTGGGCCTAGGCCGCCTGGGGGCCCGCTCCGGCCTCTGGGAGCTCCACTTTATGCCTTGTTCCGCGTGGCTGCTGCCTCGGGCGGTGCTGTCCCCACCCCTGCCTTGGCCCTCCCTGGACTCTTTTGCCCACTCCTGGTTCTGCTTTCCTGCTCCTCCTGCCCCAGCCGTCAGCTCTGGAGGGTCGGTGCAGCTTGGCATGTGCGCCCCTTGCCCCCTGCCTGCCCGTGGCCATCACCCCCGAGCGCTCCGCTCTGGTGTGAGGCTTCGCTGGCTTTTGTGGGCACGCTCTGCTGCGCTGCATCCTTAAGGTTTGTCTTCTTTGAGGTTCAGGTGCTGTGCCGGTGCGTGGGGGCAAGGGGGCGTTAGGAGAAGTCGCACCCAGGTCAAGCCCTCGCTAACTGGGGACCGGGTGGGTGGGGAGGCGTTTCAGAGGCAGGCAGCCGGGTGCCCAGGCAGGCGGCGCTTGGCTGTTCTGTGAGGGGTGGCGGCGCCGACGCCAGCAGGAGGCTGCCTAGCTGGTGCGGGTGGGCAGTGCGGGAGGGCATGCTCGTGACTTGGGGTGGGGCCCAGGCAGGAGGCAGAGTGGGCAGCCGCACAGGACGGGGGTTGGGGCAACAGGCAGAACTTGGCCTTGGCTGGTGCCAGGAGAGGGGGTGGGACTGGCAGGGGGAGGAGCCGCTGGGCAGGTTCTGCCTAGGCCTCTGTGCTGTCCCTGACCCTCCTGTGGGCAGAGGCCATCCCCGTGGTGCCTCATAGGGACAGGAATGCTGTCGCGTGGGAGGTGGCACTGGGTTTCTGGGGCAGGAGGATGGTGTCGTTTGGGAAAATGCATTCCCTGGGTGCAGACCGCACCTCCGGGCTCCTGGCCCTGCCTCTCACTGCACCTGGGGTTTCCTCCTCCTTGAAGGCTTCTTGGGGTCCCGAAACGTGCCTCTTGGCCAGTCTGCTGGCTAAGGGCCGAGCCCAGGGCCCCTTAGTTTTATGCGGAGAGAGACGGCCTGAAGCCCCATGTCCAGCTGTGGGCCTGCCATGGGCCGGGCTCGAGGCAGGCAGCGTCCCGGCCGGCGGTACTGCGTGCGGCTGCGGAGTGTGCCCGGGCCTCCACCTCCAGGTCCTCGTCCTGGACATGCCCGAGAAGCCGTGTCCCCCCTCTTGATCCCCGTCTTCCTACTGTGCTGCCACTGAACCCCGTAGGCAGCCCAAGGCTCCCGTCCCGTGCGGGATGTCGCGTCTGGGCTGAAGTGGCGACGCGGGACTTGAGGCCCTGCTCTTGTCCTGTGAGCGTGACAGCCAGGGCCCGGGAGAGGTGCTGGGCATTGCGTCACGGTGCTTTCGTTCTGCTCTGAGACGGTGACTTGTCAAAACCAGCTGCCAGTCAGGTTGTTTGTCTGAGAGGCGGCTTCACAGCTGCTTCCCACGTTGTCTCCAGGAGCAGAAGTCGTGGAGTGTGTTTACAGCTTAGCTTCGCACATTGGCACGTTCCCTCCCCACCCTGTGAGGAGCGCACAGCCCGGCCTCCCTTCTGAGGCTGGCGCAGGCGTCTGTCTGGCTCTTCTAAGCCGGGGCCTGTCCTGCCCGCCCCGGAGTGGCCGCTGGCGCCCCTCGGGGGCGCTTCTTCTCTGAGGGAAGGAGAGCAGGCCGCGTCCTTCCCTCTGTCCGCCCTGTGCGCACCCTAAGCTTGCGCTCCTGCGGGGTGTCCGCCCCAGGCACATTCTGGGGGCCTGGGGCTGTTGCAGGCAGCTCTGAGGCGGTGGCGAGCTCTCCCGCCATCAGGCCACCCGCTGCCACTCAGACCCCAGGCCTGGCCAGGGTGGCAGACCTCATGCACTGCACGGTCCCAGCGGTGTCCCCGGCCGGGATTGGCAGAGGCAGCCGGGGCTGCACGGCGTCCCCAGACTCAGGCGGAGCTTAACAAGTGACCCTCTCCCAGGCGGTGGCCACATCAAGGAGGTCATCGTGGCGGTCAAGGCAGAGCCCGGGGACAGAGAGGTGGCCGAGGCCCCGGGCAGCCCTGGCCCCCTGGGGCCGGGGCGTGCCGGGGAGGCTGAGCAGGCCCCGGTCAAGCTGCTGGTGAACAAGGACGGCCGCTACGTGTGCCTGCTGTGCCACAAGACCTTCAAGACGGTGAGCCCAGCTCCCCACCCTGCTCGGCATCAGGGGCGGCCGCTGCCCGCTGGCGCCGGGCGTTGCCTGAGCCTCCCTGCTCCCCGCAGGGCAGCATCCTCAAGGCCCACATGGCCACCCACAGCAGCCGCAAGGACCACGTGTGCCAGCTGTGTGCAGCCTCCTTCCGCACCAAGGGCTCGCTCATCCGCCACCACCGGCGGCACACGGGTGCGTGGGGGCTTGGTACCCACCCCCGCTGCCCACCTCCCCCGCTGCCCACTTCCCCCGGGTTCCTGCCTCCCCTGGTACTCATCTACCCTGGTGCCTCCCTTCCCTGGTGCCCGCCTTCCCTGGGTGCGCATCTACCCTGGTGCCTGCCCCCCAGGCCTTGCACCCCGGTGAGGACAGAGCAGGGGCTCCGCGCCTGCCCTCCGTCGGCCCCCAGGCCCGGTCTGCAGGGCCGACTCCTATCTCCCCATAGATGAGCGTCCCTATAAGTGTGCCAAGTGCGGGAAGAGCTTCCGCGAGTCCGGTGCCCTGACCCGGCACCTCAAGTCTCTCACCCCGTGCACGGAAAAAATCCTCTTCAGCATGAGCAGGGACGTGGTTGGCGGCAGAGCGGATGGACCTGCAGGTCAGGGGGCCCTTGGGCCCGGGGTGGCTGGACCCCTCGGGCTGCCCCTGCTGGGCCTGGAGCTGGCCTGGGCCTCTCTGGCCCAGTGGCTTCCTCAAGGACTTTCGGCCATGCTTCTCAGGGTCTGGTGCTGCCAACGTGGGGATGGCCACGTCCTCCTCGGTGACAGGCGAGTCCGTGGAGATGTCGCCCGTGATTCACCTGGTGACAGACGCCAAGGGCACTGTCATCCACGAAGTCCATGTCCAGATGCAGGAGCTGCCCCTGGGCATGAAGGCCCTGGCCCCGGAGGTGCCTTGGGGTGCTGTCCACACTGGGGCCCCTCCTGTCCTCTCTCCACTCGGTGCTAGGTGGCCCTGGGCACTGGCCACGGTGCAGTGGACCCGCCTTCCTGGGGACGGGCAGGGCAGCCCTGTCAGTAGACGGCACCCAGAGAGTGGGGCGGGCGTGAGGGAGAGCGGGCAGGGCTCAGAGTGGGGCCGGCAAGGGGAGCAACGGCCTGTGCCTGTGGCCGAGGGGCCCCTGACGGTACCCTGGGCCTGGGGTGTGCCGCTGGGCCACCAGGTCACCGGGAATCTTCCTTCCCTCTGCCCACCTGCCCTGCAGCCCCCAACCCCTGAGGAGCCCCCCTGTGCCAGCGAGGGTGGCCGTGAGAACCTGCTGCACCAGGCCATGCAGAACTCGGGCATCGTCCTTGAGCAAGCGGCTGGGGAGGAGGGGGCTGCCCTGGAGCCAGCCCCTGCCACCGAGCCCAGTCCCCGGTGCCTGGGCGACGCCGCCCCGGAGCTGCCGCTGCTGGAGCTGGAACAGGTGGAGACAGTAGGTGCCTGTGCCGTGCACGCCTTCTGGCCCCCACCCTGGGTCTAGCCGCCAGGCCCTGCAGGGCTTCCCGGTGGTCCGCTGCCTGCCGGTGGCCATCCTGGGGCCTGGAGGGTGGGGGTCCCATGGGGCCTGTTTCTGGTGGGTGCTGGAGGGTACCTGTGGTCCCTCAGCAGGTGGCCAGTGACGCTGCAGGTGCGCCCAGGGCCCACCCGTGCCCCCAGTGCAGCGAGGCCTTCCCGACGGCGGCCACCCTAGAGGCCCACAAGAGGGGCCACACAGGTGCGTGGCGGGGGGGGGCGGGGCGGCCCGTGGTGGGCAGCGGCCTTGGCCTGACGTGGGCTTGGCTGCAGGGCCGCGGCCGTTCTCGTGCGCGCAGTGTGGCAAGGCCTTCCCCAAGGCCTACCTGCTCAAGAAGCACCAGGAGGTGCACGTGCACGAGCGGCGCTTCCGCTGTGGGGACTGCGGGAAGCTCTACAAGACCATCGCCCACGTGCGCGGTCACCGGCGTGTCCACTCAGATGAGCGGCCCTACCCCTGCCCCGAGTGTGGCAAGCGCTACAAGACCAAGGTGCCTGCCCCGGCCCCCCCGCCTGGCCCCGGCCCCCCCAGCCTTGGCCTGCCCCGGCCCCGGCCCTGGTCCCAGGGGGTGGGAGGAGCCCGCGGTCTGAACAGAGGCCTTCGCAGAACGCCCAGCAGGTGCACTTCCGGACGCACCTGGAAGAGAAGCCGCACGTGTGCCAGTTCTGCAGTCGGGGCTTCCGGGAGAAAGGCTCGCTCGTGCGGCACGTGCGGCACCACACGGGCGAGAAGCCCTTCAAGTGC
Organism: Tolypeutes matacus; assembly: GCA_026826555.1. Taxonomy (NCBI): domain Eukaryota; kingdom Metazoa; phylum Chordata; class Mammalia; order Cingulata; family Chlamyphoridae; genus Tolypeutes; species Tolypeutes matacus. The sequence goes on from JAKSZT010054578.1 coordinate 91,664, forward strand.
TACCGCTGCGGCCGCGGCTTCGCCGAGCACGGCACGCTCAACAGGCACCTGCGCACCAAAGGTGGGTGGCTGCAGGCGACCGCGGCGGGGAGGGGGCCCGGCGGCGCCCTGACTGTGCTCCCCTCACCCTACGCAGGCGGCTGCCTCCTGGAGGTGGAGGAGCTGCTGGTGTCCGAGGAGGGCCCCTCGGCCGCGGCCACCGTCCTTGCCGAGGACCCCCACACAGTGCTGGTGGAGTTCTCGTCCGTGGTGGCCGACACCCAGGAGTACATCATCGAGGTGGGCATGCGCGGGCGGAGGGGGTGGGGTACCGGGTGCCCAGACCAGCCCAGGCTGACTCTGGATCCTCTTTCCTAGGCCACAGCAGACGATGCAGAGACCAGTGAAGCCACGGAGGTCATCGAGGGAACCCAGACGGAGGTGGGAGCCAGGTGGGAGCTGGGTGGGCGGTGGCCGGGGCTGACGGGGCCACCCGCAGGTGGACGGCCACCTCACGGAGCTCAGGGCCGGGCGGTGGCCGGGGCTGACGGGGCCGCCCGCAGGTGGACGGCCACCTCACGGAGCTCAGGGCCGGGTGGTGGCCGGGGCTGACGGGGCCGCCCGCAGGTGGACGGCCACCTCACGGAGCTCAGGGCCGGGCGGTGGCCGGGGCTGACGGGGCCGCCCGCAGGTGGACGGCCACCTCATGGAGGTGGTGCAGCAGATCGTGCACCAGGCCAGCGCCGGGCACCAGATCATCGTGCAGAACGTGACCGTGGACCAGGAGGCAGGGCTCGGCCCAGAGGCGGCTGCCGCCGACACCATCACCATCGCCACCCCTGAGAGCCTGACGGAGCAGGTGGCCATGACGCTGGCCTCGGCTATCAGCGAGGGCACTGTGCTCACGGCCCGTGCGGGCGCCAGCGGAGCCGAGCAGGCCACCGTAACCATGGTATCATCGGAGGACATCGAGATCCTGGAGCACGCGGGCGAGCTGGTCATTGCCTCACAGGAGGGCCAGCTGGAGGTGCAGACGGTCCTCGTCTAGCTGGCGCCCTGCCGCGCCTGCCGGGGTGTGACCAGGCAGGGGACTCAGACGCTTGGGAGAGGCGTGGGAGTGTAAATACAGGGCTGTTGTTGCTTTACAATAAAACCGGAAAACCACAGCGTGTGATGTGGCGGCGGCAGCCTCGGGGGCCGGCCCACTGCCCTTGCGGGTCCCCACCTGGCACTGGCCCACCCAGAGCCACTCCCTAGCCCCACGTGCCTGGACACCCTGCCCAGGGAGGGACTCCTGGCCTGGCGACACCGCGGCTGCACGTGGGCGTCCCTGGCATCTGAACAGGCCGCCCTGCCCAGCCTCCAACGCAGGGGCTCTGAGGCCGGGAGCCGGGAGCTTGGGGCCCGGCAGCCTCCAGGGAGCTTGGCTGGGCCGCTCGCCCCCAGGTGAGGGCGGGCTAGGGAAGCGGCACGAGCCGCAGGTCCAGGAACTCGGACTTTTGTACCCCTTTCTCACCCAAGCCTGGGGGCCCCTCAGTGGGGGCCCCATGGGAGAGGGAACCAGGAGCTCCTGCTCCCAGCTCTGCCCAGGGGGCGGGACCGGCGCCTCCTGGCCCCTCCCCGGGCCAGGACCTCAAATACCTGCCGGGCCAGCGGCGCAGTCCCTCCTTTGCCACGGACCTGTCCCCCACCTGGACCCTGGAGCCCTGCTTGGGCAGGGACCCTGAGCCTCTGCCGCCCGCTGTTCTCAGGCCAGGTGAGTGTGGGGCTGAGCTGAGCCGGGGCTGTGTGGGAACGCGGTCCCTCCGTTCCAGCCTCAGTTTCCCCGCGGAGTGGGAGGACGGCCGTGGGCCGCGAGCGCGGTGCACCGTCCTAGGGAGGCGTCGAGCGCGGAGGCGGAGGTCGCGTCCCCGCGCGGGACACACGCCGAGGCGGCACACAGCACTGCCCCGAGCCCCCGCCGTCGGGGCGGAGAGGGGGGTCCGTGCGGCCGCCGCCAGGTCCGCGCTCCCGCGGGCCGCGTGTGCCCCCAGCCCCGCCCGCCCTGCGCCATGGGCGGGCCCCGGGCCCTGCTGGCCGCGCTCTGGGCGCTGGGGGTCGCAGGGGCCGCGACGCTGCGCATCGGGGCCTTCAACATCCAGAGCTTCGGCGACAGCAAAGTGTCGGACCCGGCCTGCGGCGGCGTCATCGCACAGGTGAGGCCCGGCCCAGGGCGAGGGCGGGGGCGGGGGCGGGGGCGCGGCGGGGCGACCGGGCCCGTGTGACCCGCACCTGCCGGCCGCCCCCAGATCCTGGCTGGCTACGACATCGCGCTGGTGCAGGAGGTGCGGGACCCGGACCTGAGCGCCGTGACCGCGCTCATGGAGCAGATCAACAGGTGTGGCGGGCGGGGCCGCGCTCGCGAGCCGGGGCGGGACCCCAGGCCTCGGCCGGTGCCGTGACCCTGGGCCGGGCCGTGTCTCCGCAGCGTGTCCCCGCACGAGTACAGCTTCGTGAGCAGCGAGCCCTTGGGTCGGGACCTGTACAAAGAAATGTACCTGTTCGTCTACAGGTGGGGGGCGGGGCCGCGGTGCGGGAGCGCGCGGGGCCGAAAGTGGCCGACCCTGCGCGACCACCAACCTCTGTCCCCAGGAAGGACGCGGTGTCGGTGGTGGACACGTACCACTACGCGGACGCCGAGGACGCCTTCAGCCGTGAGCCTTTCGTGGTCAAGTTCTCGGCCCCGGGCTCGGGTGAGGCAGGCCCCGCCCCCCGCAGCCCCTTCCCCGCGGCCCCGCCCCCGCAGCCCTGCTCCCCCCGCAGCCCCGCCCCGCAGCCCTGCTCCCCCCTAAGCCCCGCCCCCCACAGCCCCCTCCCGGGCCTCTGACCGCCCCCCTCCCGCAGCCCCCTCCCCGCAGCCCTGCTCCCCCCGCAGCCCCGCCCCCCGCAGCCCCCTCCCGGGCCTCTGACCGCCCCCCTCCCGCAGCCGCCAAGCAGTTCGTGCTGGTCCCGCTGCACGCGGCGCCGCACAACGCCGTGGCGGAGATCGACGCTCTCTACGACGTGTACCTGGACGTGATCGACAAGTGGGGCACCGACGTAAGCCCCGCCCCCGCCCCCAGCCTCGGGGTCCCCGCGGGCGCGCCCGAGGGCGGGGGGCGGCGGACCCCGCGCGCTGAGCCGGCCCCGCGGCGCCCGCAGGACATCCTGTTCCTGGGCGACTTCAACGCCGACTGCAGCTACGTGCGGGCGCACGACTGGGCGGCCATCCGCCTGCGCAGCAGCGAGCTCTTCCGCTGGCTCGTGCCCGACGGCGCCGACACCACGGTGGGCGACTCCCGCTGCGCCTACGACCGCATCGTGGCCTGCGGCGCGCGCCTGCGCCGGAGCCTCAAGCCGCGCTCGGCGGCCGTGCGCGACTTCCAGGAGGAGTTCGGCCTGGACCAGGCCCAGGCGAGTGGGGCCCGGGGCTGCGGGCTGCGGGCTGGGGGCTGTGCGCGGGCGGCGGGCCCCCGCCGGGCGTTTAGGGAAAATGGTCCCTAGAGGTGCGGTCCCGGAGCTGCGGGGAGGCAGAAGGGCACTGCTGGTCCCATCCCCAAGTGGGCGCAGCCAGGGGCCCAGCGCAGGACGCAGCAGCCCCTTCCCCAGATGCACTGGTTTGCAGACACCCAGCCGCCCGGTGGGGACAGCCCTTGAAGGTGGCCTGAGGCTCCCGCCCCTCTCTCTGCCCAGGCTCTGGCCATCAGCGACCATTTCCCTGTGGAGGTGACCCTCAAGTCCGGCTGACAGCCCCGGGCCTGCCCAGGACTCGCTGCCTGCAGACTCGGCCCTGGGGACCTGCCCTCACGCAGGGCCTCTGTGGCTCCAGCCCCTTTGGGGGACAGGAAACTGTGACAGCCTGAGAAGTCAGAAAACTGAGTCCTGGGAGGAGGGCGGGCAGCAGGGCCAGCACTGCTGTGGTGGGCCACTGGACCCTCCTCCCCACGCCCGCCCTGCAGCTCCCGTGCCCGGTCCTGAGCCCTCCCACCTCTGCCTCCCATGCCCCCCACTACAGGTGACACCCACCCTGCACACTCCTGTCCTGCACTCCCCGCTATGGGCTACAACACCCACGGTGCCCCCCTCCTGCACCCCTCCCATCCCACACACCCCATTTCCGGGTCCCGCAGCTCCCCACTCCCCCACGCCCCGGCGAGCAGGCAGTCCAGAGGCCAGGCAGGGGCAACCCCAGGACTTTATTCCTAATTCTTTGGGAGAGCACTCCGCGGAGACCCTCACGCCGGCCCAGCAGCCCCCTCGACCGCCACCCGCCAGGCAGAAGAGGCACGGGTGCAGTAGCCGCGGGATACGGGGCAGGAGAGAATAGGGCTGTCCAGTAAGAAAACCAGCAGGACCAAGAGCTGGAACTCCTTGACCCCCTGGAACCAGAAGGGCCGCCGAGGGGTGGTTCTGGCCGAAGAGGCTGTGGGGACCGCAGGGCCCTTAGGCTTTCTTCTGCCTCAGCTGGTGCAAGTACAGCTGAAGGCCCTTCTGGATGGAGTCCCTGGAGATGAAGTCCACGAAGTTCCGGACGTCAGCCTCCCGCTGCTTCAGCAGGCGCTCTGCGGTCGGCTTGCGCATCAAGCCCTTAGTCAGCTGGCGCGCGTGGTCTGAAGAGAACGGGCACGCTCAGAGCCAGCGGGGACCCCAGCCTCGCTGAGCGCACCCCAAGAGCTTTGGTGGTTGACTTACAAAAAATACAGACAGGCAAAGGGAAGAACATTAAAGTCACCTGTTTCCCCACTGCCCATGGAGAGAAGGTAAAAACCTGCTTCTTAGCCTGTTGCTTTTCACTCAGGTCTATAGTGAGACCTTTTCCGTGCCTTGAAATATTCTTGACAGCACAACGAGCAGCTGAGCAGCGTCAAGCCGTGGGTCTCTACGAGGGCTCAAACACCTGCCACCTGTTCTTATTTCTTTATGGCCCTTGAGCTAAGAATGGGCTCTACGTTTTTAAATGGTTGACCAAAAAATCCAAAGAATATTTTGCAACATGTGGAAATTGCATGAAATTCAAATTGCAGCGCCCATCAGTTAAGCTTTATTGGCACGCAGACACCTGCCCAGTCGCTCATGTGTGGTGGCAGAGCTGAGCGGCTGCGATGGCCCGTGTGGCGGCAAAGCCTGGCCTCTTTGTGGCCCTTTACAGATAGGTTTGCTGGTCCCTGGTCACCGCCGGGATCGGCCTGACCTCTAAAGACGGACGAGGAGTCTGGCCCATCACTGCCCACGGGAACAGGCCCGCGTGGGTCTGTGATGACCTTCAGTGCCGCTTTAGTGGGAGAACGTCCTGGTCTCACTGACAGTGTCGGGCTGAGTGGGGAGTGGGGAGAGTCCAGTCCACCCTCACCTGGGCCCGTGCCCCTCACCTGGGCCCATGCCCCTTACCTGGGATGGCCATCCAGCGGGCCGCCACTGAGAGGGCGGTGGCCTGCACCTGGTCCTCGGGCACCACCTGGTCCACCATGCCCACCTGGAGGGCCTGCGCCGGCGGGAAGAGCATCCCTAGCTGCAGCGCGTGCTCTGTGGCCCGGTGCCCAATGGTGTTCACCATCGTGTCTTTGAACCTGTGGCACGGGCACCCACTCACCTGGGATATGGCTCCCGGGAGTCGAGCCCACCCAGGGCAGCCAGGTAGAGCCCCCCGCCTTACCAGAATGGGGCGACGATACCCAGCAGGGTCTCGTTCAGCCCGATTGTGTACTTGGGGTTGTCGGCCAAGACCCGGTGGTCGCAGGTGAGGGCTACCAGGCAGCCTCCGGCAGGGGAGTTTCCCTGCAGGGAGAAGTAAGAGGGTGGGCTGCCCGAGGGGTCTCCTGGGGGTGTGCTGGGCCCGAGGCATCCTGCAGGGCTGTGTGAGCCCCGGGGGCACCCCGACCCCTCCACCTGCTTGCTGCAATGGTACCTGCTAGGGTCGGGGAGGACACGGCCCCCCAAGGGCTCAGTGCGAGGGGCTCAGGAAGGCCCTGAAAGCCCCCGCCCCCGTGGGGTTCTGGGGTTTCGTCCTGGGGCTGAAAAGTTCCACCAAGCATCCAGAGTCCTCTCCTGATGCAAGAGCCTCGAGCGAAGGCAGGGGAAGCTGGGTCTCCCTTGGTGGCCCCCCTCGGCTGTCTGGCTTTGCCCCCTCCAGGTACGCTAGGGGCCGGGCCCCAGGGCTGTTGCCGCGTTCGGCCCTCAGGAGCCCACCCCTCCCTGACTCGACACCCCACTCTGCACCTGCTTTTCTCTCCAGCCGTTCCCCTCCCCCGCAGTGGGCAAGCCGCCCCTGTGCCCCCAACACGCAGCGGTAGGGTCACTATGAAGGTCAAAGGGCTCCCCGACGGCCTCTTCCCCACCCAGAGCCCCCGGCTGGCCCCCGCGAGGCGGGTCGGAGGGCGCTCACGTTGATGGCGGCCACCACCACCATGTCGCACAGGTAGAGGCGCAGCCACAGCTCCTGCACCGCCTTCCAGTACTCGGCGTAGTGCGCCGCGTTCCGCCCGCACATCTCCGTCAGGTCCAGGCCGGCGGAGAAGATGCCGGGGCAGTCCTGGGGGCGTGGGCAGCAGGTCAGCAGGCAGCCGGGCACGGCCGAGCTCGGCACGGCGGGCAGGCGGCTCCAGCCTCGGACCGGAGAGGACGGAGGAGGCAGGCAGGGGGCCCGCACGGCCGCCAGCACGCCCGGCTCGGTGCCCGGGCTCGGTGCCCGGCGCAGGCTCGCAGCGCTGAGGGGCGAACGCAGCGCCCCGCCCTCCGGTCAGGCGAGCGGCAGCCTGGGCAGGCCGGGCCGGGCTGGCCGGCGGTGCTGGGGGGTCCCGAGTCCACTACCAGGGTGGGGTGGGCAGCGAGGGCAGGAAAGGAGCCCACGGGCCGGTGGCGTTTGTCGGGGTTCAGCGCTAGGGCCTCCCGTTGGGTCCCGAGCGCGGGCTGGGGGAGCGCGTGGGGCGGCTCCGTGGAAATGCCCCACTTGGGCGCCCCCACCCTGCTGGAGGGCCGAGGCTAGCCCGGGGGCGTGGTGTGGTAACACTGGCAGGGTGGGGCGCGTGCCACGACCAGACGTGTGTCCCATGGGAGAGGGCAGGGGCCACGGGGCTGATCGGACTCACGCAAGACTGGACGCTAACAAGCGACCCAAGGGGCCGGGCTGCCCACTGGGGGAAGACAGACAGGACCGGCGAGAGGCTCACCGTGGGCCTCTTTGATACTGTTATTTTTTTACTAAACACAATAAATAGAGAAAAAAGAACTGGTGCTGGACCCCGCTCTCCCAGGGTTGCAACGGGGGTCGATGCCTGTGTCGTCTGGGCCCTGCGGTGACCACGCAGAGCTGGGCCCCTGCTGACCCATGCCGGATGCGTCTCGAGACTCAGGCCCAGGCGGCCAAGGGTTGAGGGGCGTGGGTGGCCGCAGTGGACATGCCATCCACGTTCCGCTGCCATCAGGACCAGCCAACTCGTCTGTCGCTGCAAAGCCCGGCGCCCACCTGCGCGCTCGCAGCCCGCCCACCGTCCCCATGGTGGGGAGGCAGGCACGCTGCAGCCCACGTGTTGCAGGGAGTTCGACATACTTGTCCTCCCATCACCACGCTTGTCTACTGATTTTTTTCATAGAACATGTCCTACTTTTGTAACTTAAAAATCCCCAACGGATAAAAAGATGAGCCACCGTGAGCCTGGCGGCAGCTGTTTCTCACAGCCTCCCGGGCTTTGAGGACACACCAGCCACGGGCTGGACTCTCGCTTCCAGCTTTTCCAATTTCCCCTTAATCTTTTCCTACCACGAGCCTCTGGAACCCTCAAAAACCAGAACAAAACAGAACACCTGGAATCACTCCGTCTCGCAGGAGTCCGCTGAGCGGGCAGCGCACACGAGGAAAGGCAAAGCGCTCCCTTCTGGACGGAGAGGAGCAAAGGCCGAGGGGCCGCAAGTGGGCGTGTGCTCCACCCACACGTCCAGCTAAGAAGCGACATCCTAGACGGAGCATTTTCAGGAAGTGGCCAAGGTGGACGGTTCCCAGGCCATTTCAGAAAGCTCCCTGGGGTCTAACTATCACCAGTTCCTCACCAGGTACCCCCAGGGGTGTCAGTTCTGCTTTTAGGGCACTCACAGATAAATACAATCTCTACGGGGCACGGGGTGAAGGGAGCTTGGCTCTGCAGCCCCTGGCTGCCCAGGACCCTGTGGGCACCTGCTGGTCCCATCAGGGCAGCCAGGCTCTCGGGGCTGGGCGGCACCAGCAGCCACCCGGGCGCGGGTGCACGTCCTCAGTGGGGGCCCCTACCCTGCGCCTTCAGCAGCGGCGACGCCCGGCCGTGCTGTCGGGGCGGGCCTGACCTCTGTGATGCGGCGGCACTTGGCTCTGGGGACACTGTTGCTTCTCTGAGCTTGAAGGAGCCCCAGCTGGCCTTGCTGACCCAGCAAAGGGCCCGATGTGTTGGTTCCAGACTCTCCCTGCACCGGCTTGGCCTCCCTGTTTGTTGCTCTGGGCGTGCCTGCTACAGCGCCTGGCACGGGCATGGCCTGCTGCCGCCGGAGGGACGAATCGGGTACTGACCCCCCGCTCCCCGCAGGTGTGTGGCGTGACAAAGCCACCCGGGCCTCCGAGGGCCTCCACTCTCCCCCCACCCCGCTTTGACGACGACACCGCGCTCACGGACGCATTATGAGTGTCCCCCAGCACCTGGGGCCGAGGCCAAGGAGCCCCCTGAGAAATGAGGAGGAAGAAGAGCTTTTCCTCTGAAAGCCAGGCCTCCAGGGCCGTCCAGAGGGAAGGGCGAGCTGGCGGGCGGGCAAGTGGGCTGATGATGCCACTGCAAGGGAGGGCACCCCACGAAGCCGCCGCCACTGCCCGGGGTCTCCCTGGCTTGCGTTCTGACCACCTGCATGGGGGGGAGGGCAGGGCCCCTCCAGGGGATGGCCTGGCGCGGAGGCCTGGGCTGCAGAGGTCTCCCAGCCTGGCTGCCTGCTCTGGCCCGGAGGCTGTCCTGCCCGAGGCACATGGCCATGACCGGGCCCCTGGCTGCACAAGACCCTCCCGGAAGGCCCTCGGTTCCCGTGCCACCGTGACGGCAGGCGCCAGCTAGTTTTAGGTGACCTGGTTTGGGACCTTGACTGAGGTTTACAGTTAGATCAGAAAACTCGGGGGGGTGGGGCGGGGCGGGGCGTGGGCGCCGGTGGGAGCTAACCCTACCGAGGTGATGATGATGCTGCGGAAGTCCTTGTCGTTCTCCAGCTTCTCCAGGCTGATGACAAACTCCGTCAGCAGCTCCAGGCTGAGGCTGTTCACAGGGGGGTTCTTCAGTTTCATCACAGCAACCCCTGATTAGAAAACGGAAAACAGAAAGGTCACCTCCAGCAACGGAGTGGTGTTGGCGTGGCTGCGGGAAGCTCCTTTTAAAAATCATTATTTTACCCGCCCCTTCCCCATTTGCTGTTTTGTGTCCATTCGCTGGGCAATTGTCTGTGTCTGTTTCCTGCCATCTCTTCTCCTCCTCCTCCTCCAGTCTTCACCAGGATTCGATCCTGGAGACCTCACATGTAGGAGAGAGGTATTCTGCCACCTGCGCCACCTCAACTCCTGGCTTCTGGAGCTTTCAGAGCATCTTGTCATGTCTCTCCCCTCTTACGTTATCATCCTGCTGCATGGCTCCCGGGGCCCGACGGCTCAGTGGCACACAGAGCCTGGCAGCCCATGCGCCTTCTATATATTTATATATTTTATTTTACCGGGAGGTCCCGGGGATCGAACCCGGGTCCCTCCATATGGCAGACGGACGCCCAACCATTTGAGCCACATCCGCCCCCTCCTTTTAAAATTTTTAATAAACTTCTCATCCAGGAAGAATCATTCCAGATTTACAGTGACGGGGCTAACAGTGCCAAGTTCCCACTGACCCTGCTCGTTTTCAGTTCACTACCTGGTTTTTTTTCTTTTTAAAGATTGAGTTCAGATATTTTTGAAATATAAAACTTGGTTGTAGTTTTTAAAGCTATCGTTCTTATATTCTGTGGTTAAAAATTTGTGCTGAATTAAAAATGGTCACCTATGTTTTGCACTTCAACTTTATGAAAAAATAAAGTTTCTCTGGGAAGGCAATTTTGGGTTTCCCGATTACAGGGGGAAGCGGGGCTGTGGCTCTCCCTCGGCCTCTCCCACAGGTGCAAAGGCCACGTCCACGACATGCTTTGAGCTGCTAATAAACTCTCCCACCCCAGAGGGCAGCATCTTGGGAAGACTTGGCTCTGGCCTACTCTGATACAAAGCACACAGCAGAGATTTCAGAATTTCCTTCCCTCTTCAATGACAACGGTCCTAATCATTCTCTTTTTGGCCTCTCCCTGACTACCCGGGATAGCGTCACCGATGCTCCCGGGACAGCTTGTGCATCTCAGGTCGGGGAGAAAGCGGTAGGCACGCGAGGGGCGGAAACACAGGCAGCCAGTCAGTGCTGAGGGCCCTTGGCCTCGTAGGGGGCACTGGGTGGCAGAGGGGAGGCTCTCCAGGTGGCCAGGGGTACAGCTGCACAGATGCCACCGAGGCTGGACGCTGGACCGAGGTGCCGTCCATGTCTGCTGCGGATAGCCGTCCCACGAAGCCCCGAGACCTTCCAGCCACGGTCAGGAATGGGGTGCCCTGGGCACACCCCCTCTTTCAGCACTACTCAAAGATAAGGTATGACTTTAGCACAGCTCTGACCACGCCACGTTCCCCGGCCCGGCCCCCCGGCACTGGGCTCTGGACCGCACTTCCCCCTCACCCAGAGCCCCTGCCTACACCCTTGTGGCACCGGGCCGCGCCGCCAGCCCTCAACCCGAGGAAGCCCTGGGGACCCTGGGTGATGGCGACACAGAGGAGGTCAGAAAGGTGCTGCATATTGTTTGACTCCATCTGGACAAAACATTTGAGAGACGGAAACTGAAGAGCAGCTATGGTGGCAGGGGAAGCGCAGAGGCTGAGGTGATTATTAAGGGACAGAGGTCTTTTTGTTGTTTTTTTTTACTGTTTTATTATTGGAGTAATGAAAATGCTCTAATAATGATGAAGTGATGAATGCATGTGATTATACCAGATACCACTGATAGCACACTCTGGATGGATTGAATACTTTATTAATATGTATCAATAAAATTGATTTAAAAAAAAAAAAAGGAGTGGATGTGGCTCAAGCGGTTGAGCTCCCGCCTCCCACACAGGAGGTCCTGGGTCAGTTCGTGGTGCCTCCTGAAGAAAACAAACAACAAGCAAAACAAACAGGGGAACAAACCCAGGGAAGCCAATGGGGCTCGGTGGTGGAGTGCCAGCTTCCCACATATGAGATCCTGGGTTCAGTTCCCAGGACCTCAAAAAAAAAAGCATCCTATCCTAGGCTAACTTTATTTTTTAAAACACATTTGGTTTAATTTTAACAAAGCGATGTGTGCATTTTTAACATTTAAAACTGAGCATCTTCTTTCCTTTCCTGTGAACCATAAAGAAAATTTAAACACACCCCTACTGGGATGGTTAGGACCAAAAAAACAGACAACAGCAAGTGCTGGTGAGGATGCGGAGAAAGTGGAACCCCTGCACACTGCTGGTGGGAAGGAAAATTCTTGAAGAATTGAAAGCAGGGCCTCAGATACTCTATCAACATTCAGTGCAGCATTTTTCACAATGGCCAAAAGGTGGAAGCAGCCCAAGTGTCCCCAGACAGATGACTGGTGCAGCCACACTGTGGACTCTTACCCAGCCATAAAAAGGCGTCAAGTCCTGATGGGTGACAGTATCAGGCTTGCTGTTCCTTCCCCACAGAGCTCTGTGGTGCAGAGTACGTTAGGCTTTTGCTGAGAAAGAAATGCACTTAGAACAGCAAAGGGCAGATTCTTTTCCCACTGGACTCCACTCAAGGGGTTTCTCCCCCAGATATGCTGAGGGTCACGGTGCCAGGCAGAGGGGGGCGTGAGCTTGAGTGGGCGAGGCTGCCGGGCACAAAGAACTCCAAAACCAACCTGGAGGCCGCCGCATGCTCAAGGACGGGGGCGAACGAGAAGGCAGGCCCGTATCCGCCTGGCGGCCCTGGGTTCACCGCCTTCGAGCAGGAGCCAAGCAGCCCCGGCGGTCGGGCCAGACCTCGCCTCCTGCCCACGAGGCCAGGGCGCCAGGAGGTACGGCCCGCAGCTCCCCCTGCCAGGCCAGCCCTGCCCAGGCAGCCACCTGACTCTCGTGCAGACCCAGTTCTCCGGCGAGGACTCTAGTTGAGGTCAAGGTTCTCAACAAGATGAAAAGCCATCCTATAACCTGACAACAGCGTCCAGTTCGGGGCAAGGCTGGGCTGCTGCCTCATCCTCTGCTGTGGCCCCAGGGCCCCTGCGCCAGAGCCACGGGGGGGCTTCCCCCAATCAAGTCTAGCCTCTTCTGAAAGCAGGTCGGCGGAATTTCTTACAGTTCTCCTTTACTTTCCAAGTTCCCCGCCAGCGTGTTCTTCTGTCTGTTTATCTTGGACTTGGTCAACATGTTCGATTTTCCCCGGGCTGCTGCCTCTCTAGCAGCAAGTCCTCCATCTCTGTGGAAATACGAGGTGGTCTTGTGCTCTTCGCCTCAGGAGGTGAGTGAAGACCTGGGTCTTGGGGCCACACTGTGAGGAGAATCTAAGAAGCAGATGTGCCTGCAGGGAGCAGCCCGGGGCGGCGCGGGGCCCTCCAGCTGACACGGAAGGATGGGGAGTGTGGCCGTGAACCGCGTGCCAACGTGCTGAGGCACTGCCGTCCAGCTGTTTGGCCGAATGCCAGCCTAGATGTTGCCCTGGAGGTGTTTTGTTCATGTCACCAGCGTCTACACTCACTTGACTTTAAGCAATGACGTGGAGGGGGGCTCGTCCAGCCAGTTAGAGGTCTTAGAGTGGAAACCGAGGTTTCCTGGAGGAGAAACTGGGCCAAGACTACACGTCAACTCCTGCCTGACCATCCAGCCTGCCGGCCGGCCCCCACGGCCCCAAGAGCCACTTCCGTCAAATAAATCCCTTTATGTGCCCATGTGTGCACGGCCATGCCCAGGGAAGAGGACACATGCGCACGTGTATCTTGTCGGTTTCGTTTCTCTGGAGAACCTGAAGGACGAGGTCAAAACCGGGGCTGGGGGTTCTCCCGCGCTCCTCCGCTGCCTCCTCCGTGGGTGGGCCTGGGCGGCAGGAGCAGACCCCAGGGGCTCCAGAAACACCACGCCTGGGGGCCCGGGAGCCCGGCCGCAGCGTAAGTAACAACAGGCGACACTCAGAGCCATAAGAGCTGCACGCCTGGCTTGGACCGAGAGCTGTTTTTTTGTTTTTTTTTTTTTTTAACCAGGAGGTCCCGGGGATCGAGCCCAGGTCCCTCCATCTGGGAGACGGACCCCCAACCATTTAAGCCACACCCGCCCCCCAAGAGGGGGTGTTTTTGAAATGGACCATCGAGTTTGTTGTAAACGATTCCTTTTACCATCCTGGGCATAGAGTGGCCTCGTCGGGGCACAAAGCAAGTGCACTGGGGGAAAGGTCATGCAGCCAAAGGTGAAGATGACTCAACCAAGTGGCATTTGTCTCCGCGCACACACAGCGGACGCTGAATACATGCTTCCGGAATGAATCTGCAATCAGCATGAATACCGCACGGAATCCCAGCCACACAGCGTCGATCCCATTCCCAGCACTGTGCTGCCATCTCTGCCCACCAGCAGCACTTCTTCGTCACCACCAAGAGGGCCACAGCCACCAAGGGGCCGCCGCCCAGCTCTTTCCAGACTCGATGGATTTGCTTATTCTAGGTAGCCCACGGAAGCGGAATCACACCCTATCTGTCCTTCTGTGTCTGGCTGCTTTCGGCTCGGCGTGTCCTCGCGGCTCATGTGTGCTGCCACATGCGTGGCAACTTCACTGCTTTTTCTATCCTTCACGTTTATCACTCAGCCGTGGACGCACACTTGGGCTGCCTCCAGCTTTTGGTTCGCATGACTCAGGCTGCTGTGAACACGGTGTACAAGTATCACCTGCTTGAGTCTACCCAGGAGGACAACTGGCCGGTAAGATGGTAATTCTATACCTAACTCCTCCAGGCACTGCCCAGCTTTTCTACAGCGGCTGCACCATTTTACATTCCTGCCAACAACGCCCAAGGGTTTCAACTCTCACCTTCTGGATGTCACTCGATGTTTGGGAGTTTTTAAATTCTGATGACATCCAACTTAGTTATGTTCCTTTTGTTGCTCATGCTTGTGGCCTCTTGTCTGAGAGTCCATTGTCAGATCCAAGGTCACGTGTTTCTTATGAGTTTAGAGTTTAGCTCTTGTATCTGAGACCTACGATCCACTGTGAGTGACATGGAGATCCACTTGCCCACACCATTCATTGAAAGGCTATTTTTTTTTCCAAACAGAAATATTTTTAAAGCACTTTGCTCTGAAGGTGCATGGATCTCAGTGTTCCGATTTCACACGAGAGGGCTTTTCTCTGCTAGGAGGTGCAGAAGGACCAGGTCCGTTTTTCTGGCCCCAAACTCTACCTTCCACCCCTTTAGGCCCCTGAGTTTGGCGAGTTCTCACACGGTGGGGTGGGAAAGCACTTTGGCAAATAACCATCGCTTTGCCCGTATTTATAGACACGTGCTTTCGGATATCTCATACACATACTCAAAGCTGCCATAGAAATGGCCCTTTTTCAGGCTTTCTCCAGACGTGCACTCAGCCCTGACCTCGGCCAAAGGCGCAGGGGCGGGCTGGCGGCGCCCCTCGGGCGCAGGGTGGGGTCCTGCCAGCCCCCTGCAGGGCCCCCTCCCGCCCTGAAACGCGGAGGCCCTCCCAGGGGAGGCCAGGGCGCAGCATCTCCTCAGCCGGCACCTTTCCCAAGTGCCTGCTGGACTCGGGACCAAGGAGTGTTGGGAAAAATCGGCTCAACTTGGGCAGGTGTCTCCCAGAACACGACCAGTGCGGTCAGCGCGCGAAGAACCGCCTCCCGCCACCCTTCCGGCTCCCTACTGCGCTCCGGCGCTAAGGGCAAGCTCGCCCTTCCCCACAGAGCTCACGTCGCCTGGGGAAATGGGGCCGTGCGCACCCCGGCCTGCGTCAGGCTCCCGCCGGGAGCGAGGGCACGCGAGGGGACGAACCCCGCGCCCGCCCCGCGCCCGCCCCGCGCCCGCCCTACCTGCGCCCGCGTCCGTCTGCACCAGCACCCGCTGGCTCGCCCAGCGCCGCGCGCCGTCCCCGCTGCCCAACGCCGCCTGCGTGCGCCCGAGGGCCGCACCCCGGAGCAGGGCCCCTGCGGACAGCAACGCGGAGAGTGAGCCCGCCGCCCCGGGCCCGGCCCCCGCCGCCCGCAGCCCCGCGCCCCCGCACCTGGGCGCAGCAGAGCGCGCGCCCGCCCGAGCAGCCCCGCAGCCATCTTGCGCCGCCGGGCGTGGGGGCGGGGGCGGGGTCAGGGCGCCCGCGCGGGGCGGGGCGGGGCGGGCCTGGCGCAGACGGGCTGGCGGGGGTGCCGCGGGCAGCTGTCGCCGGCGCAGCGCGGGGTGCTCGCCGGGAAAACCCGGTGGCTGGCCCTGCGGCCTCTCGCTTCCGTAAAGCCGAAACTGCGCAGTGCTCACCAGCCGCGGGCTGCACCCGGCCGCCCCGGCCCTCCCAAGGGCAGGCTGAGCACGGCGGGCCCCGCTTGGGGAGGAGCCAAAGCCGAGCCACAGGCCCGGGAGGCGAGCGGGGGGCGCACGCCAGGTTCCGGGGCACGGAACACTTCAGCGGCATGCTAGCCGTATATCCTCCTGGTTCAGAGTCTGGACATGTGGCTGCAGAAACGGAGCCAGAATTCTGTTTTCAGGCAGTAAGGCACCGGAAACATTGTGTTTACTTCTCAACCAAAGCTTTAAAAAAAGGGGAGTGGGTGCTGGGGACCAAGGGCAGGAAAGAGGCACTGACCCATCAGAACCAGACCTGCTTTCTAATCCTAGGTTTATTCAACACAATTCTTTCATTCTACACAACAAAGTACAAACACAACATCATCTAAAATGCTACAAAGTTACAAAACTCAAAACAGAAACTTTATAGTACTGACTGTACAATAAAAGCCAAAAAAGCAATGTACACTTTGCAAAGTTAATCTGCAAGACCGCCAGGACTGATGGCCGCAGCGGTGGCTCCGTGATGAGCTGCCGACCTGGCCCTCCAGCTGCTCGCCAATTTCAGAGCCGGAGGGTAGAGGTGTGCGCCAGCACACTGTAAGGAAACATTCACACCAACTAATGCAGGAGAGAGGGGCTCTTGGGGTGTACTGACCCTAGGGGTCAGGAGGGGACTTGAAGCAGAGGGACTGTGGACGGGGCCAACAGGAAGGGCAGCTGCACCGGTCTCACCCGTGTTCTTCGAGGGCCCACGAGGGGCGCGGAAGGCCACCAGGTGGCCCCAGGTCATTTGGGGACAGGAGAACCGAGCCGAGGCGGGGGCGGCAAGAACACCCTGCAGCTTCACTTGCTGTCCCTGCTGTCCCTGCCTCTGAACTAACTCTCTGAACTGGGAAATGGTGAGCTTTCTAGCCAGAACCACCGGAGGGCATCTCTACAGGCACAACCCCAAACCAACACTTCTGCAGGCCAGACTCAGCCTCCAGAGAAAATTGCTGCCTTAGAAGCCTGCCCCTGAGCTAGGGATTTCCTTTCCTACCTAGCCTCCTTTGGCTAGAAAAGTGACAAAATTTAGTTGGATGGGATGTAAGTTTTGGGGGGCGGAGTTTCTGCGGCCGGCCCTGCTTTATCGCGAGGAATTGGAGCTGGAGCGACTTCTGTGGCGGCGGCGGCCTGGGGACCGGGATCGCCGGCGCACAGGAGACCTGCGCCTGGGAGAGCGGGACCTGGGGGAAGGAAGAAAACACTGTTAGACACCAAGAGACAAAACGCTCCAGGAAGCAGCTAAGCATCTTGGGCCAGGGTTAAAGCTGGCTTCTTTCAGGAACAATTAAACACAAGGAGTGAGGACAGCTCAACTTCCCTGTGTTGATCTGCACATTTTGGCTTACTCTGATGCTCACAGAAAAATAACAGTGGATCCATTTACCAACGTGGAAGAATATTGCTATTCTAATCTTTTTAAAATGTAATTTTAAACTCAACACATAACCATTTTACAGTTACTGGCACTGTGTACATTCACAAAATTATGCAGCTACCCTCCTATCTAGTTCCAAAACACTTCATCACCCCAAAGGAAACCCTGAACCCATGAAGCAGTGGCCCCCCACCCCTGCCCCCAGCACACCTCTTTTAAGGGGACTGCTATGGAGCCTTGGGGCAGAGACATGCTACTCTCAAGACCACGGCACAACTGCAGACTTCCCTCACTTCTGGAGGGCTCTCCAAAGCACAGTTCAACACCACTAACAAGGGAGGCCAAACTCGGTCTCTGCCAAGGGAATTAACTCCCCTCTGCTGTTCCTCTGACCCAAACTTCCTCCCCTCTGGACCCCTAAAGGGACCTGTGCATGGAGGCCCAGGATCCAGAGCCTCCTGGAAATGCCACATCACTTTACTGCTATGAAAACAGACCGGATCAACTCCTAGGACCTCATCTTCAGCTTCGCTTACTTCAGATACCGCCTGTTCCTCCTCTTCCCGACTGGACTGGAACTGATGCGATCCAGAGGGCCAGGCCCACAATCTGCCCTACCCCACCACGAAGCACCAGAAGGTGGGCAGGGTCCAATCAGAGGCCCCAGTTGCTGTTTCACAGGATGTTCGCAAGTAAAACAAACCCAAACAGGTCCCAGTCAATCCCCAATGAGACTCAAAAATGGATTCACCTTCTCCTCATCCGTGGGGGTGACCTGCGCCACATGGGAGGTGGTGGCAGCATCCTCCTGGGAGGGCTGAAACGCCGGGGGGGTGGCCGAGGCCAGGGGGCCAGCACAGCGGTGGCAGTGATCTCCTGGCCATCTATTTGTCCTTTTGGGAAGAAGAAAAAAAAACAAACCTTAATAAGCACCTACCCCACGCTAGGCACTGTGTCAGACGCGGAAATACAATGGTGAACCGGCAGACAGGGCTCTAAGAAACACTGTGTAGCCACCATTACTGGGAGTGGCACGGAGCTTGACTGGGCTCAAGTCACCACAGTGATGGGATGGCCTCCCACACTGAGGTCTGAAGGCCGTGCTGGGATCCAGGAGTGGATGGAAGGTACCAAGCCACAGTCCCAAGCGGGGAGGAGTCTGGAGACACTGGTATGTGGGACGGCTGTGTGGTGGAACGAGTGACAGGAGGCCGAGTAAGGCCTGCTGGCAAGGGACTCAGCAGAGCTCTCAAGGGGAGAGCTGAGTCTCCTCCTTAACATCAATGGGGGTAAGAAAAGGGGAACCTGTGAGGAGGCTTCCGCATTACTGAGAAATTGGGGTGAAGGTGGTAACAAGTGAAATGGGAGCAAGTGGAAGAATTCAAGGGGTAACTGGGAAGTGAAATCACCAGAGCCTGGTGCCACACTGGCTGGGGACGGTGAGTGAGAGGACCAGCCCCGGTTTCTGACGGAGTGTCTGGAGGAGCAGCAATCTCCCAGGACAGTGCTCCAGAGGGAGGAGCTGTCGGGGGCAGGGTACCAAGTGAAGTGAGGTTTGGAAGATGTCACACAGGAGTCTGTGAAGGGTCTTACAAAGGGAGGATGCAGGCACCTAGAGGGCAGTCAACCCAGTGGAAGGAAGACTAGTTTGGGGAGAGGCAGGTGGGGACGGAGAGCCAGAAGCAGGTCTGGGAATCCTGGGAAAGCCTGGTGTAGCCAGGAGCATGTGCGCCGAGAGGCAGTGCCTGCCCGACCTGGGAGTGCCCTCAGGAACACGAGCAAAGCCCCTCTTCTCCCCCCAAGCAGGCACAAGAGCTCCCTTTTTTTTTTCTTTTCTTTTTTAATCTTTTCAGTTTGTATCTTCACAGGTAACGCCAAAGGAACCCACAGTCAACTCAAAGTGTGTGGCCATGTGTTTACAGCACTGTTACCTCAGCCCAAGGCAGCTCCAGGACCACTACCAAAAACAGCCTGAAGGGGGCATCTCACAGTGCTGCCCACACCAACAGAGCAAGCTATCTCCTGGCCAGCTGCCAGCAAAGGCTCCTCAGAAGACAAAGTACAGTGTAGGGTATTTCATTGGATGGTGCATACACAAGTTGGGGGACACACACAAGAAATCTTACTGAACTTGAGAAAATTTGAAAATATTTATCATCATGCACACCCTAGACTTGCCCAAATCTCCAAAGTTTTCAACAAATGCTCAGACTGTCAAACATTACATGATTGGCAGTCTCTAAACTGAAGAAATGATTCACAGGGGCAAAAAGCTGTTAGTGTAGAGAATGACAGAACCATAATATATGCTGAACCCCAAAAAGACTTCACATGGATTTAAGTCAACTCAAACAGGAATAAACTCAAAGTCAAGGGGAAATTTCCTAATACCCAAACTCTACAGCAGGGCTCAAGGACAATTACCCACAGAACTACTGGGATACTTAGAGGGCCGACACTAGGACCTCAGAGGTCTCTTGCCCCTGGCAGACCAGACAGTGTGAGGGCCTTTCTGCACTCAGGCCCAGTGCCCCCATCACAGCAGCAGGGAGCCGGGCAGGGACAAATGCCATATTCCTTAAAACAGGGACTAGAAGACAAAATGAAGACTATCCATAAGTGTTCAATCACTGCTAAAACCATGCTACCCAATACAAATGGCTATAAATGTTATAAAACAGTTAAATAAAACAAACACAAGCTTTCTTGTACATTTTGTGAATTCAGGAAATTGGTCACTCAGTTAAATAATCCTAAAAATACTGACATGACAACAAAATGGGAAATGACTCTCAAAAAATTAAAGGATTCATTCTATGTTTCAAGAATACAATTAAACTTATAAGTAACCACCACTTGATTCTGATCTTCTAACAGACTGAAAATTTCTTGAAACGCTAATATATTCACATTTGCTCTATCTTTTTCAATACTAATGTTCCATAAAACATGCTTCTGGTAAACATACTCCCACTGACTAAGAATTGGAATCCTGAAAGAGCTCCAGGCTTTCAGTCAAGGTGGAAATTAGTTCTAAGTAGCCCTATGAAGGTGTAGAAGGTTGCTCATCTGACACAGGACAGGGGAGAGGTCAAAGGGAGCCAGAAGTCCACCCACCTCCGTCCATGTGTTTCAGTGCCTTCTCGGCTTCATCTGGATTCTCAAACTCAACGTAGGCGTAGCCTTTGGATAGATGGGGATGCATCCTTTCTACAGGCATGTCAATCATTTTAATTTTCCCATAGGTGGAGAATATCTCCATGATGTGATCCTGGAGGGAAAGAAGGGTCACTCTAATGCTCTCCCACCAACTGCTACTGAAGAATGAAACAAAATTCACCATGTAATGACTAAAACATTCCATCGTCTGAAGAGAACCACTGTCGTCTGGGGTAAGCCTCCACACATGAGCAATATTCCATCTGAAGGATGCATCAACTTATTTCATCGGTGCGTCCCTTGAATCACGTACCACACCATGCCAGTCCTCCAGAAGGCTCCGTTCCAAGTTCACTTCTGGCAGAGGCCTGCTTTTCTGCACCTTTCAATTTTACAATGCTGCCAACCAGATGTACCCACTGCCCTGGGTGGACATGTGACTTCTCACCTTGGTTACATTCCGGGTGAGCCTCCCAATGTGCACTTTGGTGGGTTTAGGGGAAGGACTCCGCCTTTTCCTTTCCTTTTCATCTCTCTTGGGTGGTTTGGATCTGATTGAAAAACAAAGCAAGAAACCTGAATCAATTTCTGTCAAGTCAAAATATATTAGATTTCTCATTAGTAAGTACGTTAACTTCAAGTATGACAGTTTTTTGTAAGGAAGCTTTTCCTACCAGCATACAAACACTACTTGTCTTAGAAATCCTATTAAGACCGAGAGACTCCTTCTCTGTCTACTTTTATATATATATATATATATTTTTTTTTATAATTTTTTTTTTTTTTAAAGATTTTATTTATTTATTCATTTATCCCCCCCTTGCTGCTTGTGCTTGCTGGGTCAGCTAACCACGCCGTGCGGGCGGGCTTGCCTTCACCAGGAGGCCCCGGGAACCGAACCCGGGGCCTCCCATATGGTAAACGGGAGCCCTACTGATTGAGCCACAGCCGCTTCCTGTCTACTTTTATATTAACCATGGTAAATTTATAGCGCCAGCATGCAAAGTTCCCACATAACTCATGAGTCTTGGGGGAGACTCCCAAACTGTGCTTGACCAGAGCTGGAAAGGGGCCCCAGAGAGGCTGCTTACTTGGAGCGGGAACGCCGCCTATTGTCATGTCTGCGCCGAGAAGGACTCGGAGAGCCAGAGGAGCTGCTGGAGCTGGAGCTGCGGGATGTGCTGGAACTACCCGAGCGGCTTGAGGCTGAAGAGGAACTGGAACCACTGCTTGAGCCTGTGCTGGTGCTGGAGCCAGAGCTGGAGGTAGAGCTGGAGCGAGACCTGAGGGCAAGGGTGAGGGAGTCACAGCTGGACAGGAGGTGGGAGCCCACTGCTTTGCAGACTTCTTCCTAAAGTCTCCCCTGTGATCTTAGGAAGAGGACACTGTAATTCAAGCCTCATTGCTTTCCCCAGTGGGAGAAAAAGGGGAAGGCCAAACACTTATACCCTACCCCCAGGCCAAAGACTTAGACAGGGATAGAAAACTTCATTCACATTGTGCTGGTGATAGCAAAGGAAGAACAAGCTGCTTTCTACCTATATGGAAGCCCTTCCTGTTGCGAGGTAAAGAAGGAGCCTAAATCTAAGTTTGGAATCATCAATTTAGCTGGGAAGGTGGTTGCTGATCAGGCTGGTCTTCAAATAGAGTGAAAAATAAGGTCTAGGCTACATGATCTAATCACAACTTTGAACAAAATACACTCTATGTTCCTTAATATCGCCACAAAAAAAAAACCAAAAAAAAACCCCAAATACCATCTTCTATATATAAACAGAGCAAACCCCAAACCAGTTAATTAGGGTCTCTGCCCGGTAACAATCTGATAGTCTGTTTTCTTTCCAAATAATTAGGAAAAAGGAGCCCTCGGCAGGTATTTGGGAAGGCAGAGAAACGTAGCTGTTGATGTGAGATCCTCAACGTTCTAGGCCAGCCAGCCCCACCTGGTACTGCTGCTACCACTGGAAGCGCTGCGCCTCTTTCGAGTTTTGTCCCTGCCACGATCCTTCTCGCTCGACTCCTTGGTGGCCCCTTTATCTTTGGAGCGATCCTTGGACTTCTCATCAGAGCGGTCTTTGCGTTTGGTAGGAGAAGGAGCCCTGGATGGTGAGGAAGAGTGTGAGAACACATGCCCTTCTGACCAGACCTGGAAACAGCACAACCCACAGGAGGGAGCCAAAAGGGCCCCAGAGAGCCTGCGTAATCTCAGAGCAAGATGCTCTGTGGCTCGGGACATTTTCACTGTTGAATGTAAAACATTTCCAACCTTCCCCTTTCTGAGGGTCCCTAGCAGTTAAGTACCCCCGAAATAGCACTAGAAAAATCTGACAGAAGGATTACCTAGTGCTGGACTTTTTATTATTTTCTTTGACTCCTAGCAAGCTCTTCTTTTTCACTCCTGATAAATCCATTCTCCCCTTCTGAAGTGTTCAAAGCAGCAATGACGGCCTCACTTATCTGAACTCTCACTTCTAACTTGATTCTGAGAAACGATCCCTAATCGATTGCAATTTACGCCAAAGAGCAGCCTAATAACAAGATAAAAGGATTTAAAGAGTGAATGGGTTGGCAAGGCAACAAATCTACTTCGCAGTAAAAAGATGAGCACACAAGAAATCGGCAAGGGAACACAGTAAGCAAGTGTCCACACAGCCAGAAACCCGGGGGCAGTCACTGTCTCTTTACAGGGGATTCTCCACCCCTACCGGAGGCACAGGTAGAAATGTCACCTGTGTTTTTCTTAAGGAAATGGGTGGTGGTGGTGGAGGTGGTATCAGACATTGCCATTCTACAGGCTGTATATGGTATCAGTTTTTCACTCCTAAGTTTGATGAGCATTTTAAAGCTCCTTAAAAAAACCAGCATCACATTCACATGCAAAACATGGAAAAGCCTGACTCGTGTGGCTCTCCTTATGGAATTAGATATCTTGTTTTATTGCTGTAATTTCTTTTGAGGATACATGGATATGTAACTGGAAGCAAAAACCATCTCAAAAGTGATTTGTACCAGCATCAAAACACTTAATACCCAAACACAAATAGATGAAACGTCTCATATGAACATTAAAAAAGCAAGAAAATGATACCTTAAAAAGTAGTTACTGGAAATACCGAACTTTAACGAGATACACACTTCACTGTTTAGGAGGAAAATGCAATTTACTTTGAAATGCAATAAAAAATAAGATTGATGGATGGCTAGACACACGATAAAGCAGAGAGCGGAAATGTTACCTGTAGACTTTATTCGCACTAGAATTCTTTAAACTTGCTTTATTTTATTTATTTATTTATTTATTTATTTATTTATTCCATTTAAAAAAAACAAAAAAACAAACCCTTCCCCATTTTGCTGTTTTGTGTCCATTCGCTGGGCAATTCTCTGTGTCTATTTTCCTACCATATCTTATCATCCTCCTCCTCCAGTCTTCACCAGGATTCGATCCTGGAGACCTCCAATGTAGGAGAGAGGTGTCCTGCCACCTGCGCCACCTTGGTTCCTGGTTTTCGGAGCATCTCCTCGTCTCTCCTGTTACATCATCATCTTGCTGCATGGCTCCCGGGGCCTGGCGGCTCACCGGCACACAGAGCCTGGCAGCCCATGCGCCTTCTATATATATTTTTTTATTTTACCGGGAGGTCCCGGGGATCGAACCCAGGTCCCTCCATATGGCAGACGGACGCCCAACCATTTGAGCCACATCCGCCCCCCTAAACTTATTTTAAATGTTTGAAAATCTTCCAAAAATGGTGGGGGCAATTGGATGAGACACTGCATGCAAATCACAGTGTTTGGACTACAATATGTGTTCAATCAATGGTAACTAATATTACTAAAAAACAAAAAACAAAAAACAAAAAAACCAACTAGTTCTTATGTGCCTTTATTTCCTGGAGAACCTCCCATTGAGGTTCTGGTTCAGTGAGGTGGAAGCAAAGACCTCAGGATACTTGTCTCAACTTCTGCCTCACCTTCCTCTATGGCCTGCAAGTAATGTGGACACATGCCCCACCAGGGATGCTTCCACACTACTGCATGGGTAAGTGTCTGGTCCAAGAGAGAAGAGCACCTGGCTTTGGACAGTCCAGTGAGAACTCCTCTTGAGGGATGCAATATCTTTTGGGGCCTGGGTTTGATTCAAGACTTTGCATGTGACCTTGGACAAGTCACTGAACCTTTCTGAGCCTCAGTTTCTGATCTGGAATACGGTGACAATTACAATTCCCACCTCATTATCAAGAAAATTAATGGAATTAATTCACTAGAGACTTGGCACCCAGTTAAGGCTCAAATGGTAGTTAATGTTTTAAGAAAGGGTTGTTGCTCTACTTTTGGAGGCTCTTTTCCCACATACACTCCTGCTTGCACAGTGACACTGATTTCTGAATGCTCAACAGGTGTCCTTGGCCCGCCCAGGTTAGGGTCACCCAGAACACTGCTCCCAACAGAAGTAGAATGTGAGCTACAAACATATTGTAAAATTTTCTAGTAGCCACATTACAAAAAGTAAAATTTAGGTAAAATTTTATTTTTAATAAAATTAACACACTATGTGGAAGATATTCTCTTTCCAACAAGTGGTCAATAAGACTATTAATGAAATCTTTTATGTTCTTTTTTACACACCAAGTCTTTGAAGCCAGGTATATATCTTAACATCTGAACTTGGACTAGCTATACTTCAAGTACTTAAAAGCCACACATGGCCAGTGCCTACCGTATTGGACATGCAGGTTACACATACTCAGATTCCTAGGCAAAAATCCCAGTCCTCAAAGATCTCCAGGGCAAAGCCCTGAATGCACTTTGTAAAAACAAACACGCTAGTTATTTTTAAGCACTCTAAAAATTAAGAATGGCAGCTGAGTGTGCGCTTTGCTGGGTGCGGCCGAGAGCTAGAAAGCAAAGGTTGAGGTTCTCTGTTCACGCAAGTAACAGGACTGGACCGCGGTTACCTCCCCCATCCTCCGGAATGGTGCGCGTCCAACAGCCAGAGAGAGGAGAGAACAATTAGTTAAATCCCGAGCAGATGGCGTTTCGGCTCGAATCTTCAGAGCACCTTTACCACTTAAAAGTAGATTTGGGGCACAACTCATGCGAAATAAAGACGGGAAAGCCTGTTCCACATCTCACCTCCATTGACCTTAACCGTCCCGCACCCTCCCCTCTGGGGTAACCCGTGACCCTGAGCTCCACAACAGCAGGAGCCGTGCCCGCCTCGGTCACCGTGCTCGGACCGCACTGGGCTTATCCCCAAGGTCTGGCACCGAGAAAGACACCCAGGCGCCCGGAAAACATTCACGGGGGTAAACGCCTGAATTACTGACCCCAAAGGAAGGATCAGCGGGTCTTCCGGGACCTCCCACAAAGCAGCCCACCGGCACTCGCCCGGCCGCCGCCCCCGTCCGCATCCACTCACGGCTCCCCCGTCCAGGCGCTGGGCCGCGAGCGCTTCCAGGCCGTTGCGGGTCCGGGTCTCGGCCCGGCGGGAGGCCCCGAGGGCGGGGGCCGCGCTCCCGGCCCCTCGGAGCCCCGTGGGCCTAGCTGGGCCCGCCGCAGAGCGCACCGGGCGAGGGGCGCCTTCCGTCCGCGCCGGGCCCGACCACTTCCGGGCCGCGGCCTCGGCGCCTCCCACTCCGCCCGCCCGGCCCACACTCTTTCTCCTCAGAGCCCGCGCCGCGCCGCCAGGCCGCCGCCCCCACCTCGGGCCTGGGGAGCGGGCCAGCTCCACGATGCGCCCTGCCGGGCCTGGCGGGCAGCCCTGGAAGCTCGGATGGGGTCGGATTCCGCCCCGAACTTACATCTTCCCGCCGCCTGCACCTCCTCCCGCTCTCCTCAGCCGCCGAGGCTGGCGCCGCTCTGTCGTCAGGCTTCAGAAGCGGGAAGGTGCCGCCGTCCGTCGCGCAGCGATGACGTAAAACCGCGGCAGCCAATGGGCGAGAGCGAGGAGCGCGTTAAAGGGCCAAGGTCGTTTGTGGCTAACCGCGCCGGGGCGCTTAACTTGTTTCCCTCCCTGGAGGAGTCTCCTGGCGCCGCCTGGGGCGGTTGCGCGCCTCCTGGACTGGGTCCGGAGGCGGCTGGGTGGGGCCCGAGCGTCGAGTCGCGGGACCAGCCCCGAGCCGGCGCGGAGCGAGTTAATTCGGGCGCGGCCCCGCCCTCCGGGCGCGCGCTGGGCTCGCGCCGTCGGAGTCCCGGGGGCGAGCCGGCAAGGCTGGGGCGCTTGGGGTGCAGGGGAGGCGGCGGCCCGGAGGCGGGGACCCGCGTGGAAGGGGCCCGGCAGCGGGAACGGCAGGCGCGAAGCGGGAGGCGCGTCGGGAGGACGGAAGGGAGCCGGTGCCCTGGAGGGTGGGCGCCCAGGGCGCGGGCCCTGCGGGTTTGCTCTCCGCGCGTCAGTCGCCCCCGGCCCGCCCCGTGACTGTGGAAGGAAAGCAGGTGCGCTCAGCCTGAGTCGAGGGAACAGATTCATGCCGATAGTTTGGAGGAAACAAGCAACGCCAAGGACAGGAAAGAGCTCGGGATGAGCCTGGGTGACCCTGGAGGGACGGACAGACGGGCGGAGCGATGGAGGGAGGGGTGTGGCTCCCTGCCTCTCCCAGTCCCTCTGGCTTGCCCACTTCACCCCTGGCCTGTCTGAGGAGTTGGGGGTCAAAAGAGCCCGGGAGGAGAGGGAATCCCAACACTATCCTGGGGTTGGGGGCGGGCAGGCCCAGCCAGACTGGGCTGTTACTCCCCGTTGGACTTGGGTTCAGTGTGGGGACGTTGAGGACAAGAGTCTTCTCTGTATTGCCATCATGTCTCCTGGCATGGCCAGGCATCAAGGGGTAAGTGGAAGAGAAGGGCACACCAGTGGGTGGTGCCTTCAGCCCTACCCCCTGCAGCTAAGGGGATCCAGAGAGTGAGAGTTGCAGGATGCGGTGGGCTTGCTGGTCCAGGCAGGCAACAGTGACGACCGGCGAGAGCCCAGTAATCAGAAAGGGCTTCCCAAATCCCAAGCCCACCATCGCAGCCTGCCCAAAGGCCTGAGCCCAGGGCCTGTGCCCTGGGCAGCAGTGACCCACCAGGGGCAGCCAAGTGACCCCACCGTGGGGAGAGGAGGGTTGGGTCAGAGACCCAGCTCCCCACCACCCTCTGCTTTTTGTGAATGTTCTGAAGTAATTTCATTTGGCATGCCTGTAAAATGTAACACATTTTACATTAAAATTACAAGCACAATTTATTCAGACACTTGGGAATCTAATTGAATTTGTTTCTAAATATTACTGGCTTTTGTTATAAAATGTGCAGTTAGCTGTTGAGCTTTAAAAAGTGAGCAACATGTGTTTTTGCCATTTTGTGGAACAGTAGAAATGTATTCAGTAGAAATGTGAGAAAATTAAACTCTGGATTCCCCTCCCTCAGGAGTCCTGGCTTTCCCCCTCCTAGCCCCTACAGCAGGGGTTCTTAACCTTTTCTGTTCCACGGACCCCTTTGCCAGTCAGGTGAAAACCACAGACCCCTTACTAAGTTCACACTATACTGTGTATTGTTTAATGAATATATCACATCCGTACCAGCACGTCCCCACAAGAATCATGATTTTTTAAAATTTCAATTTAAGCTCACAGATCCCTGGTTAAGAACCCCTCCTGCCCTAGTGCCAAACTGCCGAGACCATGGAGGAGAGGGATTACCGAGGGGTGGGTGGAGAGGAGGCAGTGGATGGAGGCAGACGGGCTTTTCGGGGGCTGCTGAGTGGCCAGAGCTGTGGGCCTGGGAGCTGTGCTGGTTGTCACGCTCAAAGCCCTGTGTCCATTCTTGTCATTAGAAGGTCAAGGGTAGTGACACCAGAGCCACCCGTGCTGGGGTGGTCTGCCAGGGGAGAAGGTGGGCCCTGGCCCAGAGCCGTGTGCTGCAGCGCTGGATGAGCACTGGACGACGGAGTAGCAGGGGCCTCGGGTGCTCACTGGGCCCCAGCTGGTCTGGCCTCCAGGCCTCCCAGCCTCCCTCCCTCAAGCCATCTGCCGCCAGTCGACATGGAGCTTCTCTGACCCGGGAGGCATCCGTAGGGTGTGGGCCGGGCCCCAGGAGCGGGGCCTGGGCAGCCCCATGTGTTAAGGAAGGAAGGCAGGGCCCCTGCTCCCCGGGCCTGACCCCCCAGCTCCGGCCCCCTCCTGCCTGGGCGAAGCAGGCCACGCAGGTACGTCAGGTATGGGTAGGGCCTCCCCGGCTGTCCTGCCCCCGTTTCGCCTCTCCCAGGGGTCACAGAAGCTCAACAAGCTCCGGGGTCAGATCTGAGCCAGGTGTGTCTGGAGGTTGGGGTCACTCCCACATGCTGCCTGCTGGCCTCACCCTGACTCCAGCGTTGGGTGTGCCTCTTGGGACCCTTGTGGGGTACCCCCCATGGGCTGTCCTCTGTATGGGGAGGAATAGGGGAGATAGGCGGCCCCCCACAGGAAGCCTCCTCAAGCTCTGGCTCTGGGCAAGCGCAGGCCCCACTGGCCTTCAGGCTGAATGTCAGGAGGGAGTGGGAGGAATCCTAGAGGACCACGCCAGCCTAAGCCATCGCAATCGTGCTGGTCCCCGGGTGGACAGAAGAGCAGCTGGGGTGCTGTTTTGCTCAAATGGAGCAGCAAGGAACAGCTGCCTGGAAAAGATCAATGAAATGAACAAACCTTTAGCTAGACGTACCAAAAGAAGAGAGGGTGCAAACTCAGAAATGAAGGAGTGCGGGGTGCTGCTACTGTTGAGGGAACTGGCAAAAAGGCCTGGCGGCAACTTGTCTCTAGTGTCTAAAGCCACCTTTTCTGTATGTGACTGAAGTCAAAGCCAACTTGTCTATTTTTTTTATTTTTAGGAGGTACCAAGGATTAAACCCAGGACCTCATACATGGGAAGTAGGTGCTCAACCACTGAGCTACATCTGCTCCAGTTTGTACATCTTGAAACCGCCCACTCACTCATACCTGAGTTGAGTATTCCCTGAGACAAGCCGAGATGCTCCAAGCTTGCACAACTGCAAGGATGTTCTGACATTCTTTAAACCTTGGTCTCCATTTCCCCAAAGCCAGGACTTTTGTTGGGGATAAATACATTTTGTTAGTTAGCATTCCATTGCGTTTAAGGCTTGCTTTTCTTAATTGTTTTTATTGAATTAATCATATTTTCCTTTTTGTAACTCATTATATCTACTAAATAAGCTGTCTCTTTCCCTGCACTCTCTGTATAATGTTCCCCAATCTGCAGATTGCCTCCTTTTGATAAATAAACAATCTCTTTTTTTTCTAAATTCACACAGAAATAAAATTTTATTCACACATAAATATAAAGGATTAGAAGAGGATACTATGGACAATTGTATGTCAACATATTAGATAACCCAGATGAAATGGAAAGTTTGAATTAGCAATCAAAACCTCCCAACAAAGGAACGTAGAGGGCCAGGTGGCTTCACTGGTGAATTTTGTCAAACGTTCCAAGAAGAATTACCATCAGCCCAGCTCAAACTGTTATAGAAAATTGAGGAGGACGGAACATGTAACTTGTTCTAAGAGGTCAGCACCACCCTAATACCACAGCCAGAGAAACACATCCCAAGAAAAGAAAATTACAGACCAGTAGCCCTTATGCATTTAGATTAAAAAATCCTCAACAAACTATTAAAGTGAATCCAACAGCACATAAAAAGAATTATACGTGGTCAAGTGGGATTTATCCCAGGCATGCAAGGATGGATTGACATCAGAAAATCAATGTTATATACCACCTTAATACAATGAAGGGGGAAAAACCACACGATCATCTCAATTGATCCAGAAAAGGCATTTGACAAAATCCAACATCCTCTCATAAAAACACTCAGAAAACTAGGAATAGAAAGAAACTTCCTCAACATGATAAAGAGCATATATGAAAAGCCCAAAGCTAACGTCCTACTTAATGGTGAAAGCTGAAAGCTCTCTCTCTAAAGTCAGGAACAAGACAAGGATGCCCACTTCACCACTGTTATTCAACATCATACTGGAAGTTCTTACCTACTACTAGCCAAAGCAAGTAGGTAAGAAAATGACACAAAAGGCATCAAAATTGAAGAAAGAAGTAGTAAAAGTGTCCCTATTTGCAGATGACATGATCCTATATACAAAAAAAACCCTGAGAAATCCATAACAATAACATGACTAATAAATGAATTCAGCAAAATGGCAGGGTACAAGATCAACATGCAAAAATCAGTAGTGTTTCTATGCACTAGTAATGAAGAATCAGAAGAGGAAATCAAGAAAAAAATTCCATTTATAATAGCAATGAAACAGAGAAATAAACTTCCCTAAGAATGCAAAGGCCCACATGGTAAACTATGAAACACTGCTGAAAGGAATCAGAGAAGACCTAGATAAATGGAAGGACATCTCGTGTTCATGGATTGGAAGACTAAATATTGTTAAGATGGCAATTCTGCACAAAGTCATTTACAGATTGAATGCAATGCCAGTCAAATATGGTTGTGTCTGCCTCCCATGTACGAGGTCCCGGGTTCAATCCCCGGTACCTCCTGAAAAAAAAAAATTCCCACAGCCTTCTTTTCAGAACTGGAAAAAGCTGATCCTCAAATTCATAAGGAATTGTAAGGGGCTCCAAATAAAACCATCTCGCAAAAGAACCAAGTTGGAGGCCTCACACTTCCTCGTTCCTGACTATGTTCAACAGTAATCAGTAGAGTTTCTGTTTGGGGTAATGGACGGTGGTGATAGCACAAGACTGGGAACATAATTAGCACCACTGAACTGTAAACTTGAAAGTGTGTTAAGACAAATTTTAGATCGTATGTTACCAGAATAAAAATGCTTTAAGAAACAACAGAGGGTCGGATGTGGCTCAACTGGTTGGGCGTCCGTCTCCCATATGGAGGGACCCGGGTTCGATCCCCGGGACCTCCCGGTAAAAAAAAAAAAAAAAGGGAAGCGGCTGTGGCTCAATCAGTGGGGCTCCCGTTTACCATATGGGAGGTCCTGAGTTCAGTTCCCGGGGCCTCCTGGTGAAGGCAAGCCCGCCCGCACGGCGTGGTTGGCTGACCCGGCGAGCACAGGCAGCAGGGGGGGGATAAATAAATAAATAAAATCTTTAAAAAAAGGAAAAAAAGAAAAAAAAAAGAAACAACAGAAAACCCACGGAACTATACAACACAAAAAGGGAACCCGAAAGTAGACCCTGGGCTCCAGTTATTAGGGTCACGGCGGTCCCTCTCCTGTAGCGGGCTCAGCACTACTGCAGAGTTATAGGCACACTGTATGGGGGATATGGACTCTGCTTTCTGCAGGAGTTTTCTGTAAACCTACAACTGCTCTGATTAAAAATTCACTAATTTAAAAAAAAATTGAGAAGTTGCCCTGGCTGCACCAGCCCCAGACTAGCCTGTGGGGACCCCTGCCCTTGGGCCCCGCAGGAGACGGGTGGACTGCCCTTTGGTCCCACCGTGCCTGTGTCAGTGGTCTAGAGCTTTGCCCCCTCTGTGGGTCCAAGGAGGGGACTGAGTGTACAGGCTCCCGTGCCCCTGGTGTGTGCCCCTTTGAGCCAGCCCGAGCGCCATCCCTTGGCCCGCATCCTGGCCTCCTGCTGGTGGGTTCCCTGCTTGGTCCCCTTTGCCGCTTTGTGAGGCCGGGCTGGGGGTCCCCAGGATTCAGGCAACCTTGACGTTCCCTAGAATCCTGGATTAAAGATTTGGGATTGAAATTTGCCCAGCCAGAAAATGTCCTGTTCTGCTTTTCTAAGTCCCTGCAACTTTGTGGAGGAGGTAAGGGCGACACATAACCACCGGTGCTGAAGTCTGCGGGGTCTGCGTGGCTTCCTGTGTGAGGTGGGGGCCCACCAGCTCTGGTGGACAGCCACGGTGTACGTCGTGGGGTGCCTCCCCGAGGAAGCCAGAGCCTGCGTGTCCAGCTTCCCGGACAGCCCTGTGCCTGAGTTCTGGGCGGGGATACACGCAGCAGGCCGCGGCCTGGGCCGAGGGCCCTTCCGTGCCCGCCTTCTTCCTGCTGCACCCAGCACCAGGATGCTGGGGTGAAGAGACAGAGCCTGGAAACGAAGACCTTGAGGTTGGAGGGCGGCTGGAGCACCTCTCGGACTTTGCACGCCGCAGAGAAACACGTTTCCGCCGTGCACGAGCCACTGTCATCCGGGTTGTGACTCCTGCAGCAAGCTCACTCCTGGGTGGCCGGCGGTGGCCCGCCCCCCTGCACCCCCGTGTGGCGCCCTGCCCCTTCCACCCCGTGAAGGCCGCGGACGGCTCCTCTGCGGCCTCTGCCGCTCCCCTCGCCGCGGGGGTGCCCTCTAGTTCAGGGTATAGCTCGCTGTGCTGGGCCGGGGCAGGACAAGCCTCACCCCACTGCGTCACAGGCCTCGGGAGCCCGGGGCCAGGCTGCGCGGCGGGCGTGGAGGAGGAGGGAGCCACCCTTCTGCCCTGGGGTCTGCGGCTCCTTCCCCGCGCCCTCCTGTGGGCGAAAACCCAGCCACCCTGGGAAGAGATTCCCGCGGCTCCACTCGCCCACTAGCGCCCCACGGCCGCTGCCCTCCACGGCCTCCTCGCCCCCGCAGCAGCGGTGTCCCGGTGTCCCTGTCATCCGGCGAGGGGGGCGGCAGCTCTCCTGCACCACCGTCTCCACAGCTGCCGGACCACCTTTAAAAAGGCATTTCTGGTGGTGACGACCCCCTTTAAAGGATGCTCGGCTCATCCGCGTGTCCTCAGTGGAGGCCCCCCCACCCGTGCCTCGCACGTGCTACTCCTGTCCTGGAGGAGACGTGTGGGCTCCACGGCGCTGGACGGCGTGCTCTGGAGCTGCAGGCCTCGAGGGCTGGGGGCAATGGGCGAGGATAGTGCTTGGCCCATGGGGAGGGTCCCCAGCACAGGCCAGGGCAGGCCCACCTCTAACCACGCACACCCCTGGGTTTAATTTTCATAACGTGGAACTAAATGGTGACAACATGAGGAGTTTTAAAGGGAATAAGAGAGCTTCTGGAAACTATTTGTGGTGTTCATAAGCTATCAGAAAATGTTAAAAATGCAAAATTGAAACTGTCCCGAGTGAATCAAAATGATTAAGCCAAGGGGAGCGGATGCAGCTCAGTGGTTGAGTGCCTGCTTCCCACGTATGAGTCCTGGGTTCAGCCCCCGGCACCTCCTAAAAGACAGTTTTTCTAAGACTTCTATGGGAGTATAAAAGGCACAGAAGGCTGAATTATGAAGTTTTAGAAAGTTGTAGAAATTATAATGCATAATAAAAAGGGAGCTCGTGCCAAGCCCGAGGCCCCCTGCCGGCTGGGGCCACCCCCGGGGAGCGGCACCCAGCGACCCCGCGTGTCCTTCGTTAGCTGTGGAAGCGGCGTCAGTTGGGCGTTTATCTAAAGCGGATTTTCACTGGTGTTTCTAGCTTATTCCTTTGCCCCGTGGTGGTGTGTTTGGTGAATTTATTCCCTACTAGGGTGATTAAGTTCTTGTTTGTTGGGGTGTGAGGGGCGAGGAGGCTCCCAGTGGGCTCCCGTGACGCCCTCGTCCCGAGTGCGAGTCCAGACAGCGATCACATTCCCCTCAGCCTTTATTTTCTGGACAGAGCTGTGTACGTTCCGTGTGCTCTCAGAGCTGGTCCTATGCCCCCAGTGGTCCCCAACGCTCGCCCAGTCCGGTGATGTCTCAGGCTCGGTGTCAGGAACGAGGACCACGCGCCAGGTCTGGGCACACCTTCCCTTACTGTGCCGGAAGGTTCCAGAACATGCTCATGGGATGATGCCCGGCCTGAGACATCCACACCCCCCAGGGAGCAGTGTGCAGCGATTCCAAGATGCTGTCCCAGGCTACACT
This sequence comes from Tolypeutes matacus, assembly GCA_026826555.1. Classification (NCBI taxonomy): domain Eukaryota; kingdom Metazoa; phylum Chordata; class Mammalia; order Cingulata; family Chlamyphoridae; genus Tolypeutes; species Tolypeutes matacus. The sequence goes on from JAKSZT010054578.1 coordinate 125,665, forward strand.
GGTCACAGCCGGCCTTCTTTCCCCTCATCGGTGGCGACTCGCTGCGTCTCTGTCAGTCTGTGCGCCCTGGTGCGCCCAGCTGTCGTCCACACTCCTTCCCGGCTCGCCCTGAGGAGGCCTGGCGGTGTGGGTGGTGGATGTGCCCTCCTCCCAGGTACACAGGCCGGAGCCCCCGGCCCGCCGCAGCCCCTCCAGCCCTGCTGCGTGCTGCGCCCACACAGGCCACGGGGCCGCTCTCAGTTTGGGGTCAGAAGTGCCGTTTGCACACTGCTTCCCAGGGTGAGGCTGACCGGGTGGTCCCTACTGCGCATTCCGCCTTGATTTCTCACGTCCATCAGAGAAAAAAGTGATTACAGATAAAGATGCAGGACAGAACAGGCTCGGAGAATAGGATGCCATGTGCTCCTGCCCCGCTGGGTGCCAGGAGAGGCTGCAGACCGTTCCTCATCGCCCCTGGTCCTCGGCCGCTGGCTGCAGGTGGGCGAAGCTCAGGAAGACCTGCTCCAGCGAGATCTGACTCACGGAGTAGTCGTCCAGGGCGTGCATCTCCTTGGCTCTCTCCAGGGTACCAAACACCTTTGGGGAGGCAGGAAAGCCACTGCTCATGGAGCAAGGGCTCCATGGCCCGGGTCTGGGGTCCTCTGGCAAAAGGCCCCCGAAGGTCCTACCACTGCCCCAGCCTAACCTCAAAGTGCCTGCGGGAAGCCAGCCCACGGGGTCGGTTGGGAGAGGTGCCGTAAGCCGGGCCTGGCTTCCCACAGGCTCTGTGCCCAGCTCAGTGTGTGACCATGAACAAGCCAGGTTCTCTCTGGGCTGGCTTCCATTTTTGCACCACATTCCATCGAACTTAAGTATTTTGGTATAAAACCCCAAACCTAGCAGATACTAGGATGCATGCTGAAGGAGGTGCTGCTATGGGGCTGAAAGTGCTAGCGCCCTGGGAAAAGAAGACAGTCACCAGAAGGCCGTGACCTCCAGGGTGCCCGGGGCACACTCACCTTTGCCCAGCTGAGGCCGTGGCCGGGCAGGTGGTAATGGACCATCCCTTGGTGCTCGTCTTCCAGGACGCTGCCTGCACAGAGGAGAGACAGTCCCCATGAGGGCCAGGCTCGGGGCCTCAGAGGGCGGCCTGGGGGTCAGGAATGTGGGACGGGGCAGGGGCGAGGCACGGACACCCCGTTCCAGTGGGGCTGCCAGAGCTGGCACGCACCTGGGAAGGTCAGGTCCACGAAGGCCTTGAACTTCTGCAGTGCCTCCTGCCCGTCGCTCCGGACCTTGGCGCGCAGGGAGTAGCCGCTGCCAAACTTGCTCTTGAGGTGCTGCGGGCTGCCCAGGCACTTGAACTGGCCCTGCACCATGATGGCCAGCCGGGTGCACAGGGCCTCACACTCCTCCATGCTGCCGAGAGAAGGTCAAGGCCGCTGGGGCGGGCACGGCCGCCCCGGGCGTGCTGACGGCCTCAGGGTCAAGGCCTTGTGCAGAAAGGAGGAGCCGACACCCTGATCAGGCTGAGCCTGAGTCCCTGCCTCATTGTGGTCCAGTGGCAGAGCCTGGGGGAGCCCCTCGCAGACTCCGCACCAGCTGCTGGCAGGTCTTTAGTCCACACCCCCCACCTGGCCCACCCCTGCTTGCAGACACAGCCCGTCCCAGCCCTTCCACTGACCCACACAGGTCCGCACAGGCCCATCCTACCTGTGGGAGGTGATGACAATGGCCTTGCCGGATTCACGGGCCCGTGCCACAGTGTCCCAGAGCAGGCGCCGGGCCACGGGGTCCATGCCGGTGGACGGCTCGTCCAGGAAGATGACCGCGGGTTCTCCGATCAGGGCAATGCCGGCGCTCAGCTTCCGCTTGTTACCACCGCTGGGGGGTGGGGTGCCGGGGGGGGGGCGGGGAACAAGAGCCTGATAATTAGCAGGGGCTCCCCGAATCCAGCAAAATCCTAAGCCTGGGGACTGCAGAGGCACGCAGCTGAAGAGGGCTGAAAGCTTTGCCCGGGGGGCTGGCCCACACCCTCCTAGGGTAGTGACACCGTTGTCTGCACTGGACAGGGCCCCTTCCACCCGCCGCTGGCTGCCCTTGTCTGCAGGTGGCAGGAACCTCAGGGCAGCCCAGGTGGGCAGCTCCCACCCGGCTCTGCCTGGGTCATGCTACCAAATCCCCTCTGGACTGGGAGCAGTGAGAGCAAGTGGGGTGCTGAGGGGCTCCCGGAGCCCACTGGGGAGGCCCAGGGCTCGCTGAGCTGCCGGGCCAGGGAGGGGCAGCCCAGGGCCACACCTGTAGGTCCTGACCAGCTTGTTGGCGTGTGGCTCCAGGAGCAGGCCCCGCAGCGTGTGCTCCACGCAGGCCGCGATGCGGCGCTCGGGGACGCCCCGGAGCCGGGCGTACATGACCAGCGTCTCCCGCCCCGTCATGTGGTCCAGCAGGGCGTCAAACTGAGGGCAGTAGCCGATCCGCCGCCGCACCTGCGGTTGAAACAGCCCAGGGTGGGGGCCGGTCAGAAGGAGCGCCCCCTCACTAGAGGAACACAGAAAAGCCTGACAACGCAAAGGCCCTGAGCCTGTCCTGGCTTCTTCAGGGCATGTCTAGGGTGGCTCCTGGCGCTGGGCTGCGTGTCAGGTCATTGGGGCCCTGGGGACGCCAGCAGCAGCCCCTTGGCCCTCCGTGGTGCTCTGCGGACACGCCATCACTTGGCCTCCACGGAGTGGGTAGGAAGGGGTCCAGCCTGCAGCCTGGCCTAGGACAGCAGCTGGGGGGTGGGCTGCTGCAAGCACGGCTTCGCTGAGGGTGCAAAGCGGCCATCGCACAAGACTTTGTGTAGGAGCCAAGCCTCCCGGCCGATAGCATGTCAGGCGTTGATGAATGCCCGGTGTGTGCTAGGACCTTTCTTTCCTCCCCCTCTAACGGGCAGCGTTTGCTGGCAGCACCTTGGGCTCAGGCGGACGGTTTGGCTCTGTGCAAGAGTCCTCAGGTCGGACGTGGTGCCAGCTGCGGAACAGGTGTTAGGTTGGGTACTTAGTCTTTATCCTTCTTGGGTTCTTAGGCTTAGGCTTCCTGAGTCTGTTTTTGCCAGTTTGGGAAATTGGGAAATTGTGCTTCTTTACCCGCCCCCCCCCATCTCTCTCCTCGCCTTCTGGCAGGACGTCGCACCCTCGCTGGGTCTCAGAGCGAGAGTGCGTCTTCTCCATTCCCATCGGCCTGCGTTCCTGCTGCCCTCGCCCAGGTGCCCGGTTCATGTATTCTCTGGCCATACCTAACTTGGCTTTTTAGACCCACTCACTGAATCTATTTCTCTTATTCTATTTTTAACGTTTAGAAGCTTTCTTTGGTTCTTTTTCATGTTTTCTAGAACACTTTTATAGTTTTTTCTTTCCTGCATATATTTCCAATTTCATTTATTTATCTAAACACAGTTGTTTTATAATCTCTGAAAACTGCAAATTTAAAGCCCATGCTTACTTCTCCCAGCGTGCTCTTGTGTTTGCGTTGCTTTCTTTTGATTAATTTTAATCACACGCTGGTCATCGCCCTTAAACCTTATTTGTGGAAGTCTTTGAGGCACAGGATGAAGTGGTGACTGCCTCCTGAAAGACTGCGGGCACCGCTGTCCAGGGCACCTGCTGCAGTGTGAGAGACGACTGCCGCAGTGGCCCAGGCAGGGGCCTCTCCTGGCCTTTCTCGTGCTCTGCCCAGCACCCGGAACCTTCCGTGCAACCCTCAGCGGGCAGCAGGATTGCCTCAGGCTCCGCCCAACGTGAGGAAAGTCCCAGCACATTCTGTCCCTTCCCTCGACAAGGTCACCGAGCCCAACCAGGTTGCCGGGAACGGGAAGCACCCTCGGGGCTGGCAGCTCGGTCCGTGCAGCCGCATCTGGGCTTTGGTGTGCAGAAGGGCCTGGCTTGCCCTTTTTATTCCCTCGGCGCTGGCAGCCTGCAGCGGGAGGCCTGGTCTGAGTGTCTCAGGGCTATGTCACTGCCAGTGCAGGCCCAGAGACGGGAAAGAGGGCGGCACGCAGCAAGGGGGGACAGGCCACTGCCAAGCGCTGCGGGGCCACCCCATCCTCCGTGAGAGGCCGGTCCAGGGCTCGCCACCCAGGCCGGGACACCTCAGGGGGTTACGGGTGACAAACCCTGGTGGAGGCCGAGCTTCCTGCCGCCTCCCTGCTCCCTGGGGCTTGCTCAGTGCTGGTTCCTAGCCCGCCACCTCGTCCTGCCTCCCACAGACGTATGTGGAGCCCCCCACGCCGCGCGGGCAGTGCCACCCTGGCCCTGGCTGCACCTGCCTTCCCGACGTCAGAGCTGATGCTGTGGCCCCCGACAAAGGCATCCCCAGAAGTGACAGCCTCCTCCCCGGTCAGCATTTTGAAGGCTGTGGTTTTCCCAGCTCCATTGAAACCCAGCAGGCCAAAGCATTCCCCTTTCTGGACCGTGACGGTGACTCTGTCCACGGCAAGGAGGGGCACCTGCTGCTCGTACACCTGGGGCGTTCCCACAGAAAACACCGGAATGAGAGCGTCTGCAGCCGCCCTGGGCCTCAGCCTCTCCACCTTCGGGGAGGACCACCCTGCTGCCCCCAGACCCCGCCCACCGTCACCTTGGACAGCTCCCTGATGACCAGAGGCTCGGAGTGCAGGGTGCCCAGAGGGCGGGCCAGGACTCGGCCCCGTTCCTCCCCCACGTCCTGGTCTTCGGGCAGCGCTGATGCTTGGCTCTGCACATCTGTCTAGTTGTCACAGGCAGAGAGTGCCCGGTGAGTCCCGCCCGCGGCGGAGGGGCTGCGTGGCGGCTTGCCCCAAGCTCTTCCTCAGGAGGAGCGTAGAGCCCGGGAGCCGCGAAGGGACAGAGCTGTGCGGGGCTCGGAGAAGCAGCGAGCCCTGCTGCGGGTGGCAACGGGGACCACGCAGGAGGGGCCGCGCTGCCCACGGCCCGGCCCCCAGGCTCACCTGCAAACCCCAGGTAGCCTGACTGCCCGCTGTGACCAGAGAACTAGAGTGAATTTGAGCAGACGAGCATGTGCGGGGCAGGGACAGGTGTGGGGCCCCGTAGGCCCTGTGCCCCTCCCCCCGGGACCTGGCACGAACGGTGGCCATGCACAGCGGGTGGGGCGAGGAGCTGGGGGCGCCCCGAGGCGGCACTGCCTCTGCTTCCGCCGGCCCCCCTGAGCTGGCTGTCACGCGGCCGGGGCACTCACCAGTGCCCGCCTCCTCCGGAAGGCACAGATGGAGGTTTTCAGCCTCCGCAGGAGGCTGCTCTCGACCAGAAAGAGCAGGGCGAGGTGCACAAACCCGGAGACGGCCATGGAGGTCGCGAACCTGCCGATGCCCGGGGCTTGCCACGCGTAGAAATCCTCCTGGTACTGGATGTCTGCACGGGGCAGAGGGAGGCGGCGCGTCACCCTCCACGCCCTGCCCTCCCCGTGGGGACCGCGGCCACACACAAGCACAGCCCCCGTGTGTCTTCCCCAAGGGGCGCCCTGGAAACAGCCACAGGCTTGCGTGTGCCAGCAGGCCAGGGGGACCGGGGCCCCACGTTCTACGGCAAGGCGGGGCCTTCCTAGGCCCTGGGGTGTCGGGGAGACCGAGGCCCGCTCCCTTACACACTCTCTCCTGCGACACTCCGTGCTGGCTGCAGGAGACGCACAGTGTAGGCGCGGCCCGGGCTCGTGGTTAGAGAGGGGATGGCACAGCCGACGCTGCCACCAAGCACGCGGGGCTCATGAAGCACGCAGCAGCCGGGGCAGGCACGGAGACCCCAGGGGGCTCTCAGGGCCCGAGAGGTGCTGGGGCTCGGCAAAGGGGGCCACGGCCGGGCTGCTCGGGCCTGGGGGAGGCCCACCCAGGTGGAGAAGGGCCTGTGTCCATGTCCCGAGCCCCAGAACCGCGAGTGCAGCCTGACTGGGAAACGGTCTTTGTGGATGTCGTTACTTAGCTCGAGATGAGCTCGTCCCGGATTTAGGCTTGACCCTAGGTGCTTTGACAAGAATCCTCATGAGAGAGAGGAAAGGGGGATTTGAGATCCTCAGACACGGGAGGAGGCTGTGTGGAGACGAGCTGGAGCCCAGAGGGTGCGTCTGCGGGCCAAGGCGTCACTGCAAACAGGAGGCCGGGACCAGCCCTGTTGCCAGGGTGGTTTCAGACTTCTGCCTCCTGAACCTCGGGCAAGGGGGTTTCGACTGCTTGAAGCCACCCAGCATGTGGTGCTTCGTCGGGCTCCGCAGTACACCCAGCAGTGTGGAGCAGCTGGGAAGTGCAGTGCAAAGAGCACGGAGGGGGGCCCAGGGCGTGGGATGGAGCGGACAAAGCAGACCGGGCTCAGTGTGTGTGCGTGTGCAGGCTCAGTGTGAGCAGGTGTGCAGGCTCAGTGTGAGCAGGTGTGCAGGCTCAGTGTGTGCGGCTGCAGGCTCAGTGTGTGCGGCTGCAGGCTCAGGCTCCTTTCTCTAGAACCTCTCCTGGGTGGCGGTGTGGGGATGGGCCGGCAGGGGCTGCGGCCTGTCTTGGGCTGGGTGTGGTGGGGTGGGCGGGGGGCAGCAGTGCCATGACAACAGATGGCAGAGCCAGGGCCGAGCGCTGGGGAGCCGCGCAGGGGAGGCCCTCGGCTCTGGGCCCAGGTGGATGGTTCTGACTAGGCGGTGGGAGGGGCGCCCCGACTTGGGGACCAGGAAGGACGCGGAGGCAGAGAGTGCCTAGAGGGCCCTGGGCGGAGCCGGCTGTGGCTTGCAGTGGAGGGTGTGCGCCGGGTGTTTTCGGGTGTGGTGGGCCTTTCCTGGTGGAGGGGAGCGGACCCCTTCAAAGGGAGCTCTGGGAGCCGAGTGGGGGAGCTGTGGGGGGGAGGGGGTCTGGCTTCTGTCCAGACAGTTCCTTCTACAGACCCCGAGGGCAGTGGGGGCTCTCACGGGGGGCAGGCCAAGCGTCTGCTGGGCACGGGGGGGGGGGCACTGGTGGGGGCCCGAGACGCGCTCACCGCCCCGGCGCTCGTCTCGAGGGAGTGGCCACAGCTACGAGGGCGCCCGGCCGGCGTGTCGCTTGAGGGACGTGCGTCCGGGCCCCCCGGGGCACGGTGGGAGCTGCCCAGCCAGGGTGGGGGGCCGGGGGGCAGCGCTGGGACAAGGTTAGGCGTCAGGTCTGGGGCGGCGAGAGGGCGCGCGGGGCTCTGGGCCGCCCGCCCGTCAGGCCGCGCCGGGGAGAGGCCGCGCGGGCGGCTCGTGCCGGACACTCACTGTATTTCCTGCAGTAGTGGGCGGCCACCTCGGAGGACGTGCAGTACCTCTTGGTCTCATAGTTCTCATAGAAGCCGCTGACGGCCATCCCCAGGCAGTGGTTGGGCAGCACGAGGAACACCTGGTCCAGGGTTCTGGAGAGTTCTTCCAGCTTCACCGCTGCCGTGAGGAGACGCGGACGCGTCACCCCGCAGGGCGCGGCTCCCCCGCGCACAGACGGCCAGGTAGGGACGGCGCGGGCCGGCCCCGTCCCACCCCCTGGGCGGAGCAGCTCGAGGGGCGGCGCGCCCCACCTGGGATGCGCGTGACCGTGACCACGAGGAAGGTGGCGATGCCCGAGAGGACGTTGAAGATGGTCAGCCTGGTGTAGGCGGCGGCCGCACCCGCGAAGAGGAAGCTCAGGAGGTACATGAGGGGGACGGTGGCCCAGCCGTGGAGCACGAGCAGCAGCAGGGCGCCGGCCGCGTGGCCGTCCCGCGTGAGCGCGCGCACGTTGAAGGCCCTGAGCACCGCCTGCAGCGGCGGCGAAGGGCGCGGCGCCCGATGGCACGCGAGGCCCAGCTGGGCCCTGCAGACCCTCAGCCCCCATCCCGCAGGGCAGCTTCTGGCCCGGGACCCTCTCTGGGTGACCAGCTTCCCCACCTCCCTCTGGAGGGAGCAGGACCCCCAGGCCGGCCCCCATGGCGGGCATCTCCCAGCCGCCCCAGCTCCCTTGGCCACCCCAGGCTGCCCCCCGTGACAGGCCACACCCCCATGACCCCAGCTCCCCTAAGCTGGCCCCCCATGGCAGGCACCCCTTGGCTGCCCTAGCACCTCTGGCCCCTGTGGCGGGCAGCACCCCTGGCCACCCCAGCACCCCTGGCCGCCCCAGCACCCCTGGCTGCCCAGCACCCCCAGGCTAGCCCCCGTGACAGGCAGCACCCCCATGACCCCAGCACCCCCCAGACCAGCCTCCGAGGCAGGCAGCACCCCGGCCACCCAGCACCCCCAAGCTGGCCCCCCATGGTGGGCAGCACCCCTGGCCACCCCAGCACCCCTTGGCTGCCCCAGCACCTCTGGCCCCTGTGGCGGGCAGCACCCCTGACCACCCCAGCACCCCTAGGCTGGCCCCCCATGGTGGGCAGCACCCCCGGCTGCCCAGCACCCACCAGCAGCAGCAGGCTGGGGACGAGGAAGGAGACGAGGTCCCACAGCAGAGCAGAGAGCCAGTAGTGCACCACGTGGACCCCGCTGACAAGCTGGACGTGTTTGGCCTGCACGGCCCTCTCGCTGACCGCCAGGATGGAGAAGGTACTGGCCAAGAACGCCATGGCGAAGAGCAAGTTGAGGGTGATGTCGAATCCCTTCCGGCCCCTGCGAGGTACGGGCAGGTCAGGGGGAGGGGGCAGTGCGCCCGTGCGGCGGGCCCTGCCCTGCCTGGCCCTTGCGCAGCGCGGCAGCCACTGTCACAGCAGTCACGGTGGGGCACTGCAGACGCGCACCTTCCCCCTTGCTCCCCCCGCCAGGTGACAGCACTTCCCATGGGAGCCCCCTGCCTCGTGCTCTGTGTTGCCCTCGTCAGGCCTCGTCCTCTGAGCTCCTGGTGCTGAGCGCTCTCCTCTCAGGGGCCCTGTGCATCCTGCGCTCAGGTGCCCGCTGCCCTGCAGAGGCAGGCTCTTGCGGCATAATCCTGTCGCTTAGCTACCCTCTGACTGTTTCAACAAATGGTGCTGGATCAGCTAGAAATCAACACGCAAAGGATAAAGCTGGACCCCTGCCTTACACCAAGATGGGCCATTGACCTAAACCATAAGCCTAAACTAAAACTATAAAACTCTCAGAAGAAAACATAGATGGAAATCTTCATAACCTTGGGTTACTCAATGGCTTCTTAGATATGACTCCAAGAATACAAGTGACCAAAAAAAATAGACAAGTTCATGGGAAGTGGCTGTGGCTCAATTGGTTGGGCTCCCGTTTACCATGCGGGAGGCCCCGGGTTCGATTCCCGGGGCCTCCTGGTGAAGGTGAGCCGGCCCGCGCAGCGCGGTGAACTGACGCAGCAGGACGACCCAACAAAGGGAGACAAACAGACACAAGGCACAGCAGATGGACACAGCAAGCACAAGCAGCAAGGGGGCGATTAAAAAAAAAAAAAAAGACAAGTTCAAATTCATGAAAATTAAAAACTTCTGGGCTGTAAGTGATACCATCAAGAAAGTAAAAAACCCACTGACCGGGAGGAAAGATTTGCAAATTATATATTTTATATATAATTCTTTATATATAAAATATATAAAGAACTTCTACAACTCAACAACAAAAAGCCAATCCACCCATTTAACAAATGGGCCAAGGACTTGAATAGACATTTCTCCAAAGAAGATCTACAGCTAGTCAACAATCCCATGAAAGGCTCTCCAGGGCTTGAGATCATCAGCCATTCGGGACAAGCAAAGGAAAAGCACGGTGAGGTCTCACTAGGACGCATGTAACAGCAACAAATCAGTGAAAAACAGGAAACAGGCGTTGCTGAGGACACGGTGAAGTCGGAATTCTCGTACATTGTTGATCATACTGTGAAATAGCGTAGTAAATTCCATTTACTGGGTGAAAATATCTTCGGGGTTCCTCAAAAAGTTCAACATAGAATTACCATGCGACCCGGCAATACCGCCCCTAGGTAGGTATATCCAAGAGAAATGAAAACCTCAGTCCACGCAAACACTTGGACACTAGTGTTCCTAACAGAATTATTCACAATCGCCCAAAAACAAACAACTTGGTTATAACTGGTATATCCACTCATACCGTGGGAAAAAATAAAATAAAGAGAAGGAACCCTTGGTTCACGCTGCAGGGCGGATGAGGAGGGGAAGCAGCCAGGCACAAAAGGCCTCACGATCGTCCCACTACGTGAAACGTCCCAAGCAGGCAACTCCACGGAGACAGAGCAGAGGAGGGGGCCGGGGCTGGCGGGAGAGCGCACCGGGAGCGACGGCAAGCGTTGTGAAATCACACCGTGGAGGCGGCCGCGATTGGGACGCGCTGAGGTCCACTGAGTGCGCCCTTCGAGCGAGCGGTGAACTTTACGGCACGTGAATTCTCGCTCAGTAAAGCGGCTAAAACCAAAACAGCTCCCGACCGCCACAAGCCCAGGCTCTCAGGCGACCTCAGGGTCTCCCGATCTGGGCCCACCGAGCGCTTCAGGACCCCTGCCTGCGCCACCCGCACCGTGAGCGAGGCCTTGCCAGGCTTCGAGAGCGCCTGAAGTAGGGCGCCCTTCCTGGAGCGCCCTCCCCGCCGCGCACTTCCGGGGCCTTGCAGCCTGCCCGCCGCCACGCGGATCATCTTCGCGCTCGCCTTTCCCTGACCCAGCAAGGAGAAGAGTAAGCGCCGTGGAGAGGGCGGCGCTGTCCCCACCTGAGGACGGGCCCAGCCCGCAGTGGGGGGAGACGCATCTGCCTGCGTTCTCAAGCTTTCTCTGGGTGGTTCTGAGTTTGGGGGCTCTGACACCAGGTGACAGCGTGACAAGGCGTAAGGAGAGATGCCCGACCCTCGCTGGGCTCCTGTCACCACCTCGCCGCCCCGCGCTGTTGGCACAGCCTGTGACCCTCACGCTGGGCAATGCCCTGGGCATGCCCGCGAGGGTGCAGGAGCCACGCTGGAGAAGCTGTGCGGGGGAAGACGGGGGCAGCAGGAGTGGATAAAGACGGGGAAGAGGCGGGACCACCAGGGGCCCTGGGAGGACCCCGGTGCACGGGGGGTGGGGTCTCATCACGTGATCTGCCACCAAGGGAGGAGGTGAGGATGGCAGGTTGGGAGGGGGCGGGGCCGCGGAGGGCAGAGGCTGCGCTCGTCTGCCGGTGTTCCGTGGCCCCTGGCATGCCCTGGGCCTGTGGGCAGGCAGCCCTGGCAGGCGGGGGCGGGCAGCAAGCGGGAGGCAGGGGCAGGCAGGGGTGCACGCACTCGCTGAACTGGTCCTTGGCGGCCTGCAGGGCACTGCGAGGCTGCGGGTAGTTGGAGACCACGATGGAGGCCTGGGGGCCGCACAGCAGCTGGAACAGGAGGTTGTCCACGAGGGCCAGGGCAGTGGCCGGGGAGTGGTAGGCCTGGTTGTTGAAGAGCGCGGTGACGAGTGTCTGCTCCCCCGCGTCTTCAAAGGACGCGGACACGAGGCACCGCTCATTAAAGCCTCCGCCCTCCACCGAGGCCCGGAAGATCAGGAACTCCTCCAGGTCGCCTGCGGGGGGCAGAGGCGGCGTCAGCGCGTGCCGCCCTGGGCTCCGGGCTCCACGCGGGACCCGCCTCTTGGGAGCTGAGGGACGCGGGACCTCGGGAAGGCCACGCCAGGCTCAGCCTGTGCCCGCGCCGCCTTCCATGCGGGCCGGGTCGGTGACGCCCGTGACGAGCCGGGCAGCGCCTGGCCCACGGCCACATCACCCCGGCGGCCAGACGCTGGCTCCCGCCAAGCAGCGCAGCGCGCCTCGGGTGAGCCGGTGGAATCAGCACCGCGTGCTGCAGCGGGGACCCCGAGAGCAGTGAGAGGGCCCCTGGGAACCGGGAACTCCGAAATTCCCCGTCGAGGTCCTAAAGCCTCTGGGAATCCCAGTTCCGAGGGGCCCAGGACCCCGCACCTCCTGAAATCAAGGGAAAGCCGGGATCCCAAGCTGCCCCGACCCGGGCCTCGTCCACGCAGCCCCGCGCCGAGGCACGGCGGGAAGACGCCGGGGTTGAATCCCACTGGGCCCTGAGTGCAGCTGGCCGAGCACCCGCCGCGGCCGGCGTCACGGGCACCAACGGCCTGCGCGGCTGTTCGGGCCTCGCCCTCGACCTCAGCTGCGAAATGGGACTGACGCGAGGGTCGAGTGGGGCCCCGGAGGGCGGCTATGAGCGCGAGCAGAGTGCACTTTCCGGCCCCCTGGAGACCGCTCAAGGCAGAGGAGGAGGTAAAACTGCCCGGTGAGGGCAGGGGGTGAGAAGGCCGCCGCCCAGCCCGGGAGCCGCGCAGGCCCAGGCCCGGGGAGCGCGGCAGCTCGCGGACCCGAGGCCCGGCCCTTGCTCGGCCGGGCCCCTGCCGGGAGAGATGCCCAGCCTGGGGACCCCACTCACCCAGCACCTCGCGGGGCTCCTGGCCCTCGGCCTGCAGCATTCCGCGCAAGTGCTCTGCCAGCCGCTGCTGCAGCCGGGAGGCCCCGGCGACCGAGAAGGGCACGACTGTCCTGCCGTACTCGCCCAGCGTCAGCTTTAGGATGGGGTCGTCCAGGATCTCGGAGGAGTAGTTGATGGCCAGGAGGGCCAGTGTGATGCACGCCAGGGGGACCAGGACCTGCGCCGCCACCATCTTCCACTCCCGCCAGCTGTAGGTGGCCTTCTTTACGAGCATGGCGCAGAACTGCTGGCAGTGGAGTGCGAGCTGCGGCACAGGGGGCGGGTCAGCGCGCAGCCAGATGGAAAGCGGCCGGCGTCTCCCGGAGGCTGCTGGAAGGGCGCCCGATGGCGCTGGGGCCCGTGGCTACAGGCCCCGCTGGCCGCGCAGGAGCTGGCGCAGCCTTTGTGGACTCACTGGCCTGGTCCCGAGGGCCCCGCCGGCCTCCCCGCCATGCCCGCCACCGTCTCACCAGGTGCGCTCACCCCGCTGTTCAGCCTGCCCGCGGCGCCCTCCTCCTCGACCAGGGCGCCCACCCCGTCGCTCGGGTCCATCTTCCCGCACAGGAGGGTGTCCACGGCCCAGTCGCTGGCCCGCCGCTCGTGCTGGTACTGCAGGGCCGGGAGCTGGACGGCCTGGATGTCCATGCTTGTGTCGACCAGCTTGCCGACCCTGCCCGGGCACATCACGCTGGTCAGGGCGGGCTGCCCGGGGCGGAGGGGGCAGAGGCCGCGCAGCGGGAGGCTCGCGCTGACCCGCACATTCGCTCACGGCTGCGCTAGCTTGTGCATGCCTTCATTTGTTCGCTCTTTCATTCATTCATGGCTAGGCCATGGGTTCTTCAAGGGAAGAATCGACGCGTTTTCATTTTGTATTTCTAGTTCTTAATGCTATATTTGGCAAATAAGCACCCAAGAAATGTCTGATAAACAAACAAACAAAAGGCAAATAATCGCATTAACCTTGAGCCTGCCCTGTAATTCTGAGGGCGCGAATGCTAAGTTTCACAGTTTACAGTCACATCTTCGTCACAGACGAAGGTGTCCTTGGAGGATTATCATTTACCACCTAGACCGAGGAAGAGCCCGGCAAGCGCTGCTGCTGCCGTAGCTGTCGGCAGTGTGGTCGCCTCCGGGAGGTGCCACTGCCGGCCTGGGCGCCGGCTGCTCTTTGTGTTTTGTGTTGCTGTGGGCGCCGGGTGCCATGTGCCACACTGACGGTGTGTGGAAGTGTAAAGAGCAGAGCTGGATTTTGAACTCGGGGGTTTTGACAGTGGCCCCACTGCCCTGCTCCCCCCCAGGCCATATCTCCATCTGGGCATGGGCGATGAGGCGAGCTTTATCACCACACTGTCACACACGCGCAACACTGGGCCGGAGCCTGACGGAGTTGAGGGGCACTGACCGGAGGAAGACTTCTTCCATGGTGGTGACAGAGGCCCCAAAGCTGGCGATGCCCAGCTCCTTCTGCTTCTTTTCCAACTGAGCAAAAAGAGTTTCAAACCTGGGGGAAGAAGACCCAGAGTGTTTCTAGAAATTCGTTTCTAAATAAGCACCTCCAGGTCTACTGGGGAAGGAGCGAGGGAAGGCTAGTGGCTCGCAATGCCTTTTTTAACAGAAACAGGGGCCGGGATAGTGTGGTTTGGTTCCCTGCTTTCCCGGGCATCGCCTGGTGAATGCTTTGGCCTGCCAGAAAGTGCCTGGTGACATTCGCCTACAGGAAGTGGCAGAACAAACCTAGAAGGGACAGGCCAATGTCCGTGTGGTTGTAGGGTAGGAAGGTGCTTTCTAAGCATAAAGGAAGAAAGCACAAGGGGAGAGATAGCACACATTAAATGTAAAATGCATATATGGGGGAAAACCCACAAAGTTAAAAGGGAACAACTGGAGAAAGGTGCAACAAAAATGTCTGACATAAAAACATAAAACAATGCCCCAACCGGTAAATGAACAAAAGACACGAACAAGCAACGCCCAGAGGAAGCAATGCCTGCAGCTGGCGAGCTCTGAAACACTAGTAGGAGCGGAAAAAAGGACAAATGCAAATTGAGTGGGTGTGTGCCGTTTCACCTGTGAGATGCACAGCTTTGTGTGCGTGTGTGTACAGATATTTAATGTTTTTTCACTCCCAGCTGGCAGCCTTGGAACAAACAAACACTCTCCTAGTGGCTAATGGGGGAGAAAAGCGGCCCACCTTTCTCGAGGGGAATTTGGCTACTGGGATCTGTGCTGCGGGGGCAATTGGAGATCTGGACAATGAGCTCTAAGTGAGGATGTTTATTAGTGCGCTCGGGAGTGCATGAGTGTGTGATAACAGGGAACACGCTGACCAAGCCGCGGGCACCCGAAGGGAAGGGCGCTACGCAGCTTTGAAAGCCACGCCGCTCAGACTCGCAGGGGCTTCGACACACAGCCCTTGCCCACACTGGTTGCGCTGCTCTGTTTGAGAGCGAGCGGGGAGGCAGGTTCCTGGGCCTCAAATCTGATTTCAAGACGATATAGTCCATTGCACACATAATTTTGAGGCCGGCGGCCGCCTGTGATGAGTCGCTGCTGAGGGGACAGGGCCAGCGTGAGCCAGACACCCCCGGCTCCCGCGCAGGCCCTGCATCTCTGCTGCCGCGCTGCACGGGGAGGCTTGGACCCTGAAGCGGCCAGGGCAGAAACGTGCGTTCCGGGCGGGGCCTGGGCCCAGGCGCAAGGGGATTCTGGGCACTGCGGTGGGCACCGCAGACGCAGCCCGCCACGGCTCGTGTGGGGCCAGCCCCTCTCGGCCCTACCTGTGCGTGCTCTCTTTGGGGAGGATGAAGGACAGCTCTGCGCCTGCACTGCTCTCCAGGGTGGCGCTCGGCACGTGGGCCTGGACCAGCTGCGAGACGGCCTCGGGGTCACAGTGCGGCTCCTTCACCAGCGCCAGGTGGTAGCCGGCGCCTGAAACACCGGGGACGGGTGTGAGGCCCCTGGCGCCCACGCCGGGCCACGCGAGGGGAGCGGGCGAACGAGCGTCCCTGCGGCTCCGGCTCGGGGCAGGCCCTGGTGGTGTAGGGAAAGGGGCGCCACGAAGAGCCCCGGCTCCCGGCGAGAGCCTCCCCTTAAGCCGCGCATTCAGCCGAGGTCGTGGGGCTCCTGGGAGGAATGAAGGCAGACAGGGAAGCCTCCGCGTGTCCGAGGCCGTATCTCGTGGCCTTGCCTGTCCGCTCCAGAACGGGCTCTCACCGCAGCTACTGCGGCACCAACAGCGATGGCGGCTGCGGCAGTGACCGGTGCCGTGACGCACGTCTGCGCAGCGCCCTCAGCCGCCATCGCGCTTCCTTTTTCTTGCAGGAAAGGGCCTTTACAGGGTGGGCGGCGCTGCCTGCTGCCCACGCCCACCGCTCACCGTATTTCTTTTTGAGGAACAGTGAGGACCCGCAGCACTGCAGCTCGCCCTTGGCCATGATGGCGATGCGGTCCCCCAGCAGGTCGGCCTCGTCCATGAAGTGGGTGGTCAGCAGGATGGTGCGGTTTCTCTTCTGCTGCTGAAGGAGGTCCCAGATGGCCCTCCTGGAGATGGCGTCCATGCCGGAGGTGGGCTCATCCAGCATCAGCACCTGGAGGGCAAGGAGCCCGGCTGCTCAGTGCACCCCGTGCTGCCGCCAGTTCTAGGAGGATACCGCAGGACCACCCACGCCAGGCTTCCCTTTCCGCGGCGGCCGGGGCCGAGGTGGCCGGGCCATGGTGAAGGGTCAGCTGGAGCCTGAGGGCTCTGGGGCCTTCAGCCCCGGGGGGCTGCCCCTCGCAGGGGGCCCTGCTGCCCTACCTTGGAGCCCGCTATGAGGGCGATGCCGATGGAGAGCTTGCGCTTCATCCCCCCGCTCAGGAACCTGCTCTTGGAGTGCTCCTTGTCCTCCAGATTGAGGATGTGCAGCATCTGCTTGACTTCCTCAGGGCACTTCTGGCGCGATAATCCTTTCAGCTGAAACGGCAGGAGAACCAAAGAGAGGTCAGGCAGGGGCTCTCTGAGGGGGCCGGCCCCTCGGCCCAGGACGGCTCTTTTCCATCAAGTGCTTTGCTCAGTCTTGGCGCAAGGCTCTCCCACCCCCGGGAGCCCAGGATTCCTGGGACAGCTCGTAAGAGCAGACTCGGTTTGCTGGGAGGTGAAGCGTGCACGTGGAGGCCGCGAAACCCAAGCGCGGGAGCGGCAGAGCCACCGCCCCAGACAGAGCGCTGCCACTCCCTGACTCACCTGAGCGTAGAAAGAAAGATGCTCTGCTACCGTCAGGTTGTCAAACAAGATGTCATGCTGCGGGCACAGGCCCAGGCTCTTCCGGATTTGAGCCATGTCCTGTGAGATTTCATAGCCGCCAACGTACGCCCGTCCACGGGTAGGGGGAAAGAGCCCTGGGAGCGAGCAGAAGACCCCAGAAGCTTAGGTCCAGCAGGAGAAGCCCGCCGGGTGGCACTGGGGGTGATGACCCCTCGCCTCACGTGTTAGCTTCATTTTGGCAGTGGACCCTACCGGGGAGTGAGGGTGCCAGTAACCCCCCTGCTGGAGGGCTGTGGGGGGCTGCAGCCTGCACCAGATTGGGGGGCGGCAAGTGGCCCCATCATGATGAGCACTGGCTAGGGACGCGGCACGGGCAAGCACACTGGCACGCTGCACGGCACTCACGAAAGCAAACCTCGCCAAGTGAAAAAAAAACGTCAGAGCTGGGTGGGTCGTGTCAGAGAAGACTTTCCAGAAAAAAGCCTTCTTTTCTTGGTCTTGGACAACAAAATAAATATGGATGTGACCCTTTCCTGGGGCTTGGGGGTGAGCCTTGTTCCCTAACCCTCTCGGGGTGGGCGTCCGGTGACAGGGCTGTGCCGGGGGAGTGACCCGTGTGAGGTGGGGCACGGGGGCCGCCCCGGCTTACCAGTGAGCATGGACAGGGCCGTGGTCTTCCCTGCGCCGTTGTGGCCCAGAAGCACGGTGATCTGCCCCTCAAACAGGTTCAGGCTCAGGTCCCTGACGGCCGCCTTCCCCTTGGTCCCGGCCCTGAACACCTGTGGGGGAGCAGAGGGCCACGGCTCTGGAGTGCACCCCAGCCACGCTGCCCCAGGAGACCAGGCCCCGCGCCCAGGCAGGGAGACGGCGTGCAGGGAGCCCTGGTCTGGTGCTGCGCTGCCTCCTGCTGCCCCCCTCTGCTCCCCAACGTGATTCGCGACGTGCTTGGTGACTGCAGGGCCAGAGGCCCACGGGCCTAGGGGTCGCAGGGAGCATGTAGTAGTCACCAAAAAGGCTGGCAAGTCCCCCGAGTCTGGCTCTGCACGGAGCCCGTGGGCCCTGGAGAACTGGCCAGAGAGAGCCAAAGGGGACCCTGCCCTTCCCCGTGGGGAGCCGCACAGCAGGGGTGAGCAGGCCTGGGCGGATGGTGCGAATTCGGAGCGAGCGGGTGCTCGAAGTAGCGAGGCCATCCCGCCCTGCTGACTGCCTGTGCCCCGGGTCCAGCCAGGCCCCGCCCTGCCCAGGCCCCGGAGCGGCCGGCATGGCGTCGGCCCCCTGGGGAGGCGGCACCTTGGACAGACGCCTGATCCGGATGCCGGCCACCAGGCCCTCTGGCTCAGCCTCGAAGTACTCCGACTGCACTGCTTTCTCAGGGTCGTCGTCGTCCTCCTTCCCCAAGACCGTCCTCGGGCTCCCACACCAGTACGAGGGCTAGGGCGGAAATCACACGGTGTCAGGCGGTCCTGTCGTGCTCGTGGACGCCGTGCGAGATAACCAAAGCGGTCGCAGGCCGGTGGATAAGGCACGGCAGAGCGAGCTGGGCCTCGGCTCCTGGAGGTTTGGTGCAGCTCAGGGGACACTGTGCAGGTTCGGGGTTGAGGTCCAGCGCAGCTGCTTACCCGCTTACCCCTGTGCGGTAACTCAGGTCTGCGGTGGACGCCAGCTCAGACCCAGGCAAGGGGGACGGGGGTTTGTAAACCATGGACTTTAATTCCGAGAGAGGCGACTGGATATTCCAGTTTAGAGTGACGCTGGGGCCAAACAGCAAAGGAGGCTGCATCTCCGTGTCCCCTGACTGAGCCTGATCTCCTTGCTCGAGCTGCACATGGGCTCATGACAAGCAAGGGAAGCTGCAGGGGCCTCCCTCTGCTTCGGGGACCCTCTCTCTCGCCACTGCAGGGACGGCGCCGCGCGAGGGGCAGGAGCAGTGGCCAGCCTCACACAGAGCACCTCCGGGTGGGCAGGGCGCAGGGCGGTCCCGATCAGGGCTGTCTCACGCACAGCGGTGCTGGCAGGCTGTCTCCAGTGCCTGGACTGGTGCTGGGCACGTGGCATGTTTCACTGGCTTTAAGAGACACCGTTGTCACCTTTTAAGCAACTTTGAAATCAGACTGTGTCTTATGATCGATGGGATGCCAGAGTTCGGCTGTCAGTGTTTCTCTTTCTTAGTGATTGATAAAATAAGGACACAAGTAATAATAAGTGGCATCGTAGATATGACGAAATACAGTAGTGGACGGGATAAATATCTGTTGCATTGAAGAATGAACAAAGAAGTGGCAGCTAACGCAGTGTAAGGGAATTAGTTAAACACACAGTGGCACAGCCGTATGATGGGATGCTGGACAGTCATGTGAAAATGAGGTCATTGATGAAAGGGCATATATTTAAATAGGTTTATAAGTAAATAAATAAAAAATTATAACGATGGCTAGGAAAAAACCTAAAAACATTTATAAATATCCACACACATCTCTTTTTAAGATATCCGTGCTGTACTGTTAGGTGGAAAAAAAAGCAAGTTTCAAGCATTGTTACAATATGGCCCCACTCTTGTAAAGTTCCTGTCCATTATACATGTCTATGTGTGCCACAGGTGAACACGCACAGAAAAACCTGACGAAGTACACCGCGAGTGCTGGCGGCATCTGTCTCTGGGTGGTGGACTGTGCTGTGTGCTCCAGGTAGGCTGTCGTTTCTATAGGAAGCAGGTATTCTTTTGTGGGCAGAAAAGCCAGGAAGATATTTTTTACAAGAAAGGAAAAGGAGCCAATCATGTTAAAGGCCGGAGAGAATTCAGCGAGTCAAGTTTGAGGCTGAGGAGTGAGGTAGGAGGCCTGAACTGGGCCGGCATGGGTTGGCCTGGGGGTGACGGGCTGGTGGGAGCCCCCTCTTCTCAGGACCCGGCGTGGAGGCCTCACACCTGAATGGGGCTCGAGCACCTTTAGGACACGCCGCCCTCCACGCCGGGTGCAGGAGTCCCTGCCCCAGCCCTGGAGGGTCTTGTCTGGGACTCGGGGGTCCCCGGGAGCGTGTTGGGCTAGCACCACCACGGTGTACAGGGGGCAGCAGGGGCACCAGAACTCACCATGACGAAAAAGTACCAGGGCTGGGGCACGCCGAACTGCCCCGGGAAGACGGCTTCCACGTACCAGGTCACCAGGCCGTAGAGGACGGAGTCGAGCAGCAGCATTCCCAGCACCTGCCCGAAGGAGAAGTCGTCGTCCACGTTGACCGGACTCAGGAGGTCTTGCCACTGGACGCCTGTGCCTGGAAGACACCCCGAGAAGGGGGACTGGGGCTGGGCGGCTGGGAGCCCTGATCCGGCCCTGACAACACATGCACAGTCCTCACGCAGCCTCTGGAGGCCGGCAGGGCGATGGCAGCAGATGACAAGTTGGCACGTCATAGAACCAGCAAGAGCTCATCAACTGACTGGGCAGGCGCAGATTTGATCATGGCACACACACACGCGCACACACACACGTATATACATACACACACGTACACACATGCACACATGTACACATACCCGTGTATACACAAATGCACAAACGTGTACACACATACATGGACATGTATAAGGATTTGCAAAATGGCCAACAGTGGACCAAAGTGCATTTAAGAGAAGACTTAAAAACAGAAATATTTCAGATGCTTCTCTCTGGTTTGCCAATATTACAGTTCATAAAGGGCTTGGGGATCTGTATGGCCAGCCCATCCTCTCTCTCCTGCCAAGGGCCCCTGATATTGGAAATGGCTGCTGTCCAGCCGTGGTGGATAAACACATTTAGAGAACCGGAGGTTTGTCTGTTTAAGAAAATTCCCTGCAGGACTTGAAAAAAGAGAGCAGGGCCAACGTAAGGTGAAGCATGGCCAGAGCCCTCGTTGTAAATGCTTTTAGAAAGCATCTGGCCCTGGAAGGGGCTGTCCGTTTACAAAGTCCACGTCATCAAGCACGACTCCACCCGGAAACACAGGAGCCTAAAAGCTCAAGTGCGAGAAGACACTGCCGACTGCAGAGACACATCCTGAGTGATGCGGGGCGCGCCGAGCCCTCGTGGCCTCCCGCCTACCGCCTTCCGGAGACCCACAGCTCGGGGAAGCTGCGCGGCGGAGGGAGTGAGGCCATCCAGCCTGAAAGAGAGACCGCCGGGCTGGGAGGGCCGGCCCCGTCTTACGATGCTCGCAGGGAGGCGGCGTTGCTGACTCCTGCTAGTCGGGTGAGGACACGCACAGGTGCAGGAAGAGAAGCCTGCGCAACCGCAGTTGGAGCCGGCTTCCTCAGTGTCCCCTGGGGGCTTCCACGCACGGCCTCTAACCCCCACCCCGGGGCCAACAGGGGCCTTTAGGGCACGGCTCGGGGCCACCTGATGAGAGCAAAGCAGGGGCGTCTGCCCCACGTGAGTGCCACCAGAGCCACGGGGAACGGGACCTCCCCCTCAGAGGTGAAGATTCCCAGCAGGTGAGCAGGTCGACCAGATGCCCGCTACCAACCCATCCAAACAAGAAGGCTCCAGCTGGACCAACTAAAGTACGAGCGTCTACTGCAGAGTCTGTAAAATGGGAACCCAAGGACAAACAGCCCCAAGATTTGGACCACACGCTACTTTAAAAATCAGGAAAATTTCATAAAAATCAAGAAGAAACTTCCCAGTTTATCACTTGTCTCTCTCAGGCCCCTCCCCCCCCCAGCCTTCTAGTCTTTGCTTGTTAATTCCAGGCCTGCCCCGTAGGGTTCGGGGCATCCCTGCCCTCAGCTCCCATCACTGCAGGAGGCTCTTCTATCCATATCGGACGGAGAGTCCCCTGATCACAGTTTCTCTTTGTCTTATTCTCTCTCTCTCATCTGCGGGATCTAGGGGACAGGAGGAGGAGGAGACACTCATTCGACGCCACACTGCAAAGGGCTGGGGGACCACGAAAAGCCATTCTGAGCATCTTACAAGTAGGGGGAGACACGTAAGTCATCGCGTAGGAGCCTGTCACGTGGCAGACGCTGGCGTCCAGGGTGCTTTCCTGCAGTAACCCCGCTGGTCTTAGGTAGTGCCGCCCGGATGGCTCCGTCCTCTGCCCTTGGCACTGCGGGACTCCTGGACTCCCGCCCAGCCTTGCGATCTACACCTGTCTGCCCACTTACTCCCTGAGTTAGCGTCTATCTGGCCGGGATCTGACTGACTTCTCGTTAGGCTTTCTCTGGGTTGCTGAATCAGCAAGAGTAGCACGTGAAAAAGAAAATACTCACCTTTGGCTTCAAACTTCCCTATGAGCTGGGCGCCCATGGCCATGGCAACATTAGAGAGGAGACAGGAGAAGAGTTTCTGGCTCAGAGTCATCCGATTGTACCGGGGGGCAACGAAGAAATACGGGATGTATGTGAAGAAGTAGAGGAAGCCCCCTACGGCTGCCGCCATGTTCGCTGTAGAGCGAGAGAGAGTGGGCTGTGCTGAAGACACACGCACCAGGGTGTTCAGGAGGGAGTCCATGCTCCCCCCACAGCAGTCCCTCCTCTTCACCAAGGGCTCCCCTCCTGGGAAACAGCACCCGCTGTGGCTTCACACCTCCCCACATGCTGGGAACCCCACACAGACATCTCCATTCCACTTTACCAGGCTTTACATCCAGTAAAGTCCTCAGATCAAAATATGCACTCTAAATATCTAGTGAGTAAAATGCAGGAAAATTACACTTATATAGTCAGACAACTTCTTACCAGGTGATAATAAGATTGTCAAAGTGCAAAAGGAAACTCCGTGGAGAGTTTCATAAGAGCTAAGATATTATTCAGGAATGAGGGCAAAATATGGATGTCTGCAGACATATACAGTCAAAAAGAATTCACCCCTCCCCAGTTCTCATTACAAGAACTATTCAAGGATTCGTCTTTTTTCGGTTCTACAGGATTTCAGTTAGTATTTCACCCCATTTTGCTTCTCATCATTCCCACCATTCTCTTCTGGAATTCCTATTAGACCTTTGTTGGAGCCCCTCAGTTCATCCTTCACGCCTCTTACCTTACTTCTCACGCTTTCTAAAACCTCTTTATGCTGAGTTCTGTATGAATTCTTTAGAGACATCTTCCAATTCCCTAATTCTCTCTTTGACTATGTCTATTCTAGGAGGCACCTAATCTATTGATTTTATTTCAATGATTATGTCCCATCAATGCAGAATTTTGAACTTCTATGCACTTTCCTGGTTCAGTGGTAATATCTTACAGCTTCTCATTCATGAGGCTGATTATTTTTTCCTGTGTTTGGTCACTATTTTCACTCTCCTTGAAGGAATTCTGTTTATGTTTATTCCCACTGACAACTTATTTATTGGAGACAGGGTCACAGGCTCTGGTATTAATTTCCAATTATTTTACATATCAAATGATCAAATCTAATGCAAATATTTCTTTTCCATTATTTTGTTTTTCATCTTTATTTTGGATCACTGTACAGAAATTTAAGCTTCCAAATAAAGGCATTTTGTCCATGAAATTTTCTTTACATTACTTCAAAGATAAGATATTATCTGTTCTCCATTAGTTGGATAATTATCCTAACTTTATTTCATTCTAATTTTTTATAATTTTTTAAAGATTAACTTTATAATCCACTGGGAATTTATTTATTTACTTATTGATTTTTAGGAGGTACTAGGGATTGAACCCAGGACCTCGAACATGGGAAGCAGGTGCTCAACCACTGAGCTACATCTGCTCCCCAATGAGAGTTGTTTATTTTTTCTTGGTTGGTTTTTAGGAGGTACCAGGGATCGAACCTGGGACCTCATACATGGGAAGCAGGTACTCAACTGCTTGAGCTATATCTGTTCCCCACTTCTGTATTTTTATAAACTTCGTCCGTTGGTGACCCAGATTGGTACAAAACCAAAAAAGGCACAGTGCCTGGAGGCAGATCTCCCTGCACTAGCAGGAGAGAGAGCTAGACAAGACCCAGACAGAACACTGTGAGTGTACAAGAATGGACATGTTTAAATGTCAGTGCAAAGAAAACAGGCTTTGCACTAATAATCTGAGCAGCAGACAGGCTCTAGCAAGGTGTGCAGAGTGGGTGGGTGGGTGGCTCTCACAGTGTCCCAGCTTACAGTGCTCCTCTTTCTTTACACTCTTCTCCAGCCTCCAACACAGCTGTCCACACGCTTGCCCTTTCCAAATTCCCCTTCCCCTTAATCGCCACCTCTCCTCCTGGCCCATCTGATCTGACGCACTGGCTCTCTTCCTCCTCTGTCTCAGCTCCTTCCTGGGGGAGCTGGGGGCTCCACCGTTAGCCCTCTGCCCTGTTCCTGCTGTGCCTCTCTCTCAGTGGTCCTACCCGCTTTAGAGCTTTGCCTTTCACCTGTGTGCGCTTTATGTCCACCCCTGGCCCGCCCTTCCACTAATTCCACCTTTAGGTTATTTCTGCTTAGATGTCCTTGGACCCCGCACACCTATATATCTGAAAGGAAGCCCCTGGTTTTCGCAGACCTAGATCGTCTCTTCTCGTTCCAGGGCAGCCAGAGGACTCACCTTTACTGAAAAAGGTGCTGACCATGAAACTGAAGGAGATGGAGGAGATGGCAAAGCACAGCAGGAAGACCAGCACGAGCGAGGGGGCGCTGCTGGCGAGCACCGCCACGTTCTTCTCCACCTGCACGGCGCCCAGGGCAGGTGGGGACAAAAGCAGGAAGTGACCTGACCGCTCCCGGTCACCATGGAAACCAATCAGGATGGGCGGCGGCCTGCACTTGCACAGGTGAGCAAGCTTGGCTGCTTCTACCCAAAGCGAGAGGCTCTCCCTGGAACCAGCCAACTCGAGATATTCTTTCCTAAAAGCAGACACCACCCGTCGCTGCCTCTGGCGCCCCTGGCTTTGCGACCCCCTCTTCCTCCCTGACCCCCGCCTCCAGGCTGGACACTTGCCTTGACGCAGAAGAGCAGGGTCATGAAGGAGACGGCGACGAGGAGGAGGAGGAGGAAGGTGAGGAGCCAGGCGCCCCAGTGCAGCCAGCTGTGCAGCCCCATCATGCGCATGTACTCCTGGGGGGAGAGCACACGCGTTGTGTGGCCACACACCCGGCTTCCCTTCGTGCCCTTGCGTGAGCGTGTGGGTGTGTGCGGGGTCCGCGTGCGTGCTCAGGCAGGGTACACGGGGAGGGGGGACCCACCGGGTACCCCGAATGCCCGCCAACCCTCTGGCATAACAGCTCTGAACACGCCCTTTGGAGCCGTGTCACTGTCACCGACCTCGACAGACACCCCCACTGGGATCCACGGCCCCCTCCTCAGCCTCGCCTCGGCCACCCTTGCTCTCCCTCCTGCCTGGGGCCCCTAAGCAGGCAGCCATGGCCATGCCGCGGCCTCCTGCCCCTTCTCCGCCAGGCCCTTGCTGAGCCACCCGCGGAAGCCACGCCGATGGCAGCTCAGGCGTTGCTCTGGGTCGGAGAGCGGGGCCAGCAGAGAGGCCCGGCAGGCTACCCAACTGCTCCGACACCGGCTTTCGCGGCGAATCAAGGCGTGGCTGCCGGAATGCTTTAGGTACGAGCTGATTTTCCACCTCGCGTCTCTCCCCTCCTGCTATTCTGAAACACTTATCCAGGACTTTCGACGGGAAGGGCGGCGCGAGCGCAGCTGGGGCAGGCGAGGCTCACGCCACACCTGCCTTCCCAGGCCTGCCCCGGTCAAGCAGTCAGGAGGCGAGCACACCTGGGGCCTCAGCCGACCAAAACCGACCGCGGAGCCCCGGAGGACCCGAAGCTGTGCCGTCCCGTACGGTGGCTCTGGCCACGAAGGGCTACTACAACGTACATTAATTAAAACGGAATAAAGCTGAAAATGCAGCTCCTCAGGTGCACTAGCTACATTTCAAGTGCTCAGTAACCACGTGTAGCTCCTGGAACGGACAGTGCAGACACAGAACACGTCTGCCATTCCAGAACATTCCTCGGGGGTGGGAACCAGGATTGACTGTTTCTCGCATGCCAAGCGCTATGCTAGGCTGTTTTCCAACTTCTTATTACGAACAATTTCAAGCCTCCAGAAAAAGGTTGGAAGATGAGTAAAATGACCACCGTGTGCCTACCACTGAGATCTGAGCATCATCTAGCATTCTGCCGTATTTGCTCTATGTATTTATTAGATGTGTGTGTGCACCTTTTGTGTGTGTGGGGGGAACCATTTCAAAGCCCACTGCTAAATACGCCAACGTTGCATCATTTTATTAAAATTATTTAAGGTTGCCCAGAGGACAGCAGCCTTCTCAGCAGTTTCCCAGCCTCTCATTTACAGTATCTAAAAATTTCCAAAAATCTCATAGATTTGGGGCAACCCCTGAGAATATTATCCTGAAGGTTGTTTCACGGGCCCTAAGGGTGTTTCCAAAGGAGGAGCTCCAAATAAATTTTGGGTAACACCTCATCCCTGACATGAGTTTGCAGGTGACGCTGTTCGCCCAGGTGACCTCGAGTAGGTAAATTCCAATCCTTTACGGTCACACACTTCACGTACTTCCCAACGCCCCGACTGCCTATAGTCAGGCTTGTCCTCGATCCGTGTGTATGCTGACTGTCCTTCTGCTCAGGCATTCATGTAAACGTTTTATCTCACTGTGGATCTAATTTCTAGGGCAGCACTGTCCAACAGAAATGCAACATGAGCCACATATGTAATTTAAGATTTTGTAGGAGCCATATCCAAAAAGTTAAGAAAAAAAAAAAAAGGTAAACTTTTACTCAAGCTGATATACACAACAGATTATCTTTCCAACATATAACCAATATAAATGTAACTAAGGCGCTCACCTAGATTCTCTGTTTCGCACCAAGTCTTGGAAATCCGGGTGCAGCTGACACTTTGGCACACCTTGGCACAGACCAGGTGTGCGTCAAGTGCACAGAATGGTCTGTGGCTCGTGGCGTCCGAACGGGGCAGGGTGGATCTAGAGCCACGGTCAGTCCTCAGTTAGGCCACCGCACAAACGGTGCTTTACAAGGGCTTAAAACCCAGCCGTATCAGGCCTGACCTGGGAGAGGCCCGGGACGGCCGAGAGCTGCGGTGGGGGGTCTGCCCTTCACCCACATGCTCTGTGGCTCCGGCCCCCAGGAGCGGGCTCCGCCTGACCGGCGGGCAGCCTGGCTCGAGGCCAGCGCTCTGCGGGAGGCCCAAGTAAGGCACGACTGTCCCACAGCTGCACAGCCGCTAATCAACTGGCTGAGCCGGGCGGGAGCCACCCGCAGACAGGATTACCTTCAGCTTCCTCTCTTTCTCCTGCACCACGGCCCGGACGATGGTGAGCGAGGTGTAGGTGAAGCTCAGCATGAGCAGCAGGGGCAGCTGGTACTGGATAGCGACGAGGAAGGGGTCGGAGATGAAAGGCGGGTACGGGAACCTCTTGGCGACCACGGTGACCTTCTCGAACAGCTGGGCGGAGGAGGCGTTGGCGTGGTGGTGCATGATGGCTTTGTCCACCGCGTGCTGCACAGCCAGGAAGCCTTCTCGGATGTAGCCTGGGTTTGGGAGCAAAGGACACCCACGTACCTCAGGTGGACGCAGTGGAGAAGCTGCGTCACGGGGGCTGCTTGCTCAGCAAGAGCCACGCTGCGTGAAGGCAGCCTGGGGTCCCCCGAGGACGGGGCGCGTGGTGATGGAGCGAGTTCACCTGGTGCCCCGTCTGCGGCCCCCGGGGCTCCTGGGATGCTCAGCTGCCCCGTGGGAGGGAGAACAGGCACAAGGTGCCGATAGCAAAGCAACGAGGAAAGCGGCGCCGTTCTCCCTTCTACCTTGCAAGTAACAAAGTGCCGCCACGTGCATGACCGTGTTTTAAAGACTCCTCATACAAATCTGCCTGGAGAGACCCTACTTGCTCGGAGCAGGCTTGGTGGGATTCTAGACAAACAAAAGCTAGGCCAAGAATACACTAGAAAAGAGGCTGCCAAGAGGGTAAGGTCGGGCGAACGGGAGCAACGAGAAAGTCCAAAGAGTACGCAACCGTTTCCCTGTAGTTAGCGGAGGCCACGTGGGCACGCTGGGCCTTTCCAGCAGTTGGAGCCGCAGAGAAAGAGGCGAACAGCTCCGGTGCCCGACTGTGACTCCAGCCAGGAGGGGCCACGATCAGGAAGGGGCCGAAGGGCTTCACCGCAGGTGGAAGGAGGAGAGAAGGTTTTGCGGAGTGAGCTGGTATCCAACTGCTTCTCTACTATCATAACCTGCCCCGGGCTCCGTGGCCGGGACCACCACCAATCTAGCATCTCACAGCCCTGGAGGCTCCGGGTCTGAAGGGTCTTCCGGGGCTAAAGACAACGCTGGACAGGGCCAGGTTCTCTTCTGGGGGTGTAGGGGAGGACTGGTTTCCTTGCCTTTTCCAGCTTCTAGAGGCTTCTGTGCTCCTTGGCTGGGGGCTGCCTCCCCCATCTTCAAGGTGAGCCACGTGGCATCTCTCCAACTCTGCTTCCACTGCCACAGCTCTCTCTCTGACCTTCTTTTGTGCCTCCTTCTTCCACTTTTAAGGACCCCTGTGATGGCACGGGGCCCACCCAGCAAATCCAGGACTATCTCCCTATCTTAACACCAGCCGATTTGCAACCTCAGTTCCCCTCTGCCACGAAGCCTCACACACTCACAGGTCCTGAGAAGCAGGGCTTTTGGGGCCATGACTCTGCTGGCCACAGTGAGTGCCACGCTCGAGTTACCGAGTTACTGTTTCACAGGGAAGAAGGCGCTGCCCCCACAGGCTGCGTCCGTAAGACCTTCGGGCACTTTGGGATTTCCCTGTGCTTGCTCTTTTGACGCCCCAAGGTGGCCAGCAATAAAATTCTTAAAACGAAAAGGACCTGTGTCCTGTTTTGGGGACACAGAGCTCAGCTTGGGGGAGACAGTGCCCAAGGGATGAGCAGTCGCAGCATTGGGGGTGCCTAGGGCAGCTGAGCCCCTGAGGCACTGAGAGGGGAGCAGGGGTACGGGGCCTCACGAAACACAGTGGCATCTAGAATCTCACAGCCCGTAGCGCACAACTGCCAGCTGAAAAGAGCAGCCCCCAGCGTGGAGGTCGCTGTATGTGTCCACCTCGCCGAGGGCTGAGCCTGTGTGTCGGCTATGACAGCAGCAGGCGATCGACAACCATTACCCCCGTGTGCCAGGGACAGTGCTGGGGGGCGGCTGATGCTTTTCCTCGGGGTGAACCGGCAGCAGCCGACGTGCCACCGAACAGGTGCAGGCCCCGCGGCCCAGGGCGTGCAGACGGGCAGGGCTGGGGTTGCGCCCCGGTAGCTTTGGCATCAGAGCTGGTGCCTTTCAAGGCAGCACACAGCCTCCCCACGGGACAGCCCGCCCCTCGCTCACTCATCACCCCCTCGCGCCTCTGCCTCGTCATCATCACTTTGACTTTGTGACAGCGCAGCCATCGCAGTTAGTCGTCTGATATTCCACAGCTGATATTTTTATGACCAGGAATAAAGCTATGGTGACATCTGGATGCATGTGGATTTTCCTGTTCTTTCAGACTATTTCATTCATTTGGGGAATTAGTGGGTACGGACATCAGGGGGCAGGAGGGGAAGCGACCTGGGCTGGGACCCCCTGGAGCCCGCTGTTGTCAGGCTCGAGTCCCTTTTGGGCCTTCGTGTTTTTCTAAGTGATTCATATGAGTGCGTATGTAATAAGACATTTACCCTTTGTCATCGGCTGCAGAAGTTTTTCCCAAGCTCCGATTTGCTTTCAAAAATTGTTCTTTAAAATTTGCCTTTTCTGGCAGGTTGTAAGTTTGTGCCTTGTGAAATCTTTCAGTCTTTTCCTTCGAGTTATTCTTTTTCCTGTTGCTTCTATGCTTAGGAAGTGCCCCCCGCCCGACAGGCAGCAGGTGTGATGGCTGATACAGCTCCTCCTGTGCCTCGGGGTTGGTCACTGTCCAGGGCCTCAGTTCTGGGGCATCTCACACCTCACGTCTTGCCTTGTGGCCCCTAGTTCCTCTTCCAGGAACTCCAGCCTGTTGGGGCAGGATCCTGAAGGTGCTGGCTGCTCTCGCACTGCCCCTCGCCTGCCTGGTGCCGATGGCTCGGCGTCAGGCCCCACCGACCTGCCGGGACGCTTGGGGGCCTTTCTGCAGGAACTTCCTAGAGCTGTCAGACCCACAGGGCACTGTGTTCTCTGCAGCTCCCTGGAATTCCACCAGAACTGCAGCTGGGGCTCGGCCTGAGGGGTGAGTCTGGTCCTGGCTTCCCTAACTCGGCTCCAAGACGTGGGCCATTTTCCAGAGGAGGCAAATCCATCGACTGCCTGCCAAGGCACACATGGGCGAGGTCCGACGAGCCAAGATCCAGCTTCTATAAAAGTTACACCGACGCGGTGAAACCATGGATAAACTACACAACCACCACAGAGCTTGCACAGCCTATCAAGCTGTGCACAAGACAGGGAGAAGGGGACATGGTAGAGCAAACCCTAAGGATCCAAAGCAAACTGAAGCTTCTTCGAAATGGAAATATAAATGTGCCATTCAAAAGCACATGTCAGGAAGCGGCTGTGGCTCACGTGGCTGGGCTCCCGTGTACCACATGGGAGGCCCCGGGTTCGATTCCGGGGTCTCCTGGTGAAGGCGAGCAGGCCCGCGCGGCGCGGTGAGCTTACGGCCCACGCGGCCAGCTGGCACAGCAAGGAAAGGGAGACAAGCAGAGACATCTCCCTTTTGTTGTGTCATCTTGCTGCGCCAGCTCACCGCGACGCGCGGGCCGGATCGCCTTCACCAGGAGACCCCGGAATCGAACCCGGGGCCTCCCATATGGTAAAAGGGAGCCCAGCCACGTGAGCCACAGCTGCTTCCCTTAAATAAATCTTTAAAAAAAAAAAAACCACATGTCAGGAGAAGCGGAGGTAGCTCAAGTGGTTGAGCGCCTGCTTCCCATGTACGAGGTCCCAGGTTCGATCCCCAGCACCCCCTAAAACCAATGAAGAAACCAGCTCTCATTGGGGAGCGGATGTAGCTCAGTGGTTGAGCGCCTGCTTCCCATGTATGAGGTCCCAGGTTCGATCCCCAGTACCTCCTAAAAAAACAAAAAAACCACTCACGTCTTCTGGGATAAAGGGAGGACATAAGAAGGAGGTTTTTCCCCCTTTTCCTGCAGAAGAGAAGATGAAATGTTCCTAAAGAGCATTTCTGCAGAGAAACACATGGTGGTCCTCACGAGACCACCCTCGCCAGCAGCCCAGGGTCAGTGACGCGGCGCGTGAGAGGCGCTTCTCACCTGGCTCACCCCCATCGGGGGCCGCGGGCTCCCTCGGCCCTGGGCTTGGGAAGAGTGGGAACATGGAAGTGGTGTGCCACCCTTCTGTCTCTTTCAGGAAAGAGGAGCCTGTGTGAGTCCACATGTAATTTCTTCGGCTGTGACTGAACCGTAAGTGATATTTCACCTGTGGGAACAGAGAAAACAAGCCCTCTGAGGGACGCCCGGTGCTCAGCCGAAGGCTCGAGCCCACGTGGGGGAAGCTCGGAGGACTCTCGTGCTGTGGTGGTTATCGCCGTGGCGCCAGGGTGAGAGTGGGGCACAGGGAGCCTCCCCCATGGGCGCCTCTTGGTCACCCCCTCTTGCTGTCGCCAGCACCAACCCCACGTGTGAGGCGCCACTGAGAACCGCCTACTCTGGGCTGGGGCTGCGGGTGCTGAGAAGTTGATGCCAGATAGAGATTGTGGTTTCTCTGTCTTCACTTCATCAGGCAAGTAAAAACTTTTCTTTTTTTTAAAAAATATAACTGGAATTCTAATGCCACCTCGCACTTGAAGCTGCAGTATCTGCCCATATTCTCCTGTCTGTCCTGTGAGTCTATCCTACAGAAGCGTGGTGGCCAGCCTCGCCTCTTATAACATGAGAACTACAAGGGACCTTACGCGCCTGCCTGGTACAGGCTACTCGGGCAGGTAAACCTTTGTTCTGGAGGACGTTTTAAAGGGTCACTAGGGGCTCCCACCAGGGGGGACAGCGATGGCGATGTTGGACCCAAAGAGAGAGTCTAATGTTTACTCCCAGCAGTGGCTTAGGGAAGAGGTGGCAGTTTTTATAGGCTGAATAGTCCACAAGGGAGGAAGCTGAGGTTCTGTTACCATTCCTCAACTTCTCGGCGCCGGGACGAGGCCCCGGCAGGATGCTCACCGCCAGCGGCAAGGGGTCCTTGCTGTGGTTGAAGGTGTGCTCAAACACGACCGCGGCCAGCACGTTGGAGGAGCGATTCCCATACTTAATGTAGTCCTCAAAGTCCTTTTCGGAGGGGAAGCCTCGCACTGTGGACAGAGAGTACTTCATCATCTACTCCCCTAGAAAAATCTGGAAGTTTCAGGTCAATTACAGGTAAAAGAGAGCAAATGTGCAACTGTCTCCAAGGCTCTGCCAGCCTTTGCTAAGACGCGAGGGAGCCTTTCTTGGCCCAGAGATACAGTCATAAGGAGGGCAGGGCGGCTCAGGGGGAGCCGTGCCTCGGCAGCCCTTCTCGCACAGGGATTCCTTATGAGAGCTGGAAGGAGAGCCGGCGGCAGTGCCGAGTCGTGCCAGCCTATGGCCCTCCTCTGGGCACAGCGGCCAGCCCTGGATTGGGCTCCGCAGCCACGGTTCACGTGTCCGGCTCGTAACCATGGTGGTGTGTTTTAAAAATTAAGTGGACTCTAATTTACAGTTTCTCCAGCAAATTCTCTGTGACCCGGAGCCTGTGTCACATAGAGGACCTCACTCTGATCATCTGGTGAGGGCCAAGGAGCTTTCTTTAGGTACTGGCTAAATCGAGTTATACAGCCCCCAGAAGGCAGACGCCAAAATTAAAAGAAAACACAAAGGGACAATGTTTTTTTTTTTTTTTTACTTTGAGAGCAAAGATCTAGAAAAAAACAGAATGGCTAGTGTGTGTTTACCAGAAGTTTCCCTGCACGGGCTCCTGCACCTGTGACTCCCCCTGCCCTGCCTTGTAAGTGGAGAGCTTTCCTGGGGAAGCGCTTGCCCAGTTATCCCTTGGGATTCCCGGCTGGCGTATCAGGAATCAGATGCGAGCAGAGCCTGAGACTTCCAAAGCGTTGTCGCAAATGCGACTCCGTTTGGCCCTTACGGCTCTGGACAGAAGGGTGGCCGGGCCTGGCTGCCATCTTAAAAATGAGATGCGGACGTGGAGAAGTCGGGGCTCTGGGGGGACACAGCCCGGACAGGCTCTCCCCAGTCCCTGGGCTGAAGCCCAGTCCAGAGGCCCAGGGAGGCATCGCAGAGAGGTGGGGGGGCAAGCAGACCACAGCAGGGTGCCGCACCCCGTGCTCTCCGGGGGCCCCGCCCCGGCCCCTCACCTCGTAGACCGATCAGTAAAGGCTTATTGATGGTCTTTGTCGCCATCTGGACGACGGTCTTCGCAGCGTCGCTTTTGGAGGGGACGAAGGCCAGCTCCCAGGCGCCCTCTGGCGGAGGGAAGTTGAAGAACAGGGGCAGCTCCTGCACGGACTGCCCGGGGTAGATGGTGGCGTTGGGAACGTTCTCCGACTGGATCTTTAGGCGGAGCCAGATCAGAATCCCAGAAAACAGGAGTGGCAGGAAGATTTCCAGGACGGTGACTAGGACCTTCCGCTTCTAGAAGGGAAAGGAATTGTGTACGTGCATCCAGAGCCAAGTTCACAGACGGCGCTCCCTGGGCGCACGCCCCGGGAAGCCCCTGCCTCCCAGGCGCCTCCACGGGGTCTGAACCTACCTGCAAGGTGTAGTTCTTCCAGAGGAGGAGTGCCAGCTGTCTGAGCACCGCCATCGCCGGCTGGGAGGGACGCTGGGCACTAGTGACGGGCCGAAGGGGAGAGGGTGCGAGACAAGGACATCACCTGCGGGTGCTGGGGGGCGGCAGCCACTCAAAGCACCCCCTCTTCCTCTCGTCCCTCCTCACCTTCTTTTTGTACGACCTTGACTCAAAACAACACTTGGAGAGAGAGAGAGACGGCCGCCTCTGTGCCACCCCGATGTGTTAAACAGTCTTTACTCGGTGTATTCAGACAATACCAACCCCTTGTGGGGGCTGACCTTGTTTCTCGGAACGTAAGCTCAGCGGCGAGCGCTCGGCGGCAGCGTGGCTGCTTTGGTGGCTTGATAAACACTACCCAGATTTGCTCTGTAGTTGATGTGACTTTGCTGCTATTAGCAAGTCATTCAGGATTATGGAGCTCTCCTTTCTGACTGGTTTTATCCTCAGCCGATAGAGAGCCAGTAAAAGGAAACTCAATTTGGGGTCCTAGCTGTGGGCTGACTTCTGAGACTGGGCATGGCGAGGCTGGGGGGAGAGGCCTGGACAGGGCCTGAAGCCCCTCGGGGGCTCTCGCTTGTCTTGCTGACTCAGGAGCAGGACAGCGGACAGACATGGAGGTGGGCCAGCACCCTCTCTGTCTCGAACCCTAAGCCCAGTTTCCACCGTTGTCACCATCGGCACGGTGGCTGGAGCCTCCACTGCCACAGATGGGTCCATTTCCTCTCTGTTTCACCCCTTCTCCAAAGAAAATGTATCAAAAAAATCTACCATCAATTACATAGAAAGGTAGTATTTAAATCTGGCACATATAACTGGGAAAAAGTGGGCTGAGAAACGATCAAACACAAGGGAGAGCAAAGACAAGAGGCTCTGATTCATTAAACGCCCCCTCCAATTCAAGCAAATCCATTTTACTAAATTTCAAATGCAAGAGACAGAGACACTGGCCAGAGGCCACCAGAGTCTGTTAGATGCTCACCTGCCAGAGAAGGAGATGCTCTGTTAGCTCGGGTAGACCCTGCAACGCTCAGGAAACGGAAGGGGCCACGTTCCAGAAGCTGAAGGCATGGAGGCCGATCTAGGCAGGGGGGCGCGGAAGGCAGCAGCGGCGGCGGCAAAGCCCCAGAGTGCCCCTGGGCATCGTCCAACAGTGAGGACAGCAGGAAAGAGGAGAGGGCCCTTCACGGCTCCCGGCCCTTCAAGTGGAGGGAAGTCGAGTGACTCACAGAGCAAGAGCTTCAGGCTCAGTCCATTAGTTCCCCGTTCATGGTGAATGCCAACTAAACACCATCCACCGACAGGGTTAAAACAGCACAGCGAGCTAAGACAGATGATGGGGAAATCACTCATTAATTAGCTCCGTCATCACCAGATAGATGTTTCAAGCTGGACTTCAGCCAGCTGAAAACCAGTTCCTCAGAAGCTTTTTTTTTTTTAAATCTTGACTTCTTTTTTTTTCTTTGGAGGTGGCTGTCAATATCTGCTGTCAATAGTTACTCAAAATTTACATTTTAAAGGATATTCAATAAATATTTGTAGAAAACACAATTTGCAAGAAGTTATTGACAAATTAATTTAAAATATGATTTGAACCACACAGTTAAAATGTCAAGAAATAAAACCTAAAACAGTCTGAAGTGCTGTTAGGCAGCAACTTAGTAAGTTATTCCAATTCTTTTCAATTTAGTAAGGTAGAAAAAGCGTATTAAGTCAGCAGTGGAGGATTAACAAGAAAGTAGTGATTTGAAGGTAGGCACAGAGGCCAGCAGCTTATGAAGGGCTTCCGGAAGCATTTGGGCTGAAAGCAGAAGGCAGCGCCTTGACCTGGGGCCAAGTCAGATGGCCACGGGGCCAAGATGAGCTGTCTTCCACCAAGGGAAGAACAGCGAGAATCACTGTCCAAAGTCTTCTGCTTAGAGGAGCTGGCACGTTCCCTCTCTGGAAACTCTGGCCAGGAGAAGAAGCCTCCCTGTGCTTCTCCCATGCTCTCCGGGCACAAGGGGCCCACCCACCTTCCCAGCCACGGCCGTGAAGTGGCGCCTGCAAACTGACCTGAGGTCCTGGTGAGGCCCCTGGCCGCAGGTCCTCCTCCGGGAAGGCCTTCCCCCAGGGTCACAGGAGAGTGGGCAGGGGAAGGGCGGCCCTCCACAGAGGGCACTGGGGCAGGGCCAGCAAGCCTCCCGGGTGGAGCGCGGTGTGCGAGGTCTTCGGCAGCTGGGACGCCTTGCGGGGCATGGGCATGGCTCCTGCACCTTTGGACAAGAGCAGTTCACCTGGGTGCATTTGGAAAACAATCACAAGACTCCTTACACTGAGTCGGAAAGCAAAAGAGCAAAACAGAGCAGATAGGGTAACACGGAAATACTAATTTAGAAAACAGATACATGGGGGGGAGGCGGTGCTTCTTTGTTCTCTCCTGGAACATTAAAATATAACACACCAGGAAGTGGGTGTAGCTCAAGCAGTTGATCACCTGCTTCTCACATATGAGATCCCGGGTTTGATCCCTGCTACCTCCTAAAAACAAAACCAAACAACAAACGATAAAACCAACTTGGGGGAGCTGACGTAACTCAGTGGTTGAGCACCAGCTTCCCATGTATGAGGTCCCAGGTTCAACCCCCGGCACCTCAAAAAACAAAACACACACACACACAAAAACATATATATAGGGGTCGGATGTGGCTCAACAGGTTGGGCGTCCGTCTCCCATATGGAGGGACCCGGGTTCGATCCCCAGGACCTCCCAGTAAAAAAAAAAAAAAAAACATATATATATATAAAAACCACCATGCTGTCCTGTCCTCTCATCCTCGTTGTCTAAACTGGCGTATCTGAGCACATGCCCCGGTCCCACGGCCATGCCTCACCTAGAGCAGTGCAGCAGCCTCTAGTCAGGCTCTGGCTTTGGGCCTCAGCACCATTTTATAGAGAGGAAACGGAGACCGAGCCCCGGGCCACGGCCACACAGTGAGAGAGGGGCAGGCCAGGTGTGACCTCGCGTGAACTGCCACGGCTGTGTTCTAACTTCTGCCCTACCACGTCCTTGTGTAGCCCCAAAGCAGGGAACATCCTTATGAACTTTTTACCTATGGCCCCCAGGACATAATATTAGGAATCAAAAGGGTAGAATATCCGTTAAATTCCACCCCTTGATAGACATTTAGTTCCGTATCCCCGCAGCTCCCAGCTGGTGGCTCTGAGTGCGAGGCTTTATCTGAACCTCTCCTCGAATTCTGTCTTCCATCTGTTCTCTGTAAGCAAAAGGAATTTAAAGACGGAGAAACCAGAATTACAAAATCTGGAAAGCTTTCTGGTTACAAAAGCAAATGTACACGAAGAAAAGGAAGTTAATGCTTCTTAAAACACTTGACCCCGTGGCAAGCAGGGTCCCGAGAAGCATGGTGGCTCTGATTCAAAGCCTTGGGCAGGCTGGGCCCTGGGACCGACTCCAAAGCAAACACGGCGGGGGCCGCAGGCCACTTCCAGGGCCGCCCACCTCCGGCCGACAAGAGCGTGTCCGAGAACTTCCCTCTAAAGAGGGCTCTCTTCACCCCTCATGGGCACAGTGGCAGGAAGGGCAGGGAATGCCCTGCACTGAGAGGCTTATGTGCTTACTGCTAAAATATTAATCATTACGCAAATCATTGAGTATTTCAAAGTTTGCTTTATAGGTGAGCAATCAAATCCAGCCAGAGCCAGTGCATACTATGCGCTGCTAATTTCTGAGAAACCTCTTGGTGGAACAAAGGATTCCTCTGCAAGCTGTTTTCCCAGTAACCATCGCTCAGCTAAGAGGTGTTGACTGTCCCGCTCGGTCACGGCCATGGCTGTTGGGACACCCCATCCCTGCAGGTCTGTAGTGCCAAACAGCAGAACGCTTGGGGGTGCCAATACCGCCACCACTGCTTCTTTTTGCACATGGACTTGAACGTGTCACCTAAGTTCTTTGTGTCCAGGCAAAAGAAGTTTCTATTTCTGCATATTAGGAACAGAAAGGTGCTAAAGCTTCTAGAGAGGGCACTGCTGAGGAGGCTCGACACCAGCGAGCAGGAGGGGGCCGGCATGTGTTCCTGCCCAGTGCTGGGCTCAGGCCCCTCAGTGGGAAGCCTAAGGGTGCACAGGCCTGGCATGACGCCGTGGGGGAAGCTACGGGTGGGCCACCTGCCACAGGTGGGGAACACAGAGCTGCCCGTGTCGGTGGTGCTGGTCGGGACCCAGCTCCTCCTCCTCCAGGGCGAGGCCCCCTCGCAGCTAGGAAAGCAATTCAGTGCCCACACGGGTGCCCACGGCAGTCAGCTGGCACTGAAAGTCTACGTGCACATCGCGGAAGGCATGACGTTTAAGCGGCTGCATCTGTGGTCTTTTAGGGTATGTGCCACCAAAGCAATCACTTTCTGTGGCCTTTTAGGATTCGCACAGTAAGAAAGCATTTATTCATTCAACAAACATTTGCCAAGTTCTTACATGTGGCAGGCACTTATACCAGGGACTCGTTAACCCAAGACTCCGGGAAAGACAGGAATTTACTGTGTGTGTGTGAGCGAGGGGGCTTGGAAGGCTTCCGGGAGGAGGTGACATGGGATGTTGGTCTCAAATTACTCATTAGTGGGGGAGGGGAGGGCAGTACAAGATCCGGGAGAAGTGGAAGAGCATATTTAGGAAACAGGAAACAGTCCTAAGTATAGGTAAGAGCGACACGGGGGCCGGAACTGAGGGGAAGAGGCAGACAGAGAAGCAGAGCAGGGCTCAACACCACCAAGGCCTCATTTGCTGTGCCAGGGAGGGGCTGGCGGCAAGTCCAAGTCTGCAGAGCTGCTGTAGAGCTGCTGAAGGGGTTTGGGTCTGTTCTGTTTAATTCAATCGTTCACCCAGTATATAATCTTTTTTTTCCTGGTGCCCAGTAGGTAATAATGTGTAATTCAATGTATTCTGCAGATGAAAAGCCCAAATACCAGTCTACCTGCAAAAAAAACCAGGTTGAAAATAGCGGGCACATCTATAGAAAATGGTCCCTGCTGGGGAATCCCACCTGATCTCCATGGGGGTGAGCAAGACAAGCCCCTGGGGTGAACTTCCATTTATATGTGGTTTTCTCTAAAAGGAGAAAACTTTGGTCTCACTGGTATTTAAGGCGCGGACGGACCTCTGTGTGTCAGCAGCCACGTCACCCCCCACTGGTTTACCTTCAGCATCTCCAGACAGGTTGGAGTTTACCCGCTTCAGGATACCACAATGCTACTGGGGTCAACTTTATCAAAGTGAGACCCTAAAACGGCTGAAGCTTTACAATCCTTTGCAATGATTCAGGAGTGACCATGGAGACCTTCAGTAGGACAAAGGGACTCGGCTATCCCAAAAAGCTGGAGAACTTAATGTTTTTTTTTACTTGAAAACACAAGGGTTCCAAAATGCAGGGTTTTTTTATTTTAATTTTTTTATGGCAAGCCTACAGCACTGTGTTAACTAGCTTATTTCTCTGAAACATACTCAGTGAATCTGTCCCTTCAAGGAAACGGTGACGAGTGAGTTACAGTTTTCTGAAATAGCCTGTGCTGAGAACAGAGCATATATAAAGATGGATGTTTGGAAACGTCTCCAAGATTGTGT
Organism: Tolypeutes matacus; assembly: GCA_026826555.1. NCBI lineage: Eukaryota > Metazoa > Chordata > Mammalia > Cingulata > Chlamyphoridae > Tolypeutes > Tolypeutes matacus. Next base: position 164,595 of record JAKSZT010054578.1, read on the forward strand.
GACCGTGCGACAAAGACGATGTGAGAATTCCATCTCACCCACACACTGAAAAACCTTGGAAAACAGGAGGTTTCCCTGATAGGCCCTGGACATTTCTGAGCCCACATTGATCAAGAGCCCTTGCATGACTGACAAATGGTACCGAACAACAAGTGCCTAGATTTATGAGCAGTCTGTGTGCCTTCACGAGGTGCATCGTCTCTACCGGTGCATGTCGTCAAAACCGAGAGCTGAACTAAACAGGACTTAGAACCAGACGTTGAAATGGCTGGGACTTAGGTTATCCCAAGAATTTATAAATGGGATGTGGCCTTGATCACATGGATTTCATAAAAAAAAAAAATATATATATATATATATATATATATATTTGTATGATTGTTTTTATACTGTTAATATATTAAAATTTTTTTTTAAAGATTTTATTTATTCATTTATCCCCCCCTTGCTGCTTGTGCTTGCTGGGTCAGCTAACCATGCCGTGCGGGCGGGCTTGCCTTCACCAGGAGGCCCCGGGAACCGAACCCGGGGCCTCCCATATGGTAAACGGGAGCCCTACTGATTGAGCCACAGCCGCTTCCCTCTATTAAAAATTTTAATCAGGTTTATGTCACTTCTTTCCTCTTTAAAAGATCTATATCTGTGTATATTTCAGTGTCCATACATATCAGGCCAATAGTATATGGTTATTACTTTAAATAAATAGTACCTATGGAGGTGCTTGCTCAAATTCTTTCACACATGGGAGTACACAGTTTAAAAGTCTGAGGATGACTTGCTTGCACAAATTGCCCTTGTGTGATGCAGTGGGAACAAATCCACAAGCAACAGCTGTCACCCGAGAGCCCTGCGGGGTGGGCTCAAGGCCGTGGTCACCTGCATCCGGAGGCCCCAGGCAGTGCCTGGTCTGTGGGGTTTACACTGATGCCACCCCCGGTTCTGTCCAGGGGCAGAGGCAGCCATCTCCCGATTCCCAGGGCTCTCCGTTTAGAGAGCACTGTGGAGATGTGGCCCAAAAGGGGCCGCTGGGAGAGAGTTCAACGAAGTCTGCACCACTGCCTGCTTCCCTAACCACTGCCACCTCAGCCCCATGCCAGGCCTCTGAGCTGCTCTGCTGCTCTCGGCTGAGGCAACTGAGAATCCCCCGAGAGGGCCACCTTGGCTCTCTGGTAACAAGCAAGGCAGCTCCTGCAAAGGAGCCCATCTGCCTGTTCACTCCCCACCTCTTCAGATGCTGCCATTTAGGGGAACTGGCCCTACAACAGTCGCCCAGGACAGGAGGCCATATGCCTTCAACCTTCCCGTACGCTTTTGGGCGGTGTATGGTTTTCTCTGGTTAAGATACCAGCCATGTCTACCTGTTGAAATCCTAGTCACAGTGTCACACCCCCCAGGAAGTGTCACTGAGAACTCTGGCTCAGTGCTTCTTTGCCTTAGCCACATACCCTCAGGGGGTGGGGGTGGGGGATTTAAGATAGATTCTGATGCTGGAGGCCCACTCCCAGGGATTCTGGGTTCTGGTCTGGGTATGGGGTGTTTCCTCAGGTGATTCTAACATGTAGCCAAGGTTGGGGCCCCTGTTCTTGTTGAGAGCCATCCTCTCTCCACCTCTGGATGTCTCATGGGGGACAAATCTCAGTCTGCCTTATGTCAGTTACTTGTGAAAATAAATCATCTCTTGAACTCCACCCTGAGTCCCTGAGAGCAGGAACCATTCCAACCAATCTTTCAGTAGCACACAGGGTCTTACAGACCACGGGCACTCACCAGAGTCCTAGAAGGCCTCCCCTGCAATAGACTTCATTTGCTAGAAGGGTCTACTGCCATCTCGGGAAGCAGGGCTGGAGGAGAAATTGTAAACTAACCTTGGAGTCCCGTGAGACTGCCTGGCAGCTGCCCTGGGGAAGGGTAATGTCTTTAAAAACAAGCTGAGCTATCCTTTCTTATTCCAAAGGCTTTGTCAAAATGGTGGTTGGGGAAGATGTCATCCTGCTTGTCAGAGATAATAAACAAGCGTTCTTTTTTTCCCTCTCACTCTAAGACATTTTAAAAACCCGACTGCATCATTTTTTTTAAAACTTCCTTTCCCTTCCTCTTACATTTCCCATCTTGCAAAGTCTCTAAAAGAAAAGTCTTAATCTTTCTAACTTTACAAAAGGCAGCCTCAAAACTTTCTGAATAAAATGATATCGTTGCTGAGAAGAAAGAGAGCAAAACTCTTCCACTTGCACCTCGCCTGGGTCCCCACGCTGCTACCGGTCTCGGTCACTCATTCCGTGAGCTTTTCTTGAGTGCTTATGGATGCCAGGTGCTGGGCTACCTGCTGGGGGTACAGATACCAACAAGACCCCATGCATGCCTCCAAGGAGTTTACAGTCCACGGGGCAAACAGGAAAACAAATGACCCTACGGGGAAGGGACTGGAGAGAGAGCTTTCATCCATGCAACAAATTTACACTTTTTGGAGCCTGGGCATGACCTTAAGCCCTTCTGCAGGAGACACAGTCCCTCCCCTCAGGAAGTTTATATTCTAGTGTGGGAAACAGGCAATAAATACCTCAACACAAATGAACGCACAAATACATACTGGCTGGTCCCAGGCACCAGGGTTCCTGTGTGGTTGCTGATAGCTCCTCAGCCTTGTGTCCCCCAAAGAGGAAAGGAGTTCACAAACTCCCATCAATAGGGGGCCACTTGCCCCTATTCCGAGGCTCGTTGAAATGAAGGGGTTGGGAGCAGGCTGGAACCTCATGGGAGAAGCCTCCCAATCCCACACTGGGGCTTTGCACCCAGAGGCCGCTCTGCCTCTAACGGCGGCCCCTGCTTCTCCCCCAGCCCAGGATGCTGCCTGGGATCTAGCCAGCTCAAAAAGTGTGGGACGAATGCCAGCCAGGCTCTCCAACACAGGGGCTGTTAAGGTGGTACATGTCCAACATTCTCGGCTCTCCACAAAGAATGCCACAGCGATTCTGACTCCCCGGAAGGTTAAGTTTCTCCTAGCAGAGCCAGATTTGGGGAGCTGCCTGCAATGATGGGGACACACCCAAAGGATCCCCAGCGCCGGCGAGGAAAGCATGAGTCAGAGCAAACTGGCACTGCGGGGAGCTGCACCTGCTGGAAAGGGTGAGCCGGGAGGGGGCGGCCGGCACCGCGGATGCCCGTCGCAGCGGGAGCCGGCGGGGGTCGGGGCGGGGGGCAGGGGGGGGTCGGGGTGGGGTGGAGCGCGCCAGGGCGCGGTGCAGGGCCGCAGGAGGGGCCCGGGCAGGCCAGGCCGGCGCGCGGGGCGCAGGACACACTGCGGGGCCGGGGGCCAGGGCGGGGAAGCGGCCCCGGAGCTGCGAGCCCCGGGAGCGAGCGCGAGCGGCCGGGGCGCGTGGCACTTACCGTCCCTCAGCATCGGGGCGGCGTCCGCGCGACTCTCTCGCGCGGCCCCCTCCCGCGGCCCGGGCTCGGCTCCAGCCTGTCAGCAGCGACGGCGGCCAGTGCTGACAGCTGCTCGGCCGCCCTGGCGGGGAGAGGGCGCCTGCGACCCGCGGCCGGCGGACCAACCTGGCCGCTGGGGTTCCTGCAGGGGGCGCTGCGGCGCGACGGCTCGCGCGTGCGCGGTGGGCCGCCCCTGCGGGTGCCCGGGGCGCCCTCGGGCGCCCCGCCCTACCCGCCCCGCCCGTGCCCCGCCCGGTCTCCACGCCTGCGCAGTGGCCCCGCCCGGCCCCGCGCCTGCGCAGTGGGCCGCGCGCCGTCCGGCAGGGGGCGCCGGGCACGGGTGAGCTGCTGTGCGCGTTAGAGGCTGAGCGCGGCGGAGGGCGGGTAGGGCCTTTCTGACAGAAACCGTTCTGTGTATACACATTCCACATCCACTAGAGTTGTTATCGGGGGAAGTTTGCCCTTTAGCGCCTTCCTCGGCGAGTCAGGGCCCCTTTCTGCTGAGCGTCACGCGGGAGAGGGCGGCCCGTGCTTGCTGTCACGGAGGGAGGGCGCGTTACCGCCTGTGGCCTGGCGGTGATGCTGGAGCGAGCGTGAGGAACTTTCTGGAAAATGGCCCTCGGCGGCCAGCTTATAGAGGAAGTCCTTAGTCCCCGGCGCAGCCGCAGCTGCAGGCCTGCAGTCCCCGGAGCTGGGAGCCGGTGTGGGGTCCCGGGTCGGGTCGGGGCGCCTCGGGTGTGGGGTTCCGGGGGCGCGGCTGGGACGGCGGGCCTTGCGGGTAGCCTGCGGGCCGCGCGTGGCGGCGGCGCGGGGCCAACAGTCGGCTGCGGACGTGGTCCGGCCGGGTCCGAGCGCCGGGTCTCGAGCGCCGCCAGCGGCCCTGACGACTCTGCGGAGCCGCCGGCGGCCCGAGGTGCGCCCGCGGTCCTCGGCGGCCAGCGGTGAGTGAGCTCCTGCCGCCGCTCGGCCGGGCCCGGCCCGGGCCCCTGGACGCCCGAGGCCTCCCCGCGGGCGCCGCCTGCGGACCGCCCGCCTCAGGCCCCCGCGCCAGCTCACCGCCCCGGATCCGACGAGGCTGGGACTGAACCGTAATGGAATGAGTCGAGCCAGGCGGTTTGCTTCTCCAGCCACTCAGACCCCTTAGAGACGCGAGATTACGCGCCGGAGCGTCCCATTACCCGTTTTATATAACCTCTTTCAGTGTCTGAAATTGTCTTGTTTACTTTTTCTCACTATCTCCCCACCAGAAGGTGAGCTCCACGAGGAAAGGGAATTTGCCTGGTTCATTGCGATATCCCGGGGTCCTAGAATGCCTAGCACAGGGGAGGAACTTGGTAAATATTTGTTGAATGAAGTAGTCGCAAAGACCTGGCTTCAAGTCCTCGCTTGACCCCTTAACTAGCTATGTGTGCGTGGGTGTGTCATCTTTCTGAAAATGTTTCCTATCTTTAAAATTGAAATGATGAGAATAATAGTAATACCAAATTCAAAGGTGTATTTTTTTTTTTTTTTTTTGGGATGAGGGGAATCAAATAGAAGATGCATGTTTAAATTATTACAATGCCTGGCACGTAAATGCTGAATAATTAGTAGTATAATATGAATAATAACTGGAGACTTCCATGTTTCTAATGACCATAAAGAAAAAAATATTGAAAACCATTACAGTCTTTACTTGATCTTCAGGAGATGGATGGGGGAGTAGATTATTAAAGTACTGCATATATCTTAAAAACCATCAAACCAACTTTCTTCAACTGTCCATCTCAATGATCTCCCCTCAGACTGCACCCCCATCTCTCCCAACCCCTACCTATCCGCCAACCAAAGTGTCTTCACCATTCTCTGCTTCACGTCAGAAAATGCTATGAGCCTGACTGGTCATTGTCTTCACTCTGCCTCTGCCTCTTCCTTATACTCAACCATTTTCTTTCAAGTATAGGTCCTTTCCATTTCCAACTCAGATTGGTTATGTCTTACCGTTTTTTCCACCCCTTTCTAGACCCAACCCTGATTCTGCATAACCATACCCAGGAACAAGGCTGGCTGACTCCTAATTTCCCTCAGGAGGAAGGTGAGGGTAGCTAGGGGTGCTGAAAGAAGGATGATCTTACAAACCAAGGCACAATTACAAAAGAGTCCTAATTTTATATTTTTGTTTATATTTAAGTATTAATGATTAAAATCATGAACCCAGAGGGTGTGAAGGTCATTGGCAAAGGAAGATTGTTATGCACAAAGCCTCCAGGCTCTGGACTTCTGTTCCAAACCAGCAACTCACAGCAGGCTGGACCCTTTTGATCCTCCTCAACAATGGCTGAAAAAAATTGCCATGTTTCTGCTAAAGGCCCATATTGAAAAAATAAGCTAACAAACCTAGTTGCTCTATCTAGTCTTTCCCCTCCAAATGGAGGCCCAGATTAGGGTCACAATTTGTCCAAAGTTATTGAGATCGATATATATATGTAAGCATTCACATATATGCCCATGAATGTGTACAAAGAAATTGAATGGTATTCTCCTTGGGGTTTCCATGGCTGACACTGCTTTCTCTTTTTTTCAAGATTGATGGCAAAGTTAGTGGTAATAGTCTGATCATGTTCTTTCATAATCTGTAACAAATGTTCCACACCAGTGTAAGTTTTGGTGGAAGGGTGATGCATGGGAATCCTGCACATTATGTACAATTGTTTTGTAAGCTTACCACTTCTCTAATTAAAAATAAATTAAAAAAAGAGATTAATGGCAAAAGTTAAAGTGGATTGTGACACACATATCTCAGGGCTTTACAAAAGGCAATATACCTACTGGATGCAGTGATACACATAGATACACTCGTGTGTATATATTTATGCATATATATGTATTTTTTTATGAAACCAGTATGTCAGCTCCTAATTTGGAAGGGCACAAATAGTGTATATATTTCCAATTTGCTGGTATTCAGTGCAGAATTTTAGAATAAGACTTCTATGATGGTTTCATAGGAACAGTATTATAACTGAGGGGTACGTCCTGGACCAAGGGCTGTACATTCATTCAGTGATTGAGAGGCATTATATTGTAATGATTAAAACTGGTTATGGACTCTGGCCACACTGCCTTGGATTGAATTCCAGTTCAAATGTTTTTAGGCAAACTACTTAACCTTTCTATGCCTCAATTTCTTGGGTAAAGTGGAGGTAATAAAGTACCCAGCTTTATAGGATTTTTGACAGGATTAGATATATCAAAACATTTAAAGTACTTCCAAAAGTGATTGGAAACCTAGCAAGTGCTCAATAAGTGATCTAAGCATTTTGCTATATGCTGATGATATAAGAATGAATGATATGTTTATGTTCTTCATGATTTCCCAAAACAGATGGGCTCAATTCAGTTTAGTTTTCACTGTGTGCTTACTATATGCCAGACACAACTTGAAATGCAAATAGGAGTAAAATGCTATCTATACACTAATAGAATTCAGAGTTCCTAACATTATATTGTTAGAAACAAATGTATAGCAATTGAAAATTCGGAGTTGTATAGAATGAGCATGAATACATTAAATACATTGTACACCTCTAAGTTATTCAGGGGTTTCCATTGTGCTATTAAGTGTTCAAGTGATATGGAAGCTATAACTCCATTGTATCATAAAATATATTTGTCTAAACCTAGTAACTTGCTTAAAATAATTATTTTGCTTAACCATTACCATTTAGAAATTTTGGAGAGGATGATTTGTATGGACCATTAAAACTTTTCAAATTTTAATTATACCAGTGTTTTAAGAATACATACTTTTAAAAAATACTTTATTTTTTAGAACAGTCTTAGGTTTACAGAAAAATTGCGCAGAAAGTACAGAGTTTCCATAAACCACCCACCTGGTTTCTTCTATTAACTGCTTTCATTAGTACATTTGTTACATTTGATGAACCAGTATTGACACATCATCATTAATAAGTCCGTAGTTTGCATGAGGGTTCACTCTGTGTTGTATAGTTCTAGGGGCTTTGACAAATATGTAATGTGGTGTATTCACCATTATGATATCACATAGAATAGTCTCACTGCCCTAAAAATACCCAGTGTTCCACCTATTCATCCCTCTCTCTTATCCCCCATGAACCCATGGCAACCACTGATATTTTTTTTTTTTTTTTTTTTACCGGGAGGTCCCGGGGATCGAACCTGGTTCCCTCCATATGGGAGACGGACGCCCAACCAGTTGAGCTACATCCGATCCTGATATTTTTGTTATCTCTATAGTTTTGCTTTTTGCAGAATGCCATATAGTTGTAATCATACAGTATGTAGCTTTTTCAGACTGGCTTCTTTGACTTAGCAATATGCATTTTAGGTTCCTTCATGTCTTTAGTGTGATAGCTCATTTCTTTTTTTTCGTATTTTGCATCATTTTATTGTCCGATGTATGGATGTACCAGTTTATTTGTCTTAGCCTGATAGCTCATTTCTTTTTTTAAAAAAATATTTATTTATTTATTTATTTATTTATTTATTTATTTATTTAACTTTTGGTAAAGTACATATGACATAGAAATAGTCTGTCCCAATCAAGTTGGCGGAGTGAGATGCTTCAGGGTTCTGTCCTCCCACAGAAGTTTTAAACAGCCAGCAAGAACTGACAGAAACATTTTTCTGAAAGCTCTAGAAAACAGTTAAAGGATGGCAGTAACAGGGCAAGCATTGAATCAAGAAAAAGTCTACTTAAAAGTGATAGAATCTTGTGGTACTCTCACTGGTCCTATCCCACCCGTCAATGGCTTGGCGCAGAGCCAGCTTGCATTCCCAGTGCAGATCCCTGGTCTGGGTTCCAGAGGGAGCAGAGTAACCCTTGTGCACATACTGGGAATATGTATGTCTGGCCCAGTCTGTCTGGTGGTGGTCCAGAACCTGCCCTGTGTGTAGAAGTCAGCTTCTCTCCTAAAGAAAGCTGTGGGAGAGCAGTCAAGTCGGGGACAAGGGATTGCTGTCTATATACAGTGCAGTGCCTATGGTTGTGAGCAGACTTTTTCCTAGGGAAGTGGGGACATTTGGAACATAAATGGAAATTCCTAGGGCTACATATACATGCCAAGTCAAGATGCATGTGTAGAAAGGATCCCCTTTGAGCTATTTTCTAAACTCATTGTGTGAATAAGCCCTGAAGAAGTGCAGTTGCACAAGTCATTCTGCAAATATTAGGAAAGATGGTTTCTTTTTTACTGCTACTACTACTGCTACTACTACTACTAACTACTTCTCCTCTTCCTTCTGTTCCTGGCAATCAAGGAAAGCTCTTGTCATAACACTAGGTTATGACAAGGTGTTTGATATGTTAAAATATCAAAATATCCAGGTTACAACAAAAGGTTAAAAAAAACATTCAAATAAATTGGAGTGAGGCAAAGAGATTAAAGCATTAGTAACCATCAATAAGGAGGACCAAAAACTAAATATGATCAAAGACCTAAGAAAAACCTGGACAAAGTACTAAAATCAGGAAAATGATAGTTGAACACAAAGAGAATATCAAGAGAGTGAGAAAGATGGAAATTATGAAAAGGAACCAAACAAAGTTGGAGACCTCAGTAACAGAAATTAAAAATTTTCTAGAGGAGTTCAGCAGCAGATTGGAGCTAGCAGAAGAAACTATCAGAGAACTTGAAGATAAGACAATTGAAATCACTCAGTCTGAGGAACAGAAAGAAGAAAGAATGAAGGAAATTGAACGGAGCCTGAGGAACCTGTGGGACACCATCAGAGTACCAATATATGCATTGTAGGGGTCCCTGCAGAGAAGAGAGAGAGAATATTCAAAGAAATAATGGCTGAAAACTCCCCAAATTTAACAAAAGTCATGAATGTGTACATCCAAGACTCTCAGTGAACTCCAAACAGGATAAACCCAAAGAGACTCACACCATGGCATATTATAATCAAACTGTCGAATGCCATAGATAGAGAATTCTGAAAGCCACAAGAGAGTAGAAATGTGTCACATACAAGAGAGCCTCAATAAGATTTAGTGCCAATTTCTCATCGGAAACCATAGAGACAAGAAGGCAGTGGGAGGACATATTTAAAGTGCTGAAAGCACATGAACGTCAACCAAGAATTCTATATTTGGCAAAACTGTCTTTCAAAAATGAGGGAGAGATTAAGAAATTCCCAGATAAACAAAAACTGAGAGCCTTTATCATCACTAGACTGGCCCTACATAAGATGCTAAAGAGACTTCTGCAGGTTGAAAGGAAAAGACAATAGACAATAGATCAAGACTCATGAAGAAATAAAGATAACTGACATGGGTAACAACATGGGTGAGTATAAACGCCAGGACTATTGAATTTTTGGTTTCTAACTCCTCTTTGTACTTCCGACAGGATCTAAAAGACAAATGCATAAGATGCAATAACAAATCAGTGGTTTTGAATTCATAATGTATAAATATAATTTGCGAGAAGAACTACCTAAAGGTGGGGGGACAGAGGTACAAGGACACAGTTTGTGTATACTGTTGAAGTTAAGCTGAAGTCAAAGAAAGGAAAATTGTTATAGATTAGAATGTTAAATTTAAGCCACATGGCAACTACAAAGAAAATTATCAGACTGTGCAAGCTTATAGAGACAGTTATCAGAGTACAAGTAGCCAGGAGCAGGGGCAGAGGGAATGGGGTGTTAATACATAACGAGTGTAGGAAACGGATGTGGCTCAAGTGGTTGGCCTCCCGTCTACCATGTGGGAGGTCCAGGGTTCGATTCCTGGGGCCTCTTGGTGAAAAGCAAGCTGACCTGCACGGTAAGCTGGCCCGGGTGGAGAGCTGGCCCATGCGGAGTGCTGGCCTGTGAGGAGAGCTGGCACAGCAAGATGACACTACAAAGAGACACAGAAGAGAGACAATGAGAGATACAGCAAATCAGGGAGCTGAGGTGGGGCAAGAGATTGAACAGCCTCTCCCTAAGGTCCCGGGATGATCAGTTCCAGGTGCCTCCTAAAGAGAAGACAAGAGACACAGAAGAACACACAGCAAGTGCCAAACAACAAGGGGGGAGGGGGAGGGGGAGGGGGAGAAATAAATAAATGAATCTTTAAAAAAAATACATAATGGGTGTAGGATTTCTGTTTGGAGAGATGGGAAAGTTTTAGTAATGGAAGGTGGTGAGGTTACCACAGTATTGTAAAGGTGATTAAGCCTATTGAATGGCATGCTTGAGAGTGATTGAATCAGGAAAGTTTATATTGTATACATGTTCCCACAATTTAAAAAAGCAACTAAAGAAACAGTGACAATTAAAAGCAATATATAATCTTGCATGGAATCCAGCAGGGAGGAGAAAAAGCTCAAAGGATATTTTTGGTACATGAAAAAATTGGAATATAGAATGTAGTAAGCTTTCTATCAGTGTTAAATTTCTTGAACTTGATAACTGTACTTAAGGAGGTTACATAAGTGAATATCCTTGTCTTTAGGAAAGTACATGGCAGTATTAAGTGTTCAAGGAGCATGATGTATATATTCTACACTCAAGTGTTGAGAGAATGGATTGATAAATAGACAGATGGAGAAATAGATGGATTGATAGATGTAAAGATAAAATGATACTGCAAATATGGCAACATGTTAAAATTGGTGCATGCAGGTATCTGGAGGGATAAGGGTATATTGGAGATCTGTGTAGAGTTGTGTATTATTTTTGTAATTGTCCTGTATGAAAGTCTTTCAATATAAAAATTTAAAATTAAGAAAATATACATAACATAAAAAATCACTTTAACCATTTTAATTGGGCAATTCTATGGCATTAGATACATTGACAATATTGTGTTCTCTATCTACTTCCAGAATATTTTCATCATCCTAAACAGTAACCCATACCACCCATTAAACGATAAGTCCCCATTTCTCCCTCTCCCATCCCTGGTAACCACTATTCTGGTTTCTTTCCTTATGAATTATTCTAAGTATTTCATATAAGAGAAATCTAACAAGTTTTGTCCTTTTGTGTCTGGCTTATTTCACTCAATGTGATGTCTTTGAGGTAGCATGTGTGAGAACTGCATTCCTTTTTATGCATTCCTTTATTCCTTTTTACTACATTTTGTTTATGCATTCATCAGTTGTTGGACATTTGGGTTGCTTCTACCTTTTGGCTATTGAGAATAATGCTGCAATGAACAGTGGTATACAAACATCTGTCCAAGACCCTGCTTTCAGTTCTTTTGGGTATATACCTAGCAGTGGAATTGCAGTGTCATGTGGTAATTCTATGTTTAACTTTCTGAGGAACTGCCAAGGTGTCTTTTACAGTGGCAGCACCATTTTACATTCCCACCAACAATACTAGGATTCCTATTTTTCTGGGTACTCTCCAACACTTGTTTATTTTCCCTCCCTTTCTTTTTCTTTCTCTCTTTCTTTCTTTTTTTTTCTCTCTTTTCTTTCTCTCTCCTTTTTTCTTTCTTTCTCTCTCTTTCTTTCTCTCTCCTTCCTTCCTCTTTTTCTCTCTCCTTTCTTTTTCTTTCTCTCTCTTTCTTTTCTTTCTTGCCATCCTACTGGATGTGAAGTGATATCTCATAATTTTTTTTTTCTTTATTGGAGAATTTGTAGGTTTACAGAGCAATCATGCATAAAATACAGAATTTCCATATACCACCTGATTAACACCTTGCATTAGTGTGAAACATTTGTTATAATTGGTTATAGCACATTTTTAAAGTTGGACTATGGTCCGTGGTTTAACTTATAGTTTTTTCTATTATTTTATTAATTTTTTTTCCTTTAATACAGAAATATCAACTTGAGCATTTTTATTATTTGGACATTCTTATGAACACCAAAATAAAAGAGTAAAAGCCCCTAAAGTTGTAAATGTAATATAGTTAATGTTACAATAAAAAAAATCCAGAGATAAAAATTTTCTGAATGCTAAACAAACTTAAATGCCTAGTGAAAAATAGTTACTGAGCAGATATTTTTTCAATTTGGTGGCAGTCTCAGATTTCTGATCTGATTCATAGCAGTGATCTCCAAGACTATACCCCTCTCTGCAGATCTATTTTTGAGATATATTCACATAGCATACAGTCTATGCAAAGTGTATAATCAGTGGCTTTTAGTATAATCGCAATGTTGTGCATTTCATTACTACAAACAATTTTAGAACCATTTCATTAAGATCTATTTAAAAATTTTTTTTTGATTAGAGAAGTTGTAGGTTTACAGAAAAATCATATAGAAAATACAGCGTTCACACATATACTGCACCCCTCCCCCATTATTAACACTTTACCTTAGTGTGGTACCTTGGTTATAATTCATGAAGGAACACTTTTGTAATTGTACTATTAACAATAGTCCATAGTTTACAGTAGGGTTTACTCTGTTGTACTGTCCTATGTTTTACCTTTTAATTTTTATTCTAGAAACATATATATGACTTACAATTTCCCCTTTTAACCACATACACATATATAATTCGGTGCTGTTAATTTCACTCACAATGTTGTGCTACCATCACCACCATCCATTTCCAAAACTTTACAATCAACCCAAATAGAAATTAAGTACAATTTAAGCATTAATTCCCCATTCCCTACCTAACCCAGCCCCTGATATCCTATATTCTAGATTCTAACTCTATGAATTTGCTTATTCTAATTATTTCATATTAGTAAGATTATACAATTTTTGTCCTTTTGTGTCAGGCCTATTTCAGTGAACATAATGTCTTCAAGGTTCGTCTGTGTTGTCGCTTGAATTAGGACTTTATTCCTTTTTAAGGTTGAATAATATTTCGTTGTATGTAATACCACATTTTGTTTATCCATTTGTTGATTGATGGGCCGTTGGGTTGCTTCCATCTTTTGGCAGTTGTGAATAATGCTGTATGAACATCGGTGTGCAAATATCTGTTTGACTCTCTGCTTTCAATTCTTTTGGGCATATAACTAGTAGAGGGATTGGGTCATATGTTAATTCTAGACTTAGCTTTCTAAGAAAATGCCAAACTGTCTTCCATAGCAGCTGTACCCTTTTACATTCCAACCAGCAATGAATGAGTATTCCTATATCTCTATATCCTCTCCAACACTTGTGATTTTCTGTGTTTTTTTTTTTTAATAGTAGCCCTTCTAGTAGGTGTGAAATTGTATCTCATTGTGGTTTTATTTGCATTTCCCTAATAGCTAATGATGTTGAGCATCGTTTCATGTCATTTTAAGCAATTTGCATATCTTCTTTGGAGAAATGACCATTCAAGTCTCTTGTCCATATTTTACTTGGGTTGTTTGACTGTTTATTGTTGGGTTGTAGGATTTCTTTATATATTCTGGATATTAAGCCCTTATCGGATATGTGGTTTCCAAATATTTTCTCCCATTGAGTAGGTTGTCTTCACTTTCATGATAAAGTGATGCACAGAAGTTTTTTATTTTGATGAGGCCCCATTTATCTAATTTTTGTTGCTTGCGCTTTGGGTGTAAAGTGTAAGAAACCATTGTCTAACATAAGGTGCTGAAGATGCACCTTATATTTTCTTCTAGGAGGTTTTTAGTCCTGGTTCTTATATTTAGGTCTTTGATCTATTTTGAGTTAATTTTTGTATATGGTGTGAGAAAGGGGTCTTCCTTCCTTCATTTGCATATGGATATCCAGTTCTCCCAGTACCATTTGTTGAAGAGACTATTTTGTCCCAGATGGGTGGAGTTAGCAGCCTTGTCAAATATCGATTGGCCATAGATGTGAGAGTCTATTTCTGAACTCTGTTTGATTCCATTGGTGTATATATCTATCCTTATGCCAATACCGTGCTGTTTTGACCACTGTAGGCTTAAAATCAGAAAGTGTGAGTTCTCCAACTAAGTTCTTCTTTCTCAAGATGTTTTTGGCTATTCGAGGTTCCTTACCCTTCCAAATAAGTTTGAAAATTGGATTTTTCAATTCTGCAGAGTAGCTGTTGGAATTTTTTTTTTTTCTTGTCTAATTGCCCTATAAAGAACTTCTAGTACAATATTGAATAACAATGGCAATGGTAGGCATCCTTGTCTTGTTCCCGATCTTAGAGGGAAAGCTTTCGATCTTTCCCCATTGAGTATGATGTTGGCTGTGGGTTTTTCATATATGCCTTTTATGATATTGAGGAATTTTCCTTCTATTCCTATCTTTTGAAGTGTTTTTTTTTTTTTTTTTTTTAATCAAAAAAGGATGCTGGATTTCGTCGAATGCCTTTTCTGCATCAACTGATATGATCATGTGTTTTTTTTTTTCCTTCAATTTGTTAATGTGGTTTATTACATCAATTTTTTTTATGTTGAACCAGCCTTGCATACCAGGAATAAATCCCACTTGGTCGTGATGTATGTCTTTTGATATGCTGTTGGATTCGATTTGCAAGTATTTTGTTGAGAATTTTTGCATCTATGTTCATGAGAGAGATTGGTCTGTAATTTTCTTTTCTTGTGGAATCTTTATCTGGCTTTGGTATTAGGGTGATGTTGGCTTCATAAAATGTGTTGGGTAATTTTCCCTCCTCTTCAATTTTTTAGAAGAGTTTAAACAGGATTGGTGTTAATTCTTTTCAAAATGCTTGGTAGAATTCACCTGTGAAGCCATCTGGTCCTGGACTTTTCTTTGCTGGGAGATTTTTGATGACAGATTCAATCTCCTTAAATGTGATTGGTTTGTTAAGTTCTTGTATTTCTTGTGGCGTCAGTGTAGGTTGATTGTGCATTTCTAGAAATTTGTCCATTTCATCTAGGTTGTCTAGTTTGTTGGCATATAGTTTCTCATAATATCCTCTTATGATTCTTTTTATTTCTGTGAGGTCATTTGTAATTTCCCCCCTTTCATTTCTGATTGTATTTATTTGCATCTTCTCTCTTTTTTTCTTGGTTAGTCTAGCTAGGGGCTTGTCAATTTTATTGATCTTCTCAAAGAACCAGCTTTTGGTTTTGTTGATTTTCTCTATTGTTTTTCTGTTCTCATTTTCATTTATTTCTCTTCTAATCTTTATTATTTCTTTACTTCTGCTTGCCTTGGGATTGGTTTACTGTTCTTTTTCTAGTTTCTCAAGTTGTTCAGTTAAATCTTTGAGTTTATCTCTTTCTTGTTTTTTAATATAGGCATTTAAGGCTATAAATTTCCCTCTCAAGACTGCCTTTGCTGTATCCCATAAGTTTTGATACGTTGTGTTCTCATTTTCATTTGTCTCAATATATTTACTGGTTTCACTTGCAATTTCTTCTTTGATCCACTGATTATTTAGGAGTATGTTGTTCAGCCTCTACACATATGCGAATTTACTTTTTTCCTGTTTGTTATTGATTTCTAGTTTCATTCCATTATGATCTGAGAAGATGCTACAAAGCGTCATTTCTATCTTTTTATATATATTGAGAGCTGCATTGTGACCTAACATGTGGTCTATCCTGGAGAAAGATCCATGGGCACTTGAGAAGAATGTATAACTTGCTGAGTTTGGATGCAGTGTTCTGTGTAAGTCTATTAGGTCTAACTTGTTTATCATATTGTTCAAGTTCTCTATTTCCTTGCTGATCTTCTGTCTTGTTCTATCTAATGATATGAGTGGGGTTTTGAAGTCTCCAACGATTATTGTTGAAATGTCTATTTCTCCCTTCAGTTTGCCAGAGTTTGTCTCATGTCTTTTGGGGCACCCTGGTTAGGTGTATAGATATTTATGACTGTTACATCTTCCTGGTGGATTGTTCCTTTTATTAATATATAATGGCCTTCTGTATCTCTTATAACTTTTTTGCATTTAAAATATGTGTTTTGTCTGATGTTAGTATAGCTACCCCTGCTCTTTTCTGGTTTACTATTTGCATGAAGTATCTTTTTGCAACCTTTCACTTTCAGCTGGTTTGTATTCCTGGGTCTAAGGTGAGTTTCTTGTAAGCAGCATATGGATGGCTGATGTTTTTTTATCCTTTCTGTCAGCCTGTATCTTTTGATTGGGGGGAGTTTAATCCATTCACATTCAATTATATTACTGTAAATGCACTATTTTATTCTTTGGTTTTCATATTTCATCTTTTTTTGTCCCTCTTTTTACTCTTTTGGTGATCCTTCCTGCTATTCTTTCCTCTATACTTTCCTCCAGGCCTCTCTCTCCTGTCTTTCTCTTTCGGGTTCTAAGGCTTCCTTTACTATTTCCTGCATAGGTGGATTCTTTTTTGCAAACTCTCTTAGTTTCTGTTTGTGAATATTTTATACTCACCTTCATATCTGAAGGACAGTTTTGCTGGATAAAGAATTCTTGGCTGGCAGTTTTTCTCTTTCAGTTTCCTGATTGTATCATACTGCTATCTTCTCGCCTCCATGGTTTCTGAAGAGAAATCTGCGCTAAGTCTTACTGGACATCCCTTGTATGTGATGGTTTGCTTCTCCCTTGCTGCTCTGAGAATTTTCTTTATCTTTGATATTTGACATTCTGAGTAGAATGTGTCTTGCGTAGGTCTATTTGGATTTATTCTCATTGGGGTACGGTGTGCTTCTTGGACATGTAAGTTCATTTCTTTTGTGAGAGTTGGGAAATTTTCAGCTATTATTTCCTCAAATACTCTTTCTGCCCCTTTTCCTTTCTCTTCTCCTTCTGGAAATCCCATGGCACGTATGTTGTTGCATTTTGTGTTGTCATTCAACTCTCTGAGCCCCAGCTCATTTTTTTTCCATTTTTTTCTCTCTCTGTTCTTTTTTGTCTTAAATTTTAGCTGCTCTGTTTTCAGTATCACTTATTCTTTCTTCTATCATTTCGGGTCTGCTGTTGTATGCCTCAAATGTGTTTTTTTTTTTTTTTTTTTTAAAGATTCTATTTATTTATTCATTCACCCCCCCCGCTGCTTGCGCTCGCTGGGTCAGCCAACCACGCCGTGCGGGCGGGCCCGCCCCCACCAGGAGGCCCCGGGAACCGAACCTGGGGCCTCCCATATGGCAAACGGGAGCCTCACTGACTGAGCCACAGCCGCTTCCCTCAAATGTGTTTTTGATCTCACCTATTGTGTCTTTCATTCCTTTGAGCTTTGTTACTTTTCTGTTCAGGATTTCAAATTCTCCTTTGTGTTCTCTCAATGTCTTCTTGATGTCATTTATCTCTTTAACTGTATAGTCTTTCAGCTCATTAGTTTGATTTTGGAAATTTGAGCGCATCTTGCTGATTAGTTCTTCAAATTCTGCTTCCCTTCTGGGACTTTGATGTATTCCTTTTCTTGGGCCATGTCTTCTATTTTCTTTGTATGGCTTGTAATTTTTTGCTGATATCCTGGCCTCTGATTAGGATGTAGTTTACTCAGATGCTCAATTTCTTTCTCTTTTGTAGGGATTTAGTGGCAGGAGGCTGTGAGTTACCATAGCTCTTTGATTTTTGGCTCGACCTGGATTGTTAGGATTGTCCTGCTGGTTGCTCAAAACTGAGCACTGGACCCAGTATTTGGTTGTAGAGTGACTTCCTAGGGCCTTGGGCAGGGAGGCTATAGAGGTTGGAAAAAGCCTCTCCTACTTATTTTTAATTTTCTTGTGTGCACTTCCTTGCTCTGCCAGCAGATGACGCTCCTTGGCAGCTCTCAATTCGTTGCCTGGTCGGAGTGTATTTGTTGCAACACAGACCAGATCGATGTGATAGAGCTTCCTGTCTGGAAGCTAGGAGCCTTGTAATTCAAAC
The DNA here is from genome assembly GCA_026826555.1 of Tolypeutes matacus. Classification (NCBI taxonomy): domain Eukaryota; kingdom Metazoa; phylum Chordata; class Mammalia; order Cingulata; family Chlamyphoridae; genus Tolypeutes; species Tolypeutes matacus. Next base: position 182,685 of record JAKSZT010054578.1, read on the forward strand.
TTTCTCTGAGACAGTTCTCCATCCTTCTCTGGCAGCCCACTGCCTTTTCCTGGCTGGGAAAATTTCCACTCCCCTCTGATTCCTCAACAATCAACCCCTGTTAGTAGAGGAGAGATTGGGAGGGTTGTAAATCTTTAGCCCCTTGCAGGCTCCAAGGCAAACAATGGCGTAGCCCCACCTGGCCTGGAAGGGCTCTTGGGCACAGCAGACCAAATTTGTGGGTCAGAAGCTGAGTTTGCCTTAGGCTGTGTCCCTCTCTCTCCCTTTTCCTGAGGTAGTAGATCCCTGGAGCACCCTTTGTCTGTAGTTGCAGGCCCAGAGCCCCGAGAATTCTAGTGTCTTTAGTGTGGATGAGGGTGCCGGCAGCCGCAGCCGCTGGCTTCAACTCACGATTCTGTCATCGCTATTTCCCTCCTTTGTCCCCCTCTGTTCGGAGTGGTGTCCAGCCTTCGCCTGCTGTCCTAACCCCTAGCAGATCTTTTTCGGGGTTGTTTCAGCCTGTCCTCTAGCTATTTTTCTGGAGGATAAGAGATTCCCATGTCTTACTAGTCCGCCATCTTTCCGGAAGTCTTGCTTGTTTATCTTGTATTCTGCAACTTTCCTGAATTCATTTATTAGTTTTGGTGTTTTCTTGTGTTTTTTTTTTTTTTTTTTGAGATTTTCCATAAATAGGATCTTTTACTTCTTCCTTTCCAATTTAGATCTCCTCCCCCCCTCCCCTCCTCTATACCTACCTTCCCTTCCTCTCCCCTTTTCTCCTCTCTTTTCTTCTCGTCTCTTTTCTTGATTACTCTGGCTACGTCTTCTAGCTTTTAGTCTTTCACCATAGAGTATATTTGCTTTGGGTTTTTCATAAATGCTTTTTATCATGTTGAGAAAGTTCTCTTCTATTTATAGTTTCTGAGTATTTTTTTTAAAGCACTTTATTGAGATATATCACATACGATACGTTCTATCCAAAGTGTACAATCAGTGACTTTTAGTATAACCACAATGTTGGGCATTCATCACCACAAAAATGTTTATAACAATTTCATTACTCCAAAACGAAAAACTCCATATCCCTTAGCAATCACTTCTCAATCCCTCTATCCTTCCCCAGCCCTCCATAACCACTAATCTAATAACATCTTTATCTGAGTGTTTTTTTTAAAGCATGAAGTATAACGGATTTTGTCGGATACCTTTTCTGCATCAGTGGAGATGATCATGTGATGTTTTTTCTTTCAATCTTCTCTTGTGGTATATTGATTGATATGAATACAATCTTGATGAAAAAAATCCAGCTACAAATTAAAGTTCTCTATGACCACCATCTCCTTCCCCAGTCTCCTCTCCACAGTCATTGGTTTGATAAAACAATTCTTAACATTTTTCTATGCTCTACTTACATATATTCGTCTATAGATACATAGTATTGTTTTATGCTTTTTCCATAAATGATAACATCCTGTAGGTATTAATCTACTTTTTTCTTTTTAAGTATATAAACTGGGCACTTGATATTTGAACTACCCTCCTGTGTTTGGAAATAACACATTGAGTGTGTCAAGGGAGTGTCTAGTCTCAGTGGATCAGGTGCTTTTGCAAAAGTGTTGCAGGCATTTTCTCCAAGTTGTCTTTTGGCTTTTTACTTTTTTTCCCAAAGAAAAGTTGTTGCATTTTATATAATCAGATATATCAATATATTCTTTATAGTTTCCAGGTTATGTCATGCTTATAAAAAAATCTTTCCACTCTAAGTATATAAAAATATTTACCCAGTTTTTCTTGTAGTAGTTTTTCTTATAGTTTAATTTTATATGTTTAAACTCTTCAAAAAATTTTAGAACAATTTCATTACTCCAAAATGAAAAGACTCCATGGCCCTTTAGCATTCCTTCCCTAGCCCTACATAACCACTAATCTAATTTCATCTTTATCAATTGATTTATATTTACATTTTATGATCAGAATCTAATTGTATGATTAGAATCACACAATATGTAGTACTCTGTTCTCCTTCACTTAGTATAATGTTTTTTTTTAAATCTGATATTAACATTTTGTAATATTAACCTTCATTTGTTCAACTTCAAAGAAAAATGGTCTTATATATGCAATTATATCCATATTCATATTTCACATAATATATTTATATTTCACATAATATATTTAGTTCATAATAGCACAGTCATACAGTATTCGTCCTTTTGAGTCTGGCTTGCTTCACTCAACATGTGTTCCAGGTTCATCCATGTTGGCATATATTTCAAGACTTAATTTTTTCTTACCGCTGCATAATATTCCATCTTGTGTATACTCCACAATTTGTTTATCCGCTCATCAGTTGATGGACACCTGGGTTGTTTCCAAATTTTGACTATCATGAATAACACTGCTGTGAACATGGGTGTGCGGATGTCTATTCGTGTCACTGCTCTCAGTTCTTCTGGGTATATACCTAGTAACGGTATTGCTGGGTCCCATGGCAAGTCTATATTCAACTTCTTTAGGAACTGCCATTCTACATTCCCACGAACAGGAAATAAGCATTCCCATCTCTCTACATCCTCTCCAACATAGACAGTTTTCTGACTTTTTAATAGCAGCCAGTCTAATAGGTGTGAAATGCTATCTCATTGTAGTTTTGGTTCAGCATCAATTTTTTTAAAGACATTGAATTGCCAAAATTAATTTGCCAAAAATTAGTTGATCATATTTGTGTGGGTCTATTTCTTGACTCTATTCCATTGATCTGTGTATCTGTCCTTTAGCACAGCAGTTGGCCGATTTTTTTTGTAAAGGGCTATGTAGCAAATTTTTAGCCTTTACATGCCAAGAGGCAAAATTGAGGATCTATAGGTACTTAAGAGACAAATTTCCACATTTTTTATTAATGCAGTTAAAATATAATAATAATAATAATAATAATAATAATTGAGTGCAGTTCCTTTTTGTAATATAGATCTAATGAGAAGAATGTAATTCTTTTTTATATGATGACATTTTTTTTTGTTCAACCTTTTATTAAAGAAAGTTTGAAATATCCTAAAAAATAGAATAGCATTGTGAACTCTTATTGACCTATCACAAACCAATCTTGTTTCATTTATCTCCTTCTTCCCTCCCTCCCCTTTTATGGTGATTCAGCCATTTTTTTTTCTTGAATAAACACTCCTGGGATTGTTGAAAGTCTTTGGTTAATTTCCAGAATCCTAAAAAACCAAAAAAGTTGATTTTAACAACATGCAGGTGTCTGTCTTTGTTACCTTTGTGGAGCTCAGGATTTCCTGAGGTTTTTGCTTCACCATTTCTGCTGACGTCTTTGGCTGGGATTAAAGCAAATCCCAGACAACATATCTTTTCACCCACAAGAACTTAAGAATATAACTAATATGTAAATATATTTTTTAACTTAACCAAAATATCATTATTACATGTAACAAATATAACATTTCCTCAGCATCATCTCATACCCATCAAGTCCATGTTCAAATATACGCGTTTACTCAAAATGTCTTTTCTTTACAGTCAGTTTGTTTAATTCAGGCTCCAAACAAGGACTACACATTACATTTGGTTGATATGTCTTTTAAGTCTCTAATCTTTAATAGTTAATCTCTATCAGTTTTTTCGTCTCCATTTAAAATCATTTTTTGGTCGAAGAAAGTAGACCACTTGTACAGAATTTCCCACATTCTGAATATGGCTAATACCATATTTGCGCTGTATTTAACTAGTTTCTCTATGTCCTCATCAGTTTAAAAACAATTTCCAGGCAGGGACCCATGAAATTAGTGGTGTAAATGGCCTTTGATTAGATTGCCCCTTCAATTCAGTACATTTTAAGGATTTTCCAGGATCAAGACACTGCCTGAATACCTTCCCCTCCACCACTTGTAGCTATAACTTCTAGCACTCTTCTTATTACTTCTCTTTTCTGCCTTACCTTCAGAACACAACTTAAGAGTAGACTCCTTATAGGGTCACCTTCCTGACCCCATTCAGCCACAAGAATTCAGTGCCTTCCATCCTGACTGTCCTGTCCTATACTAACCATATGGCAATGGAATTATGTCTCTTCTGCTGACAAGGAACTCCTTGGGATCCAATTTATTCTGTGCCCAGAAGTTAGTAGAAATGTAGGGCTATAACCATTTGTTGCATGAATAAGTGGTCTTTTGACTGAGTTGTGGGTTCTTCCATATATCCCACATGGGATAACATTTTTATTAATTGGAATTGTCTAGAGTTACTATTATCAAAATAGATTGTAAATGTTCATCTGTTAATGTAGTCTGAGTTTTTATGTATTTCATCTTTGAATATGTCTTTTCACACACATAGCTACTGCCCAAAATTGGTATCAATCCATGAACATACGATTTTAATCGAATATATTCATGGATTGGAAGGCATTTATGGAACTCTTTTAGATTCATTACAATTTCAAATCAGTCATTTCCAATTGAAAGTTAGGTGGAAGCTCGTTAATTGCACAGTTAAATGGATTTTGAAATACGGAAATTTCTTTTGCTCTTGCATTGAGGTCTGAAGAAATTTTACAGGAACTGTAGGTTGAGCTCAGGAGATATATTCTGCAAATTTATTTGAGAGTGGAGATCATAATTCTTGTTTTTTAATTTCTGACATCACGGGAGGTGCTTAAATCGGCTTGACTTTACTTCAATTTAAACAACTTTGGTTGTCATTGAAATGATTGTAGCCCAGTGTAAGTTTTGCAAATAAACACTGTTTTATCTAGTAATTTTAGGTTGAGTTCATTAGGAAATATCATCAAGTCAGTAGTAAAAGCTGATTTCCAAAGTCATTCAGCGTTAGATAATAGTACTTGAGTACGCTTCTTCCAACCATTAAAAAGTGTTAAAAAACATTTTTAGGGGAAGCGGCTGTGGCTCAATCAGTAGGGCTCCCGTTTACCATATGGGAGGCCCCGGGTTCGGTTCCCGGGGCCTCCTGGTGAAGGCAAGCCCGCCTGCATGGCGTGGTTAGCTGACCCAGCGAGCACAAGCAGCAAGGGGGGGATAAATGAATAAATAAATAAAATCTTAAAAAAAACAAAACAAAACAAAAAACAAACAAAAAAAAACATTTTTAGTTTTCAGACTGTACAAAAATGGTCAAATTTAGCCCATGGGCCATAGTTTGCCTGCCTGTGCTTTAGACAGTACCACCTGTCTTGATTACTATACTGTTTAGTAACTCTTGAAATCAAGTAGCATGATTCCTCTAACTTTATTTCTTTTTCAAAATTTTGGCTGTTCTAGTTCCTTTGACTTTTTATATGATTTTTTTAGAAGTCAGCTTGTTAGTATCTACAAAAGATTCTGCGGTTTTTATTGGAATTGCACTGAGTCTCTAAATCAATTTGGGAAGAATTGTCATCATACCAACATTGAATATTCCAATCCATAGATATGGTATACCTTTCCATTTATTTATTTTATTTTTTCAATTTTTCATCAACATATGTGTTCTGCAATATTTTGTTAAGTATTTCATTTTTTCATTGTTATTGCAAGTGGTGCTTGTTTTAGTTTGCTAAGTGCTGCCAAGGCAATATACCAAAAATGAGTTGGCTTTTACAATAGGGATTTATTAACTTAGAACCTTATAGTTCTGAGGCCATGAAAGTGTCCAAATCAAGGCATCATCAGGAGAAGCTTTCTCTCCAAGCTGTGGGGGATCGAGGCACATGGCAGCATCTGCTTGTCTCTCCCCTGCCCTCCAGGCTTCATAGCTTTAAGCTTCTGACTTCAGTGGCCTCCTCTCAGCTTCTGTTTCATTGATTTCAGCTTCTGGCTCTCAGGGTTTTCCTTTTAAACTTCTGGAGGTTTCTCTTTCTGAGTGAGTGCTTCTCTCACTCATAAAGGACTCTAGTAAAAGGACTAAGACCTTCCCTGGGTCACACAATCTAATCAAAGGCCTGTAACTAAAGTAATTTCATCAGAAGTTCCCACCAACAGTAAGTTTACACAAACAGGAATGGATTAACTCTAAGGACATGATCTTCTGGGGTCCATCCAGCTTCAAACTGTCACACTATTTTAAAAATTTTGGGGTTTCCACTTGTTCATTACTAGTATGTAGAAATATAATTGATTTTTTGTATAATGACACTCTTGTGACCTTGTTAAACTCACTTATTAGTTGTAGACTATTTTTGTGTGTGGATTTCTTGGGATTTTCTATTGAGAAAATTGTACCATCAGCAATAGAGGCAGTTTTATATCTTTTTTTCCAATCTGTTTGCCTTTTATTTCCTTTTCTTGCTTTATTGTTCTCACTAGGATTTCTAGTATGATGTTGAATAGGATTGGTGAGAGTGAACATCTTTGGCTTGTTACCAGTCTTAGGGGGAAAGCATTCGATCTTTGACCATTAAGTATCATGTTAGCGTTAGGATTTTTGTGGATGCCTTTATCAGGTTGAGGAATTTCTCTTTCATTTCTAGTTTGCTGAGAGATTTTATCATGAGTGAGTGCTGAATTTTTTCAAGTTTTTTCTGTATCCACTGGCGTGATCATATGGTTTTTTCTTTAGCCTCTTTTTCTTTTTTTCTTCCTTTTTTTTTTAACTTTATTTTGTACATTTAATAAGTGAAAACATAAGCAATAAAAAACTAAAAAGTAAACACAGATGAATAAATATATACATTTCTCAATTAAACGTAATGGATACATGTAACTTTTTTGTTGTTTTGTTTTTTTGTTTTTTTTTGTGTGTGTGAATCAAACAATATATTACACAATATATTTGGTTCATAGTAATGCATTCATACAGTATTTGTCCTTTTGTGTCTGGCTTGCTTCACTCAACATAATGTCCTCCAGATTCATCCATGTTGCCATATGCTTTATGACTTCATTTCTTCTTACAGCTGCATAATATTCCATTGTGTGAATAGACCACACTTTGTTTATCCATTCATCTGTTGATGGACACCTGGGTTGTTTCCAACTTTTGGCAATGATGAATAATGTAGCTATGAACATTGGTGTGCAGATGTCTGTTCGTGTCACTGCTCTCAGTTCTTCTGGGTATATACCCAGTAGTGGTATTGCAGAGTCACGTGGCAAGTCTATATTCAACTTCTTTAGGAACTGCCACACAGTCCTCCATAGTGGTTGTACCATCCTGCATTCCCACCAACAGTGAAGAAGTGTTCCTGTCTCTCCACATCCTCTCCAACACTTGTAGTTCTCTGTCTTTTTCATGGTGGCCATTCTGATAGGTGTGAAATGACATCTCATTGTAGTTTTGATTTGCATTTCCCTAATCATGAGTGATGTTAGCATTTCTTCATGTGTTTTTTTGCCATTTGTATTTCTTCTTCGGAGAAATGTCTATTCAAGTCTTTGGCCCATTTTTTAATTGGGTCATTTGTCTTTTTATTGTTGAGCTGTAACATCTCTTTATATATCCTGGATATTAAACCCTTATCAGATATGTGATTTCCAAATATTTTTTTCCATTGAGTCGACTGCCTTTTCACCCTTCTGACAAAGTCCTGTGAGGTGCAAAAGTGTTTAATTTTGAGGAGGTCCCATTTATCTACTTTTTCTTTTGTTGCACGTGCTTTGGGTGTGAAGTCCAAGAAACCACCACCTACTACAAGGTCTTGAAGATGTTTCCCTACATTTTCTTCTAGTAGTTTTATGGTCCGGGCTTTTATATTTAGATCTTTGATCCATTTTGAGTTGATTCTTTTATAGGGGGTGAGATAGGGGTCCTCTTTCATTCTTTTGGTTATAGATATCCAGTTCTCCCAACACCATTTGTTGAAGAGACTGTTTATTCCCATCAGCATGGGCTTGGTAGGTTTGTCAAAAACCAGTTGACTGGGAAGCGGCTGTGGCTCGATCGGTAGGGCTCCCGTTTGCCATGAGGGAGGCCCTGGGTTCGGTTCCCGGGGCCTCCTGGTGGGGGCGGGCCTGCCCCCGCGGCGTGGTTGGCTGACCCGGCGAGCACAAGCAGCAAGGGGGGGATAAATGAATAAATAAATAAAATCTTTAAAAACAAAACAAAACAAAACAAAACAAAAAAAACCAGTTGACTGTATAGGTGAGGGTTTATTTCTGGATTCTCAATTCTATTCCACTGATCGATATGTCTCTTTATGCCAGTACCATGCTGTTTTAACCACTGTAGCTTTATAATATGTTTCAAGGTCAGGCAGTGAAATTCCTCCCACATTGCTCTTCTTTTTTAGAAAACTTTTGGCTATTCGGGTGCACTTACCCTTCCAGATGAATTTGGTAATTGCCTTCTCTAATTCTGTAAAGTAAGCTGTTGGGATTTTGATTGGTATTGCATTGAATCTATAAATCAGTTTGGGCAAGATTGACATCTTCACGATATTTATTCTTCCAATCCATGAACATGGAATGTCTCTCCATTTGTTTAGGTCTTTTTAAATTTCTTTTAGCATTGTTTTGCAGTTTTCTGCATATAGGTCCTGTACTTCCTTGGTTAAATTAACTCCTAGGTATTTGAGTCTTTTTGTTGCTATTGAAAATGGAATTTTCCTCCTGATCTCCTCCTCAGATTGTTCAGTACTAGTGTACAAAAACATTACTGATTTTTGCATGTTGATCTTATATCCTGCCACTTTGCTGAACTCATTTATTAGTTCAAGTAGCTTTGTTGTGGATACTTCAGGATTTTCTAAATACAGGATCATGTCATCCGCAAACAGTGAGAGTTTTACTTCCTCTTTTCCTATTTGGACACCTTTAATTTTTTTGTCTTGTCTAATTGCCCTAGCTAGAACTCCTAGTACAATGTTGAATAACAATGGTGACAGTGGGCATCCTTGTCTTGTTCCTGATCTTAGGGGGAAAGCTTTCAACCTTTCCCCATTGAGTATGATGTTGGCTGTGGGTTTTTCATATATGTCTTTTATCATATTGAGGAGTTTTCCTTTTATTCCTATCTTTTGAAGTATTTTTTATCAAAAAAGGATGTTGGATTTTGTCAAATGCCTTTTCTGCATCTATTGAGATGATCATGTGGCTTTTTTCCTTCAACTTGTTAGTGTGGTGTATTACATTGATTGATTTTCTTATGTTGAACCAGCCTTGCATACCAGGAATAAATCCCACTTGGTCGTGATGTATAAGTTTTTTGATATGCTGTTGGATTCGATTTGCAAATATTTTGTTGAGAATTTTTGCATCTATGTTCATTAGAGAGATTGGTCTGTAATTTTCTTTTCTTGTGGAATCTTTATCTGGCTTTGGTATTAGGGTGATGTTGGCTTCATAAAATGTGTTGGGTAATTTTCCCTCCTCTTCAATTTTTTGGAAGAGTTTAAACAGGATTGGTGTTAATTCTTTTAGAAATGCTTGGTAGAACTCACCTGTGAAGCCATCTGGTCCTGGACTTTTCTTTGCTGGGAGATTTTTGATGACGGATTCAATCTCCTTAATTGTGATTGGTTTGTTAAGTTCTTGTATTTCTTGTTGTGTCAGTGTAGGTGGGTTATGAGATTCTAGAAATTTGTCCATTTCATCCAGGTTGTCTAGTTTGTTGGCATATAGTTTCTCATAATATCCTCTTATGATTCTTCTTATTTCTGTGAGGTCATTTGTAAATTCCCCCCTTTCATTTCTGATTGTATTTATTTGCATCTTCTCTCTTTTTTTCTTTGTTAGTCTAGCGAGGGGTTTGTCAATTTTATTGATCTTCTCAAAGAACCAGCTTTTAGTTTTGTTGATTTTCTCTGTTGCTTTTTTGTTCTCATTTTCATTTATTTCCACTCTAATCTTTATTATTTCTTTCCTTCTTTTTGCTTTGGGATTGGTTTACTGTTCTTTTTCTAGTTTCTCAAGTTGTTCAGTTAAATCTTTGAGTTTAGCTCTTTCTTGTTTCTTAATATAGCCCTAAATGCCTATATTAAGAAACAAG
>JAKSZT010054578.1:192696-236288 GCA_026826555.1 Tolypeutes matacus
TTTTTTTTTTTTTTTTTTTTTTTTTTAAGATTTTATTTATTTTTTTATTCATTTATCCCCCCCTTGCTGCTTGTGCTCGCTGGGTCAGCTAACCACGCTGTGCGGGCAGGCTTGCCTTCACCAGGAGGCCCCGGAAACCGAACCCGGGGCCTCCCATATGGTAAACGGGAGCCCTACTGATTGAGCCACAGCCGCTTCCCTATCCCATAAGTTTTGATATGTTGTGTTCTCATTTTCATTTGTCTCAATATATTTACTGATTTCACTTGCAATTTCTTCTTTGACCCACTGAATATTTAGGAGTGTGTTGTTCAGTCTCCACACATTTGCAAATTTCCTTTTTTCCTGTCTGTTATTGATTTCTAGTTTCATTCCATTATGATCTGAGAAGGTGCTTTGTATAATTTCAATCTTATTATATTTATTGAGAGCTGTATTGTGACCTAACATGTGGTCTATCCTGGAGAAAGATCCATGGGCACTTGAGAAGAATATATAATCCGCTGAGTTTGGATGCAGTGTTCTGTATATGTCTGTTAGGTCTAACTTGTTTATCATATTGTTCAAGTTCTCTGTTTCCTTGTTGATCTTCTGTCTAGTTGTTCTATCTAATGATGTGAGAGGGGTGTTGAAGTCCCCGACGATTATTGTAGAAATGTCTATTTCTCCCTTCAGTTTTGCCAGAGTTTGTCTCATATATTTTGGGGCACCCTGGTTAGGTGCGTAGATATTTATGACTGTTATATCTTCCTGGAGGATCGTCCCTTTTATTAATATATAATGGCCTTCCGCATCTCTTATCACTTTTTTGCATTTGAAGTCTGTTTTGTCTGATATTAGTATAGCTACCCCTGCTCTTTTCTGTTTACTATTCGCATGGAGTATCTTTTTCCAACCTTTTACTTTCAGCCGGTTTGTATCCTTGTGTCTGAGATGAGTTTCTTGTAAGCAGCATATGGATGGCTCATGTTTTTTTATCCATTCTGTCAGCCTGTATCTTTTGATTGGGGAATTTAATCCATTCAGATTCAATGATATTACTGAAAATGCACTATTTATTTCCTCCATTTTATTCTTTGGTTTTCATATGTCATCTTATTTTTGTCTCTCTTTTTACTCTTTTGGTTATCCTTTCTGCTTTTCTTTCTTCTATACTCTCCCCCAAGCCTCTCTCTCCTGTCTTTTTCTTTCAGGCTCTGAGGCTTCCTTTAATATTTCCTGCAAAGGTGGATTCTTTTTTGCAAACTCTCTTAGTTTCTGTTTGTTTGTGAATACTTTATATTCACCTTCATATTCGAAGGATAGTTTTGCTGGGTAAAGAATTCTCGGCTGGCAGTTTTTCTCTTTCAGTTTCCTAATTGTATCATACCACTGTCTTCTCGCCTCCATGGTTTCTGAAGAGAAATCTGCACAAAGTCTTACTGGACATCCTTTGTACATGATCGTTTGCTTCTCTCTTGCTGCTCTGAGCATTTTCTCTTTATCTTTTACATTTGACATTCTGAATAATATGTGTCTTGGCGTAGGTCTATTTGGATTTATTCTTATTGGGGTACGGTGTGCTTCTTGGACATGAAAGTTCATTTCTTTCGTGAGAATTGGGAAATTTTCAGCTATTATTTCCTCAAATACTGTTTCTGCCCCTTTTCCTTTCTCTTCTCCTTCTGGAACTCCAATGACACGTATGTTCTTGCGTTTTGTGTTGTCATTCAACTCTCTGAGCCCCTGCTCAATTTTTTCCATTCTTTTCTCTCTTCAATTTTAGCTGCTCTGTCTTCAGTACCACTTATTCTTTCTTCTATCATTTCGAGTCTGCTGTTGTATGCTTCAAATGTATTTTTGACTTCACCTATTGTGTCTTTCATTCCCATGAACTCCCTTACTTTTCTGTTCATGATTTCAAATTCTTCTTTACGTTCGCGCAATGACTTCTTGATGTCATTGATCTCTTTAACTATATTCTCTTTCATCTCATTAATTTGATTTTGGAAATGTGTGCTCATCTCACTGATTAGTTCTCTCAAATTCTGCATCTCTTCTGGGACTTTGCTGTATTCCTTTTCTTGGGCCATGTCTTCTATTTTCTTAGTATGGCCCGTAATTTTTTGTTGGTGCTTAGGCATCTGGTTAGTTTGTATTTTACTTAGATGCTCTATCTCTTTCTCTTTTATGGGGTTTTAGTGGCAGGAGGCTGTGAATTACCACCGCTCTTTGATTTTTGGCTCAACCTTGATTGTTAGGATTGTTTTGCTGGTTGCTCAAAACTGGGCACTGGACCCAGTAATTGGTTGTAAAGTCGTTTCCTAGGGCCTTGGGCAGGGAGGCTATAGAGGCCAGGAAAAGACTCTCTCACTTATTAATTTTCTTATGTGTACTTCCTTGGTCTGCCAGGAGATGGCGCTTGTTGGCTGCTCTCAATTCAGTGCCTGGTCGGAGCGTATTTGTTGTGACACAGACCAGATCAATGTGATAGAGCTTCCTGTCTGGGGGCTAGGAGCCCTGTGATTCAAACTTTCTGAGACAGTTCTCCAGACTTCTCTCGTAGCACCCCCCTTTTCCCAGCTAGGAAATATTTCCACTCCCTTCTGAATCCTCAACAATCAGTCCCTGTTAGTAGAGGAGGAGATTGGGAGGTTTGTATATCTTTAGCCCCTTGCAGGCTCCAAGGCAAACAATGGCGCGGCCCCACCCAGCCTGGAAGGGCTCTCGGGACAGGGCAGACCAAACCTGGGAGTCCAAAGCAGGGTCAGCCCCAGGCTCTCTCTCCCCTCTCCCGTGGTGTCCTCAACAATTAGTCTAGGCTAGAAGAGAGGGAGGTTGCGAGGATCGGATTTCTCCAGTCCTTTCCAGGCTCCCAGGGCAAACCGCCGTGTGGAAGGGTCCGTGGGGCTCTGCAGCCCAAATTTCAGGTCAGAACCTGAGTCAGCCTAAGGCTGTGTCCCTCTCTCTCCCCTTTCCGGGAGTGGCAGATCCCTGAAGCCCCCTTTGTCTGTGGTCGCAGGCCCAGGGGCCCGAGAATTCTGAAGAGTGTGGGGGAGGGTGCCGGCAGCAGCAGAAGCTGCTGGTTCCAACTCACAGTTCTGTAGTCACGATTTCCCTCTTCTGTCCCGCTCTCCTCTGGGTGGTGTGTAGCCTTCACCTGCTGACCTAAACCCTAGAAGATCTTTTTCGGGGCTGTTTCAGCTTGTCCTCTAGCAATTTTTCTGGGGGAGAGATTCCCGTGTCTTAATAGTCCGCCATCTTCCCGGAAGTCCACTTTAGCCTCTTAATATGGTGAATTACATGATTGGTTTTCAAATGTTGAACCAGCCTTGTATTCTTGGGATAAACCTCAATTGGTCATGATGTATTCTTCTCATATGTTGCTGGTTTTTATTGGCTAATATTTGTTTGATGATTTTTTGGCCTTTATATTCAATAAGGATATTAGTTTGTAGTTTTACTTTCTTGCATGTGTTTCATGTAATGCTTGGTGTCTGGATAATTCTGACCTCCTAAGTTGAGTTAGCAAGTATTCCCTCTTTTTTTTGTTTTCTGGAAGAAATTGTGTAGAAGTAGTGTTATTTCTTCCTTTAAAGGTTTGTTAGAATTTGCCAGTGAAACCATCTTGGCCTGGCATTTTCTTTATTGGAAGGTTTTTAACTACAAATTAAATTTCTTTAATAGGTATAGGAATATTCAGGTTATCTATCTATTTTTGTGTAAGTTTTGGTATTTTGTGTCTTTCAGGAATTGGTCCATTTCATCTAAGACTATACAAGCATTATTTGTTGATAATATTGATAATATTTCTATAGTTGATTTGAAAATACTACCTGTATCTATCATATACTAAAATCCCATATGTGCTTGGGTTTATATATAGATTCTCTTTCCTTTTTTATTGAACTCTGTTGCTGTCTTATTACCATATTGTTTTGATTATTGTAGCTATATAATATCTTTTAGTATCTGGATGGTTTCTGTTCATTATCTGTCTCTTTCAGAATTTTCTTGGCTGGTGTATTATTCAGCCAAAGTGCTGATGCAAAATACCAGAAATCTCTTGGCTTTTATAAAGGGTATTTCTTTGGGGTAGAAGCTTACAGTTACCAGGCCATAAAGCATAAGTAACTTCCCTCACCAAAGTCTGTTGCCATATGTTGGGGCAAGATGGCTGCCAATGTCTGCCAAGAGTTCAGGCTTCTTGGGTTCCTCTCTTCCTGTGGCTCTGTTTCTCTCCAGAAGAGAGCTGTTGTGCTCTGTCCACAAGGCCAGCTGTAGACTATCAGGCAAACGGCCCTCTCCCCAGGGCTTCTGCCATGTCTAAAGGGCCGTCTCTATTCCTCTGTGTTTTTCTCCTGTGTGTTCACTTCCTGGGCTCCAGCTCAAAATTCAGCATCAAACTCACATCCTACTGACGTGGCCCAATCAAAGCCCTAATCATAATTTAATCACACCCAGAGGAACAGAGCTGTTTACAAACATAATGCAGTATCTATTTTTGGAATTCATAAGTAATACCAAACTGCTACAGCTGTTTTCTTGGAAGACTTTATTCTTCATCTGGACTTTAGAATCCGTTTGCCAAGTTAAAAAAGTCTCATTGATATTTTAAGGTTATGTAAAATTTGTTGATTTATTTAGGAGAATTAATGTCTTAACAATATTGCCTTTTCTAATGCAAGGAGAAATTATGTCTCTCCAATTACTCACAAGTCTTTGTTTATATCTCTTGGTAGAGTTTTACAATTTTCTTCATAGAGGTCTTATATAACTTTTTTTTTTTTTAATATATTTTTAAACTTTTTAAAAGATACTTATAGATTACACAAATGTTACACAAAAAATATAGGGATTCCCATATGCCCCGCTCCCCTATATAACTCTTGTTACATTTATTTCTAAATGTTTTCTTCTTGTATTATTATTGTGAAAGTGATCTTTTCTTCAATTATAGTTTTCCAGGTGTTTTGTTTATAGGAAAGTCATTGTTTTTTTTTTTAGCACTAATTTTGTAGCCATTTACCTTATTGAATTCATTTACTGTTTCTTGTGGTTTTTCAGTTGTTCTCTTGGGTGTTCTGTGTGTACATAATTATAATATAGTCCCCCCTTTACCTATATACATGCCTCTGGAGTCATTCTGTCATCTAATTGTAGTAGTATAGGGCCACTAAGAGCATATATGGCCTGTCTGTGAGGAACTGCCAAAACATGATAAACACTGCCCCCCTAACCAGTTAATTAATAAATTCCAACTGTGTAAACCAATTACATAAAGGTGCCACCTCTGAGCAGAACAATTAGCAAAAAGCATCTTTCCTCCCAGGGTGCATGGTTTGGTGAGTGGAACATAGACTGAATTTCAGCCCCTGCTGTCTCTCATCCCCTTGCCCAGGTGCCCTTATGTAGGGAACAGGTCTTGCAACTGGACCCAGTGCCTTTGAGATAGTATTTCCAGAAAATGCTTTAAAAATAATGTTGAGGCTGCTGGCATTCTAGTCCTGTTTCTTTCTTCACTGTGAGTATTTCTATTGGTCACCAGAATGTTTTTTTTTTTTTTCCTAAAAAAAAAAACCCAAACATCTAGGAATAGATATTGGATTTTATCAAATGCCTTTTTGGAATTTATTGACATGATGATATGTTTTTATTTTTTTTTATTTTTTTATTTTTTTACCGGGAGGTCCCGGGAATCGAACCTAGGTCCCTCCATATGGCAGACGGACGCCCAACCAGTTGAGCCACATCCGCCCTCATGATGATATGTTTTTACTCCTTTGACCTAATTAATATGGTGAATTATACTAATATATATCATATGGAAAATTGGTGAACCATTCTTATCTTTCTGGAATAAATCTCATATTTGCTCATGTTATATTACACTTTTAATGTACTTCTGGATTGTATGTGTTATCAAGGAGTTTTACATCTCTCTTGAGATTGGGCTTTAGTTTTTTTTTTTAATATATTTTTTATTTATTTTAAAAAGATACTTAGATTACATAAAATGCTACATAAAAAAATATAAGGGATTCCCCCATATGCCCCACTCCCCACACTTCCCACTTTTAGTTAGTTTTTAACAAATTTTTTATTGTGGTAGCATATATATAATGTGAAATTTTCCATTTTAACCACTTTCAAGCATACAATTCACATTAATTACATTCACAATGTTGCACTGCCATTATATCCATTACCAAACTTTTCCATCACCTTAAACAGATACTCTACTGTAATCCTCACCCCTAAACTGTCTCTGGTAATTTGTATTCTAATTTCTAATTTTATGAATTTGTCTATTCTATTTATTTCATATAAGTGAGATAACAATATCTGTCCTTTTATGTCTGGCTTATTTCACTCAACATGAGATCTTTAGGGTTCACCCGTAATGTATGCATATATCAGATAATGTAGCATATATCAGAACTTAATTCCTTTTTTTTTCTTAATTCCTTTTTAATGGCTGAATAATAATTCCATTGTATGTATTGACCAGATTTTGTTTATCCGTTTGTCTGTTGAGGAGCATTTTTCTTGCTTCCACCTTTGGCTACTGTGAATAATGCTTCTATGAACATTTGCTGTGCAAATACCTATTTGAGTCTCTGCTTTCACTTTTCTTGGGTATATACCTAAAGTGGGATTGCTGGGTCAGTATTTTACTTTATGAGGAATCACCAAAATATTCTCCATAGAAGCTGCACCGTTTTACATTCCTACCACCAATGAATGAGTGTTCCTATTTTTCCATATTCCAACAACTTGTTATTTTCTGTGTTTTCTTTTTTTTAAAGTAATAGCCTTTCTAGTGGGTGTGAAGTGGTGTTTGTTTTTTTTTTCAATTCGACTGTATAGAATAGTGTAAAAAATTTTTTTATTAGAAAAGTTGTGAGCTTACAAAACAATCATGCATAATGTGCAGAATTCCTATACATCACCCCTTCACCAACACCTTACATTGTTGTGGAACATTTGTTACAGACTATGAAAGAACATCATCAGGCTATTACCACTAACTACCCGTACCCCCCTGTTATTGACCCTTAGTGTTGATATATAGTATCTTCTTTGACATTGATGCAAGAATATTGTAATATTGCTGTTAACCATAGTCCATAAATTACATCAATTATATTTTCCCCACGCATCACCTTACCATATTCTTGCCAACTTGTAATACTGACATTTGTTCTAGTTCATAGAAGAACCTTCATTTATTTGTACTATTCACCACAACCCTCATTCACTTCCAGGTTCACTATGTTATTTAGTCCCTGGATTATTCTCTCTTTCAATTGACGTTTACATCCCTATACTACCCCTTTCAGCAACAATTCCATTTATAAAGCAGCTGTGGTAGTTTTACTCACTATAATGTGTTACCATCAACTCTATTTTCACACTTTTACAGTCAAGTTAATTAAAAATTCTACATACATTAAGCATCAGTACCCCTTCTCAGCCCTCATCCTATCTCCTAGTAACGTATGTTCTAGATTTTAACTCCATGTTAAAATCTATAGTGAAACTATACAATATTCATATTGTATGAATATGAGAGACCATACAATATTTGTCCTTTTGTTTCTGGCTTGTGTCACTCAACATAATGTCCTCAAGGTTCATCCGTGTTGTCATAGGTGCCCCAGTTTCATTTCTTCTTACATATAGTGAGACCATACAATATTTGTCCTTTTGTTTCTGGCTTGTTTCACTCAGCATAATGTCCTCAAGGTTCATCCATGTTGTCATATGTGTCCCAATTTCATTTCTTCTTACAGCAGGATAGTATTATGATGGAAATCCATCATATGTATATACCACATTTTGTTTATCCGTTTATCGGTTGATGGACACTTGGGTTGTTTCCATCTTTTGGCAATTGTGAATAACGCTATGAACAGTGGTGTGCAAATGTCTTTTCATGCCACTGTTTTCAGTTCTTCTAGATCTAGTCCTAGTAGAGGGATTGCTGGAATATACAGCAGTTCTATATTTAGCTTCTTGAGGAACCACCAAACTGTCTTCCTCAGAGGCTGCACCATTCTACAGCCTCACCAACAGTGAAGGAGTGTTCTATTTTTGTACATCCTCTCCAGCACTTGTTTTCTGTTTTTTTTTTTTTTAAATAATGGCCATTTTATGAGGTGTGAGATGATAGCTCATTGTAGTTTTGATTTGCATTTCACTAATAGGTAGTGATGTTGAACATTTTTTCATGTACTTTTTCATCATTTGTATTTCCTCTTTGGAGAAATGTCTATTTAAGTCTTCTGCCTTCTTCCAAAGATTTTTTCCCATTAAGTTGGCTGTCTTTTCATCTTCTTAACAAAATCATTTGAAACACAAAGTGTTTAATTTTGAGGAAGTCCCATTTATCTATTTTTTTTTCTTTCATTGCTTGTGCTTTGTGTAAGGTCCAAGAAACCACCACCTACTACAATGTCTTGAAGATGTTTTCCTACATTTTCTTCTGGGAGTTTTATGCTTCTATTTGGTTTTATATTTAGGTCCTTGATCCATTTTGAGTTAATTTTTGTATAGGGTATGAGATAGGGATCCTCTTTCATTCTTTTAGATATAAATACCAGTTTTCCCAGCACCGTTTGTTGAATAGGCTGTTCTGATCCAGCTGAGTGTGTTTGAAGCCTTGTCAAAAATCACTTGACCATAGATGTAAGGGTCTATTTCTGAACTCTCAATACGATTCCATAGGTCAATCTGTCTATCTTTATGCCTGTACCATGCTCTTTTGACCACTGTAGCTTTGTAATATGCTCTTTTAAAATTTTATTTTATACATTTAATAATCGAAAATATAAACAATTAAAAACTAAAAAGTAAACACAGATGAATTAATATATACAATTAAATGTACTTGATACATATACATTTTTTAAAAATCAAACTAGATGCTACATAATATATTTGGTTCATAGTAACGCATTCCTACAGTATTTGTCCTTTGTGTCTGGCTTGCTTCACTCAACATAATGTCCTCCAGGTTCATCCATGTTGCCATATGCTTTACGACTTCATTTCTTCTTACAGCTGCATAATATTCCATCGTGTGAATAGACCACAGTTTTTTGCCTTTTTTTTTTTGTTGCCAGTATTAAAAAGAAGACTACAAGTGTTGGAGAGGATGTGGAGAGAGAGGAACACTTCTTCACTGTTGGTGGGAATGCAGGATGGTACAACCACTATGGAGGACTGTCTGGCAGTTCCTAAAGAAGTTGAATATAGACTTGCCACGTGACCCTGCAATACCACTACTGGGTATATACCCAGAAGAGCTGAGAGCAGTGACACGAACAGACATCTGCACACCGACGTTCATAGCAACATTATTCATCATTGCCAAAAGTTGGAAACAACCCAGGTGTCCATCAACAGATGAATGGATAAACAAACTGTAATATGCTTTTAAGTTAGGAAATTGAGTCCTCCAACTAAGTTCTTTTTCAAGATGCTTTTTTTTGGCTATTTTGGGCCCCTTGCCCTTCCAAATAAATTTGATAATTGGCTTTTCCAATTTTGTAGATTAGGCGGTTAGAATTTTTATTGGGATTGCATTGAATCTGTAAATCATTTTGGGTAGAATTGACACCTTAATGATATTTAGTCTTCCAGTCCATGAACAGTATATATCATTCCGTTTATTGAAGTCTTCTTTGATTTCTTTAAGTAATGTTTTGTTGTTTTCAGAGTACAGGCTCTTTACATCCTCGGTTAAATTTATTCCTAGATATTTGGCTCATTTAATTGCTGTTGTAAATGGAAATTTTTCTTGGTTTCCCCCTCAGATGGCTCCTTATTAGTGTAAAGAAACATTACTGATTTTTTGCCTGTTTATCTTGTCCCCCTCCATTTTGCTGAACTTGTTTATTAGCTTTTCTGGACTTTCTATATTTAGGATTGTGTCATTTGCAAATAGTGAAAGTTATATTTCTTCCTTTCCAATTTGGATGCCTTTTATTTCTTTTTCTAACCTAACTGCTCCAGCTAGAACTTCTAGCAAAAATGTTGAATAAAAGTGATGACAGTGGGCATCCTTGTCTTGTTCCTGATCTTAGAGTCTTTTACCATTATAATGGGATGTTAGATATGGGTTTTTCATTTATGCCCTTAATCATGCTGAGGAAGCTTCCTTCAATTCTTGTCCTTCTAAGTGTCTTTATCAAGAAAGGATGCTGGATTTTGTCAAATGCCTTTTCTGTGTCAATTGAGGTGATGGTGTGGTTTTTCCTCTTTGATTTGTAGTATATTAATTGATTGTCTTATGTTGTGTTATGTTGAACCACCCTTTCATGCCTGGGATAAAACCCACTTGATCATGTTGTATAATTCTTTTGATGTAATGTTGTATTCGATTTGTAAGTATTTTCTTTTTTTTTTTTTTTAAAGATTTATTTATTTATTTATTCATTTATCCCCCCCTTGCTGCTCGTGCTCGCTGGGTCAGCCAACCACGCCGTGCGGGCGGGCCTGCCCTCACCAGGAGGCCCCAGGAACTGAACCCAGGGCCTCCCATATGGTAAACGGGAGCCCTACTGATTGAGCCACAGCCGCTTCCGTAAGTATTTTCTTGAGAGTTTTTGCATCTACATTCATTTGAGAAATTGGTCTGTAATTTTCTTTTCTTGAACTATCTTTGTCTGACGTTAGTATTAGGGTAATGTTGGCGTCATAGAATGAGTTAGGTAACATTCCCTCCTCTGTAATTTTTTGGAAGATTTTGAGCAGGATTGGTATTAGTGCTTGGGATGATTGGTAGAATTCACCTGTGAAGATATGGCCCTGGACTTTTCTTTTTTGGGTGATTTTTGATGACTGGTTCGATCTCTTTACTTGTAATTGGCCTGTTGAGGTCTTCTATTTCTTCTAGAGTCAATTAGATGATTTGTGTGTTTCTAGGAATTTGTCCATTTCATCTACGTTTTTAAATTTGTTGGCATACAGTTTTTCATAGTATCCTCTTATGATCCTTTTTGTTTTTGTGTGGTCAGTAGTGAGGACCTCTTCTCATTTCTGATTTTATTTGTTTGCATCTTCTGTTTTTTTCTTTGTCAGTAGAGTGAGGGTTTGTCAATTTTACTGATATTCTCAAGGAGACAACTTTTTGTTTTGTTTATCTCTATTATTTATTTTTATTCTCAATTTCATTTATTTATGCTCTAATTTTTGTTATTTTTTTCTTTCTGCTTGCTTTGGGATTAGTTTGCTGTTCTTTTTCTAGTCCTCCACATGTGCATTTAGGTCTTTGATTTTAGCTCTTCTTTTTTTAACGTAGGTGTTTAGGGTTATACATTTCCCTCTAAGCACTGCCTTTTTTTGGAATTGATTTTTTAAAAAATTGTTGAAGTATATCACTTATACATAAACATACATATACAATAAGTGTATAGTAATAGTTGTGAACCTACAAAACAAATATACATAACATCATATAGGGCTCTCATACTCACCCTACCACCAATACCTTGCATTGTTGTGAAACGTTTTCAACTAATAATGAAAGAGCATCCTCAAAATATTACTACTAACCAAAGTATCTTACTTTTAGTGTATTTTCTCCCCAGTCCACCCTATTATTATTATTATTATAGCATTTATAAATGAACATACACAAACAACAAATGTATGTAGTAAAAGTGGTGAACTTTTAAAGCAAACATGCATAACATCATACAGGGATCCCATACATCAACCCACCACCACCACCTTGCCTTGTTGTGAGATATTTGTTACAAATTATGAAAGAATATTGTCAAAAATCTTACTACTGGGAAACGGATGTGGCTCAAGTGATTGGGTTCCCGTCCACCATATAGGAGGTCCAGGGTTCGATTCCTGGGGCCCCCTGGTGAAAGGCAAGCTGGCCTGTGTGGCTAGCTGGCCCATGCAGAGTGCTGGCCTCCACGGAATGCTGACCTGTGCAGGAGTGCTGACTCACGCAGGAGTGTTGGCACAGCAAGATGACACAACAAAAAGTGACACAGGAGAGACAATGCAGACCAGGGAGCTGAGGTGGCACAAGAGAATGAGTGCCTTTCTCCCACTCCAGCAGGTCCCGGGATCAGTTCCCAGTGCCATCTAAAGAGAAAACAAGCAGACACAGAAGAACCCACAGAGAGCAGACAGCGAGCACAAAACAGTGGGGGGAGGGGAGGAGAAATAAATAAATAAATAAATAAATCTTAAAAAAAAAAAAATCTTACTACGAACTATAGTCCATATCTTACATTTGGTATACTTTCCCCCCAACCCACCCTATTAGTTTTTTAAACATTTTAATTACAGAAGATGTGAACTTACAAAACAATCATACACATGTGCAGAATTCCCATATAGCATCCTTCTATCAATACACCACACTGTGGTAGAACATTTGTTACAGATTATGAGATAATATCATCAGACTATTACCACTTACCATGGTCCATAGCACACATTTGGCACATTTTTTACATGCTCCACCATTATTAACACAGTACATCTTTGGCATAGATACATGAATATTAGAGTATTGCAGTTAAACGCAAGTCCATAGGTCAATCCAGTTGTATTTTTCCCATGCTTCTTCACATTCCCACTACCCTGTAATAGTGATGTACATCTGCTCTAGTTCACAAAGGACAATTTTGCATCTGTACCATCAACCACAATTCTCATCCACCTCTGGGTTTACTGTGTTATTCAGTCCCTGGATTATTCTCTAGCTTTCTTTCAATTTTGTCATTATATCCCTAGACTACCCTTTCCGTCTCATTCCCATTTATAATACTCACTATAATGTGTTACCATCAACTCTATACATTTCCACACTTTTACAGTAAAGTTAATTAAAACTTCTACATACATAAAGCATCTCAGTCCTCTCAGCTGCTTTAAGAATCCACTACCTACCACCAGGTCTTGAAGATGTTTTCCTATATTTTCTTCTAGAAGCTTTATGGTTCTTGCTTTTATATTTAGGTTTTTTATCCATTTTGAGTTAATTTTTGGCTATGGATATCCAGTTCTCTCAGCACCATTTATTGAATGGGCTGTTTTGCCCAAGCTGGGTGGGTTTTTAACAGGCTTGTCAAAAATCACTTGACTATAGATGTAAGGGTCTGTTTCTGAACCATCAGTTTGGTTCCATTGGTCTATGTGTCTGCCTATATGCCAGTACCCTGCTGTTTTTACCACTGTAGCTAGGTAATATGACTTAAATCCAGAAGTGAAAGTCCTCCAACTTTGTTTTTCCTTTTTAAGATGTTTCTGGCTATTCTGGACACCTTACCCTTCCAAATAAATTTAATAGTTGTGTTTTCCATTTATTTAAAAAATGCTGGTGGAATTTTTACTGGGATTGTATTGAATCTGTATATCAATTTGGGTAGAATTGACATCTTAATGATATTTAGTCTAACAGTCTGTGAGCATGGAATGTTTTTCCATTTATTTAAATCTTTTTAAATTTCTTTTAGCAATGCATTGTATTTACCTAAATACAAGTACTTTACATCATTGGTTAAGTTTATTCCTAATTATTTGATTCTTCTAGTTGCTATTGAAAATGGAAATTTTATTCCTGACTTCCTCCTCAGATTGTGCATTACTAGTATCCCTTAAAGTCTGTTTCATCTAATATAAGTATAGCTGCTCTGGCTTTTTTTTTTTTTTTTAGTTACTGCATGCGAGGAATAATTTTTTCAGCTTTTCACTTTTAATCTAGGTATTCTTTGGTCTGAGGTGAGTCTCTTGCAGACAGCATATAGGTGGCTCATATTTTCTTATCCATTCCACCATTTGGTGTCTTTTGATTGGGGAGTTTAACCCGTTAACATTCACTGTTAGTTCTGTAAAGGCAGTTCTCATGTCACTCATTTTGACCTTTGGGTTTTATTTGTCATATTTTATTTTCATCACTCTTTTAAGACTTTTACTGATATAATCTTCATTTCTAGACTCTCTTCCAAGCTTCTCTCTCATGTCTTTTCTTTTCAGACTGTAGCATACCTTTTTGTATTTCCTGCAAAGCTGGTCTCTTGGTTACAAAGTCTCTCTGTTTCTGTTTATCTGTGAATATTCTAAACTTGCCCTCTTTTTTTTTTTTGTTGTTGTTGTTGTAAAATCAAAGTACTACTTTATTAAATGAGTTATTTTACACAATATGAACATCAATATAATTACAATTGTAAAAAAATTTTTATAACAAGGATGGACTGATTTCAGATTTCCAAATCAGAGTCAACTGTACATTTTACACGGAATTGTCTTTGCATGAAGCCCAAAAGGGAACAGCATAAAAATGAGTGTTTCTGTAGCCCCTTTATTTTTGCTGATCAACAGTTTGTTAGAAAAGCAGCTGCAGGTTTGTTACCTAAGGTCTGAGACAGTGGAAGAGTCAAAGGTGTTATGAATTCACCTGTAAACAACTTTATGCCTGAACATCAGCCAATTCTGGAGGAAGTGGAGTCTTAGGATGCTTGCTCTCAAAGTGCTGCTTGAAGGTCTTAGGGTCTGGCATTTGTGTCCTACAGACAGTGCAGGTATATATTAATGCAGCTTTGGCAGCAGCCTTTTGGTCATGTCCTTGTTTCTTCTTTTGTCCAGCTTGCTTTTTGGCATTTTTCTGCTGAGACTGAATCTTCTGCTGTCCACGAGCCATATCTGTTCAAAAATGAAAGGCACTGCTTTTTACTATTGATGGTCTGAAGTGAACCCAGGCTGGGACAGTCGTGCGTCTGAGCCTTGCCCTCGTTTTTGAAAGATAGTCTTGCCAGATATAAGATTCTTGGCTGGAAGTTTTTCTCTTACACTATCTTAAATATATCATACCCACTGTCTTCTTGCCTCTGTGGTTTCTGATGAAAAAATCAGCACTTAATCTTATTGGGTATCCCTTATATGTTATGCAGTGCTTTTCTCTCGCTGCTCTCAGAATTTTCTCTTTGTCTTTGGCATTTGCCATTCTGATTAGTATGTGTCTCAGAGTGGGTCTATTCAGATTTATTCAGATGGGAGTGTGTTGTGCTTCTTGGACACGGATATCTATGTCCTTCAATAGGGTTGGGAAATTTTCTACCATTATTTCTTCGAATATTCCTTCTGCCCCTTTTCCCTTCTCTTCTCTTTCTGGAACATGCAGGACACATATGTTTGCATGTCTCTTCCTGTTATTTAGTTCCCTGAGACCTTGTTCAATTTTCTCCATTCCTTTTTTCATCTGTTTTTTAGTATGTTCACTTTTTGAGGCCAT
The DNA here is from genome assembly GCA_026826555.1 of Tolypeutes matacus. NCBI lineage: Eukaryota > Metazoa > Chordata > Mammalia > Cingulata > Chlamyphoridae > Tolypeutes > Tolypeutes matacus. The sequence continues at coordinate 207,941 of JAKSZT010054578.1, forward strand.
TTCTTCAAGCTCACTAATCATTTCTTCTGCCTCCTCAAATGTGTTATTTGATTCCAGTGTATTTTTTATTTCATTTATTGCACCTTTCATTCCCGTAAGATGTGCTATTTTTCTATGTATGTTTTCAAATTCTTCTTTGTGCTCATCCAGTGTCTTCTTAATATCCTTAATCCCTTTTGCCATCTCATTGAATTTATTAAGGAGATTTGTTTGAACATATATAATTAGTTGTACCAACTTCTTTATGTCATCTGGAGGCTTATCTTGTTCCTTTAACTGGGCCATATCTTCCTGTTTCTTGGTATGGATTGTAATTTTTTTGTTGGTGTCTTGGCATCTGGCTTACTAGATGTGTTTATTCTGGGTAGAGTTTCTCTCTTTAGCTTAGGGCTTTGGTTCCCTTTCTCCCTTGCTGGTTGTGTCAATAGGAGCCAAGGATGTAGTTGGTGCTGTAAGCTGTGGAGGCTCAAGCTGCCCACGTTGCCCCAGGGACTGATGAAGTTTCTCCCTCCTTTCTCCTTTATTAGGGGTAGGGACAGAGCCACAGCTGTGTGTAATAATCCAGGTTGTGCAGGCATAGAATGTAGTTTCCCAGAGAGACTGATGAAGGTTCACACCCCTTCCTCCCCTGCCTGGGGCAGGGCTGGAGCTGCAGGTGTGGGCAGCAATCTATGCCGTGTGGGTCCAAAATGACTGCATTTGCCCCGGTAGACTTCTGACTATTCAGTCTGTGCCAGCTGCACATATCTGCAGTTCCAGAGAGGCTGGTGCAGGTCCCGCCAGCTTTCTCCCTGCCAGAGGTAGGGCTGAAGCCTAGGCTAGGGCTGCAGTCCGATCTGGGTGGAAAGAAGGCGGTCCCTACCATCACTGTGATTTTCAATCAGCCTGGCTTCCTCTCATGCTGGGGCAAAGTCAAAATGGCATCTACCGGCCATTTTGTTCAAAATTTAGCTGTTCTTAGGATTATACTTTAGCCAGCCGAATTTGCTAATCAGTAGCTGAAGTTGGTGCCCAACTGTCTCTTCCTTCCCTGTTTTTGGGAAGTGGAGCTTCCAATTCCAGCCACGGAATAGCTCCCAGGATGGCTTGTGCCACCAGTGGAGGATGGGCACCAGCCTCTGCAGCATGGCGTGCTCTACTTATGAATCTTCTCTGCAGATGGGCAGTCCTCTCCTTCCATTCTTTCAAGGATGTTGCAGGATGCTCCTCTGGCCCCCAAAGACATGCTTTAGATAGCTCTGGGTGATTATTAACTGCCCTGTAGCATGAACTGACTCATGGAGCTCCTTACTCTGCCGCCATGTTGCTGGTTGTCCCCCATAAGTTTTGATATGTTGTGTTCTCGTTTTCATTCATCTCAAGATATTTGCTGATTTCTCTCTTAATTTCTTCTTTTTTTCCAGGATTTTCTTAAATTGCATTTTTGCATGTACTGCAAAGTTTCCAATATTTTTCTATTACAGATGAAGAAATTTAGTCTCTGACTCAATTTGACTTATCCCAGTTAACACATATTTACTCTTTAACCCCATTGCATGAGGAGTAGATGGAAAGAAAAAGTGACGTATGTTCACTAAATAGGATAGTCACTCTTAAATAATTTTAAGTTAAAAGGAAATCAAGAAAAATAACATGCTTGTAAGTCTTTCTTTTGGTAGAATCTATTTCAGACCCATCCCCCAGAAAAGAACAGAAAAACTCTTGGTTATTTTAGTGGGGTAGGGAGTAGAGGGAGCAAGGGCAGGATGCCAACTCAAGGTAGATTGTATAAGTGTAACAACATGTATTGTAATATGCTTGATAAAATGATCTAAGGATCTTAAAAGAAAAGATGATTGTGTTACAAGTTTCATTTAAAATAAAAAGTTTTTAGAAGGTACCAGGGATTAAACCTGGGACCTCATACATGTGAAGCAGGTGCTCAACCACTGAGATACACCCACTCTGCACAATCTGAGTTTTTTTTTTTTTTTTAAGGAGGCACCGGTGATTGAACCTGGACCTCATTTGTGGGAAGCAGGCACTCAACCAACTGAGCTACACCCACTTCACAATCTGATTTTAATGACAATCTAAAGGGAAAGCCATGACCTCCATTTGAACCTTGACTTTAATCCTATATCTTTGGCCCTGCTGCCTTGGACCACTCCTATCCCAGAGTTCCAGTGTATATTTTTACCCCTAGTTTCTTGGCTCCTTTTTCCTCCCCACCTACTCCAGCCTCAAACAAATACAGAATGCCTTCTGCTGAGTGTTGGCTTGAATTACTTCTCTCATGTTCTAACTGATGCTACTCGTGATCACGGTATCATCTGAGGAGGAAGGTGTATGTTAGAGGTAGAATATGCTGCCACAGCATTTTTGTGTTTGTTTAAAAAATATTAAGGGAGCTGATGTGGCTCAGTGGTTGAGTGCTGGCTTCCCACATATGAGGTCCGGGGTTTAAACCCCGGCCCTGGTATCTCAGAAAAAAAATTAGGCCCTGGTCTCCCGCATTTCTCTTATATCCAAATTCTGATACCACTAGCCTTTGGCATTCAGTAATAGACATGCGTTCAAAGTGTCATGTGCATCTCTGGTGCCTGTTTGTGAGCCAAATAGAGGAACAGTATGCTTCAGAGAACTGACCAGGAAGATCACATCAAGCCAATGGTGGGAGAAGTTGAACTGTAGTTCTCCAAAGTCTTCAGTAATTATGGTCCGGTATTCTAGAGGCATACTCATTCAGATTAGCAGCACAGAAGAGATGAAGTACATATCTTTTATCTTTGCTAATAGCAGGACAATGACATTGAAGGACTTCTGGAAATGGCATAGAAAAACTTGGTAAGAGTGATCAGCAATCCTTTAATGGATGTGACAATGATTATTCCAAACAGAATGAAGGAAATGTATTGGGAACAGAACTTACACATCAAATTGGATTCTCAGATAATTCACAGTGATCTCAGTGCCACTTGTGACGGGATCAATTTTCCCAACCCAATCAAAACTGGTATTCATGGTTGCCATGAAAATTTTCCAAACACAGTAAATGGAGAAAAAGTAACTCAGAATTCTAAAATATGTCCCCTTGAAAGTTTTAGGGTATTCTTTTTTTTTTTTTATTTATTTTTTGTTTTTTAAATTTTTATTTTGTACATTTAATAATTGAAAATATAAACAGCTAAAAAATAAAAAGAAAATACAGTTGAATAAAAACATACATTTCTCAAATGTACTGAATACATATAATTTTTTTTTTTTTAATCATATAGTATGTTACACAATATATTTAGTTCATAGTAATACAATCATACAGTATTTGTACTTTTGAGTCTGGCTTGCTTTGCTCAATATTATGGCCTCCAGGTTCATCCATGTTGCCATAGGCTTTATGACTTCATTTCTTCTTACAGCTGCATAATTTCCCATTGTGTGAATAGACCAGAGTTTGTTTATCCATTCCTCTGTTGATGGACACCTGGGTTGTTTCCAGCTTTTGGCAATGGTGAATAATATGGCTATGAACATTGGTGTGCAGATGTCTGTTCGTGTCACTGCCCTCAGTTCTTCTGGGTATATACCCAGTAGTGGTATTGCAGGGTCACGTGGCAAGTTTATATTCAACTTCTTTAGGAACTGCCAGACAGTCCTCCACAGTGGCTGCATTCCCACCAACAGTGAAGAAGTGTTCCTGTCTCTCCACATCCTCTCCAACACTTGTAGTTCTCTGTCTTTTTAATAGTGGCCATTCTGATAAGTGTGAAATGATATCTCATTGTAGTTTTGATTTGTATTTCCCTAATCATGAGTGATGTTGAGCATTTTTTCATGTTTTTTTTTTTTTTTTTGCCATTTGTATTTCTTCTTTGGACAAATTCAAGTCTTTTGCCCATTTTTAAATTGGGTCGTTTGTCTTTTTATTGTTGAATTGTAACATGTCTTTATATATCCTGGATATTAAATCCTTGTCAGACATGTGGTTTCCAAATATTTTCTCGTTTCAGGGTATTCTGTTATCTCCTTGATAACTTATAGATCAGCTGTTCCAGAAAAAGCTGCCTGCTTATTCTTCCAAAGCATCCACTTTCTGTTAAATAAGAGTAAGATTTTCACTTCCTCATGCCAAAGTGGTAACACTCTTTTTCATTTCCCAGAATCCTGATGGTTTATTATGCAACCCCTCTTCTGGAACATATTTCTCCATGCCTTTGTCATTCTTTTCTTTTTGCTTCTGACCATATCCATGATTTGGAGCAATCTCTTTTCCAGGGCTAGAATATCTGTGTCAGTCACATTCCTGAGGAAGTAGGACAGGTTAAGGGCAGTTGACAGCACCAAATCCAGAAAGAAGAGCCATGAGAGTCACCCCAGTCACACCTCTGCAGCTGATGAGCTGTTCTATGGACAAGAGCCTGTGTTTTGGGCTGAGAATAGGAAATGGATCTCCTAGTTTCCAGAAGAAATACATAAAGATCAACCATAAGAGACTTGCTGCTTGTGCTCGCTGGGTCAGCTAACCACGCCATGTGGGCGGGCTTGCCTTCACCAGGAGGCCCCGGGAACCAAACCCAGGGCCTCCCATATGGTAAACGGGAGCCCTACTGATTGAGCCACAGCCGCTTCCCAAGATTCAAGATTTGACAACTAACCAGTGAAGCCCCCATGTGTCCCCAGAACTCAGACCCAAGGACATAAATGGGTTAAAAGTGAAAGATTGGAAAAATATATTCCATGCAAACAGTAACCAACAGAAAGCTGGGATAGCTCACTCTGCACCTAGAACCACATTCTTCCCCAACCTGTGGGTCAGCAGTGCTGTAGCTGGGGAGCTTTGGGGACCACTTCCTTCTCGAGGCACCAGCTCTCAGTGCTGAGGCCACCTAACTCCTGGGAGGTTATCCTGATGTTGGAGTCTATCAGGAAACTCATGGAAAAGTGTGAGGGCTTGCGCCTCCCCTTCCTACTCCCTGATGCCACCGCATGCTCAGGCCACTGTCCTGCTCACACAGGCGGCCTTTGCCTGGGGGCCACCACTGGGAAAATGCAATTTCTTCTTTGACCTACTGATTGTTTAAGAGTGTATTGTTTGGGGAAGCGGCTGTGGCTCAATCAGTAGGGCTCCCGTTTACCATATGGGAGGCCCCGGGTTCGGTACCTGGGGCCTCCTGGTGAAGGCAAGCCCGCCCGCACGGCATGGTTAGCTGACCCAGCAAGCACAAGCAGCAAGGGGGGGATAAATGAATAAATAAATGGAATCTTTGGGAAAAAAAAAAAAAAGTGTATTGTTTAACCTCATATATTTGTGCATTTTCCAGTTCTCCGCCTGTTATTGATTTCCAGCTTAGAACTGGTCTGTGCCCCCTTCGTGGGGCATTCATTCCATTATGGTCAGAGAAAGTGCTTTGAATAATTTCAGTCTTTTAAAATTTATTGAGAACTATTTTGTGACCCAGGATGTGATCTATCTAGGAGAATGTTCCATGAACACTTGACAAGAATGTATATCCTGCTGTTTTGGGGTGCAGTGTTCTCTATATGTCTGTTAGGTATAGTTCATTTATTACATTATTCAAGTTCTCTTTTTCCTTTTTGATCCTCTGTCTAGATGTTTTATCTATTGATGAGAGCGGTGTGTTGAAGTCTCTAGCTGTTACTGTGAAAGATCTGTTTCTTCCTTCAGTTTTGCCAGTGTTTGCCTCATGTATCTTGGGGCACCCTGGTTAGGTGCATAAGTATTTAAGATTGTTATTTCTTCTTGGTGGATTGCCCCTTTTAGTAATATATAATGTCCTTCTTTTTCTCTCATAACAGTTTTGCATTTAAAGTCTATTTTGTCTGATAGTAATATAGGTTTCCCAGCTCTCTGTTGGTTATTGTTTGCATGGAATATATTTTTCCAGCCTTTCATTTTCAACCCATTTATGTTCTTGGGTCTAAGGTGAGTCTCATATAGGCAGAATATAGATGGATCATATATTTTTTTAATCTATTCTACCAATTTATGTCTTTTTTTAAACAAATCAATTTTATTGATACATATTAATTATGCATAAATCCATCCACCAATCTATGTCTTTTGATTGGGGAGTTTAATCCATTGACACTCAGTGTTATTACTGTAAAGGCGGTACTTCAACCATTTTATCCTTTGGCTTTTATATGTCTTATCTCATTTTTGTATCTTTTTTTTTTTTTTTACCTTGTTAGTTACCTTTACTGATAATCTTCATTTCTACATTCTCCACCAAGCCTCTGTCTCCTGTTTTTTCCTTTCAGCATGTAGAACTCCCTTTATTATTTCTTGTACACATCTATTGTTGACAAACTCTCTTGGTTTCTGTTTATCTGTGAATATTTTAAAGCGTCCCTTATTTTGGAAGGAAAGCTTCACCAGATTAAGAATTTTTGGCTGATAGTTTTTTCTCTTTCAGTACCTTAAATATATCATATCACTGCCTTCTTGACTCCATGGTTTCTGATGAGAAATTGGCACTTTGTCTTATTGGGGATCCCTTGTATGTGACGAATCGCTTTTCTTTTGCTGCTTTCAGAATTCTCTTTATCTCTGTCATTTGACAATCTTGTTAGTATGTGTCTTGGAGTGGGTCTATTAGGGCTTATTCTATTTGGAGTATGTTGTACTTCTTCGACATGGATATTTATGTCTTTCAAAAGAGTTGGTAAATTTTTGGCCATTATTTCCTCAGATATTCTTTCTGCCTCTTTTCCCTTCTCTTCTCCTTCAGGGACACCCATGATACATATATTTGTGTGCTTTGTGCTGTCATTCAATTCTCTGAGACCCTGCTCAGTTTTTTCCCCATTCTTTCCTCTATCTATTCTTCTGTCTGTACAATTTTGGATGTCCTGTCTTCTAGTTCGCTGATCCTTTTTCTGTCTGTTCAAATCTGCTTTTGTTTGCCTCTAGTCTATTTTTAATCTGTTCTAGCATGCCTTTAATTTTCATAAGTTCTATTATTTTTTTGTTGCATACTTTAAAATTCTTCATGCTCACCAAGTGTCTTCTTAACATCCTTTATGTCTTTAGCCATATATTCCTTGATCTTATTGAATTGAGTTATGAGTTTGTTTGAATATCTTTGATTAGTTGTTCCAAATTCTGTGTTTCCTCTGACTTTTTAATTTGTTCCTTTGACTGGGCCATATCTTCCTGTTTCTTAGTATGGTTTGTAATTTTTTTTTGATGTCTAAGCATCTGATTATCTTGATGAGTTTACTCTGACAGTCCTGCCTAGAGTTTTATTGTTGATTGGCCTTGTGTTAGGGCTCATCTTTGACACTTGGTCAACTTATTCTAGATCTTTAGAATTGTCCATGTTTAACTGATCAAAACAGGGCCAGAGGCCCACGAAGGGGGCACAGACCAGTTCTAAGGGCCCTGGGTGGGGGCAGGGGGAAGGGTCAGGAAAGATGCCAAAAAGCCTTTTTTGTCAATTCCCTGATGCAACATTTTCCTGGCCTCCCCAGCAGATGGTGCTCTTCGGCAAACTGTTTGCAGCCCTAAGGAGAGAGTGTGTTTTTTCAAGCTCCTATCCAGGATAGGGTTGAAATAATGTCTGTGAGGAGCCCCATCCAGAGAAGGCTAGAACAATGATTCAGAGCCAGGACCCAGTGTTCCAGACTTGCTGATCAGAAGCCACGCTTGACACTCAGCTGTGCCTCACCCCCTTCTCCATCTGCCACAGTCAGCCACGATCTGTACCTGAGGCCACTTGCCTTGAGGGTAGGGGGTGGGCATTGGCCACTGCTGTGGAGTGATTCACAATTTTTTTTGCCACAGTTTTCAGTCTCCCCATCCTGCTCTTTCCTGGGTACTGTACTGTGCTTCCCTGGCCTCCAGAGCCCCAGAATCATTGTTTCACACAGTTTCTGCCAGTCCATTAGCTGCTTTTGGAGGAGGAGTGTGTCCTGTAGCTCCCTATTTTTCCATCTTATCCAGAAGTTCTCCGAGTCATGCTCTTTTTTTTTTTAAATTCATTGTCTTAGTCATGCTCTTTTGACCTCCATACTCTGAAAACATTTCTCTATGACCTGCTGTCATCTTCTGGGGAAAGGCCTGAAGGAGGCTATCCTGATTTTCTCCCTTTGGTTAGTGATTTGTTTTATTACCTGGATGGTTGTAGGAATCTTTCTTTATCCTTGACATTCCGTAATTCACCAGGATAAGTCTCTCTTTTTACAGTTCCTGTTTTTTTTTCATGGATCATGCTGATCATTTTTTATTTTCAGATTCAGCTCTTACTTCATTTGAGATGTTTTTTTTTATACATACATTTTAATATACATATACACACATACATACATATAGATAGATTTCTGTTCCATTCCATATTATTTCAGGGATATTAATATGCATGTTGGATATCTTTTATCTTTTTAAATCTATAATTTTTTCTTTAGTTTCTTTTGTCATTTTCATTGCCTTCTTTAGGATATCTTTAAGTCTGTCTTTCATTTAATTATTTGTCTTCTATAATGTTGAATTTATTCCTTGCTCTTTCTGGTGAATATATTAGTTTTTCAGTCCCCCATTTTCATCTCATTGAGGATGAGAGCTCATTTCTGTTTAATTTATTTGAGATTTGAAGTATTTTGTTGCTTTAACATCTTTTTTTATAATTTGATTTTTAATTAAATTTTTGAATAGTTATAATACATGCTTTGGGTGCCTGCCCTCCCCCCTCAGACCTGGTTTGTAATTACTACTATATTTCCAACTACCAGTATCTCATTAACTTTGAAGGTTTACTTTGCTGGACAGGTGGCAGGCCAGAAGTCCCTGAGAATTAGCATTTCAGAGGAGCAGTCCTCAACTAATGTGTGCTGGGAGTTGACAGGAACCGAACCCGGGGCCTCCCATATGGTAAACGGGAGCCCTACTGATTGAGCCACAGCCACCTCCCTGGGTGCATTCACTCTTGAAGATACTTCTTCTGATATCTTGGGGTTCATGAGAAAGAGACCATGTCCCTGTCCTTAAGAAAGTAACACTGTAAAGTGCACAACACAGACAAGAATACACATAGAATAGGGGCTTTCTAGGAATAATTGTCATATTTTCCCTATGTTTTTATGAGTGAGATGCATTTCTTTTGTTTCTAATGTGCAAGGTTAAGGAAGCTTTAACTGAGGAAAAAATTATACATTCTTCTTTCCTCACTGGAAAGATGTTTTCTGGAAATAAAAACCTCATCATAGGGATATCTAAAAATTAAAGCATATTTTATTATACTTGGGAAACAAAACAAAAAGTGAAAAGAGAAGGAATTTCCTGGTATATAAAGTATGTTTTCTTCTTTCCTCAGTCATTTCTGCTTCAACCATCTCCCTACAGTATTTACCAAGTGCCTACCATGTTTTTGGCATGGCTTTTGTGTCTAGGGATATGAGGCAAAGAAACCAGACATAACTCCCTGCCTCCATGGAGTTTACAGTCTAGTAGGGAAGTCAGATTATAACTAACTAACTAACTAAATAGTATTTTAGGTAGTTAAAAAGTGCTAAGAATTTAAAAATAAAGTAGGGAAGGGGGATATAAAATATTTAGGGATGTAGAAATTTCATACAGGATGGTCAGGAAAGCCCTCTTTGAGAGAGTGACTTTTGAATAAAGGTCTGAAAGAAGTAGGGAGCTAGTCATGTTGCTGTAGGAGGGAAGTGTGCGCTAGCAGAAGGGGCAGCAAGGGGAAAGGTTTTTGAGGCAGAAGTGTGTTTGGTCTGTTCTGGGACTAGCGTTTAGACCTGTGGTGCAGGAGCAGGGAGAAGGAGGGGAAGTAAAATAGGATATGAGCTGAGAAGCTGACAGGATGATATCCCATAGAACTTTGTAGGCCATTGCAAGGCCTTGGCTTTTGCTTGGAGTGAGATGGGAGCCATTAGAGAGTTTGGAGCAGAGGAGTGATGTGATCTGACTTAAAACAGGAACATTCTTTTTGCTGTGTGGAAAAAGAATTGTATGGTGGCAAGGGCAGACACAGTGATACCAGTGAAGAAGCTATTGCTGTAATCAAGGAAAGAGATGCTGGTATATTGGACCATGGTGATAAGAGTAGGAGTGGTGAAAAGGTGTTGAATTCTGGGTTTATTTTAAACATAGAACCAACAGGACTTGCTGACAAATTGGATGTAGGATGTTAGAGAGAGGGGTCAAGAATAATCCTGCATAACTCGAAGAATGTAATTGCCATTAATTGAGAAGAGGAGCACTGTAGGACAATCTGTTTTAAGAGAAATATGTATAGTTCAGATTTAGACATGTCAGGTTTGAGATGTCTTCATCATGTAGATGGATTTAAACCCCAGAGACTAAGTTGGATCATCTAAGGAGTGAATGCAGATAGAAAAGAGGAGCAGTCCACAGGCTGAGCCCTGGGTGACTTTAATATTTAGAGGTTGGGGAGAGGAGAAGGAACTGCTAGGAGAGCAGGAGGAAAACATATCCAGCAGAATGTTCTGAAAGCCCAAGGGAAGAAAATTCAAGGAGAAAGACTAACTCTTAACATTTCTGTAATATGCATGACATTTTCTCCATTTGTTTCCTGACTAGTGGTGAGCCCTCCTCTTCAGCTACAAAAATGACAGTGTTCAGGAACTTAAAACTTCTTCTCTGGAAGAATTTCATCTTAAAGGTGGGTACAGTTATCTGTGGTGAAAATGTGAGTCCTTGGGAGGGGCTGAATGTTTAAATTGGTTTCTAATAACGGGTTAAAGAAAAAGTAAGAACTTTATTTGTAAATTCCCTTTTCTGGAAATAAACCATGTTTCCATAGTAATTATTTTAACTGCAAATATTAAAAATGACATCATTGGTACTGCTTTCTATCTATTGGTGTTACAGAAAAGCTAAATGGAGATGTTTCTAGCTAATTCTCATTCTATTTTTTCTTTTTCCTGTGTTGTACAGGGAGGCTGGAAGAAATGAAAGGGTTCTTACTGGAAGAACATTCATCATATAGCAGCTTATACTTGTGTTCTGTTTTGGATTAACATATAGTTTTCATTTTTATTTTAGAAGCGGAAGACTCTGGCAACAGTCCTTGAAATCTTGATGCCATTACTATTTTCTACAATTGTAATGTATCTTCGTTTCAGTAGTTTGCCAAGAATGAAACCTCCTGTAAATTACAGTGCAATTGATATCAGTTTACTGCCAGAGTTCTTCTATCATTTTCCTGTGAAAAATAATTTTCAACTAGTTTATGTCCCTTCTGAAAGTGAAACATTGAAGGCTGTCACTGAAATGGTGGAAAAAAGCTTTGATGTTGATTTTGAAGGTTAGACATAAAGATGGGGAAAGATAGGGAGGGCATTTTTATAAAGTATATTTGAAGTTTTTTTCTTAAGAGTGCTTATAGTAGTGATTCTAAATCTGGGACTTCAAATTCTATTGAGTCTACAGAGTGGTAGTTGCGGGGGGAGAGTAGTTCATGAGGTATTTTTATTATTTCAAACAACACTCCTCTAGTATATTTATGTTGCAAGGTTCCAAGGCTATTTACAGTGTTAAAATTTTAAGTATTTTTGTTATTAATTCACTGTAGTGACACTAGTTATATTAATCAAAAGCTCTGTTTGGCAGATATATGTCACCGACTGAAAAAAATTAAAAAACATTCAGAGATTCTAGAGTTCTTAAACAGCCTTTTAGTTGTTCTCTCTTCTTCCCTCATTTCCCATTCTAGTCCAGTCTCCACTTTGAGGCAGAGAATTGTCTTTGAAAGGTCAGTAGGATCCAGCCAGTCTCCTGCTTGAACCCCTTCAGTGGTTTCCCTTTATACTGAGAGTAAACTCTTCTCCAGGGCCCACCGAGTGTCTACAGGATCTGGCTCTGCTCTTATCTCCAGTTTTTTTCTAGTTCCACTGTTCCTTGTGCTTCCTGCACTTGGGTTACATTGGCCACCTTTCTGTTACCAGAGTATTTGATCCTCTTTCCTGCCTCGGGGCCTTTGCACAGACTGTTCCTTCTGATAGAACGCTTTGTCCCCAGCCCTTCCCATGGGTTCCTCCTTGTTATCCTTCAGGTTTCAGCTGGACTGGCAACATAGGCAGGCAGCTAAATAGATTTTAGGTTTCTCACCCCTACCTTATTCTCTCTCACAGCATCCTGTTTGGTACCTTCATAGCAATTTTATAAATGTTTAATTATATATTTACTCATTTGTTTCCTGTTTAGTCTCTGCTTTTCTCTACTAGACTTCACCTCCATGAGGACAGAGGCCTAGGTCTGTTTTGTTCATTAGTATGCTTATTATAGTTCCTGGCACATAGTAGGTGCTCAATAAGTATTTACTGAATGAACTTTTTTTTGAATGAATACATTTGGTAGATAATTTTTTTTTCAGAATATGGAGTTCAAGGGGGACTTTTTCCCCAAAATTGCTATAATTGGAATATATGCTATTGTAAAAATATTCTAAAAATATAAAAGGGTATGAAGTGGGGAAAAAAAAAAAGAGTTCTCTTCCCCTATCTCTAGTGCCACTCACTGGGGACAATTCTTTTAAAGGCCCTCAGTGTCAATGTTTGAGAACCACTGTTTTGAAAGTTGTGCTTTATGCTTGCCTAGTACCCTAAAATACTATTCTAGGTCAGTTACCGTATGAGATTTAAAAACAAACAAACAAACAAACATGGAGAAATCCTCTCTCAGGTGGTGATAAGTTAGTTAAGACATGAAGGTTAAAGAATGAGCCTTACTTGTTCAGGAGTAAGGGGCTGTCCAAGTAGGGGAAGCAGCAACTGGCAAGGCCCTGAGGCAGAAAACAAGGTGGTGTTTGAGGGTCTGAAAGTCATCAAGTGAGGTTTCAGTATATTGAGAGAGTGGCTTGAGATGAGATTTGAAATGTTAGTGGGAGGCACATCATTCAGAGATTTGTCAGCCTTGTTGAACTATTTGAGTTTTCTTCTGTATGCAAAAGGCAACCACTGAAGGGGTTTTAAGACGGGAAGTTAGGCAAGGCAGTTTGTTTTAAAAGAGATTTCTCTGGCTGTTCTGTGGAGGAGTGATTAGAAGGGGGTATTTGCAGAAATTCAGGAGAAGAAAGATGCTGATGGTTTGAACCAGGGAGATGGAGGTAAGTAGTTCAACTCACAATAAATTTTGGAGTTTAGGAATGATTAGTCGGAAGCCCTCCTGACTGTCTTGGACCTTTCTCAATCAGTATCTTCTCCCTGTCCCTAAATATTTAGTGTTTCCATCTGGGCTGGATTTCCTCCTCACTTTCAAATAAATCACACCATTTAAAAAATTCTTATTCTTTCTTCCGATTAAGATCCTACCTTAGGCAATTTATTTTTTTTTACCTAATGAATGTCTTGAAAGTTTATTTCAGTTTTATAACTTCCCACTCATTTCTTAACTCATTGGACTCTATTCTGTCCTCAGCAGGGTATTGGTATCTGCTAAGAAATTGTCATTAATGACTTGATACTGGCCAAATCCAGTGCTTTCTTTCCAATCTTCATTCTATTTGCCCTCACTGTAACAGTGATTTTTAAAAATTACTTTCTCCTTGTAATTCTCTCCTTTGAATTCTGTGATGCTGTTGTCTTCTATTTTAGTCTTCTTTACTCAATTTTTGTTCTTTAAACAACTCTCTGCCTTCCTTTCTTCTTTCTCTGTTTCATAAGTGATACATGAAGGGGGGCGGATGTGGCTCAAATAGTTGGGTGTCCATCTTCCATATGGAGGGACCTGGGTTCGATCCCTGGGACCTCCTGGTAAAAAACAACAAAAAAAAACTAAACTAAACAGAAAAGTGATACATGAAACAATATGTGTTTAAAGTAAATAATTAGAACCCCCACTTCCCAGAAGAATTCTTTGTTAATGCTTTGGGATGTATTTTTCTGAATAAAAAAAAGAATACCATAAAATTTACAATCAATACATGAATTTGTTACTTTAAAATTTTCAAACAATATAAAAAGATAAGAAGAAAATAAACCTCTTCATGCCATCCCCTAAGCAAATTCTTCATCCTAGAAGTAACGACAAATGACAGTTTGATGGTCCTTTCCAAACTGTGGTAGACATCTGATTTTTTTTCCTTTCCAGCATTTATTTACTCTTTTGATATACACTTTCTATTTCTCTCTGAGAGCCCGATCCTCTGTTATCCTCAGCTCATGTGTTTCTGGTGGTGTTGACGCTACCTTGACTCAGGATGGATCGTGTAACATGTGTCTAAGCCTCTCTAGTCCCCTTGCTACAGTGATTTGTCCAGGGACAGTACTTAACTCAGGCATAGTCAGTGAATCACAGGAAATTTTTGCTGGGAACTTCTGGGAAAGAGATTCTTGTCATCCCATTTCAGGTAATATGGCAGACTAGGTGATTTGGACCAACCTAAATAGTTTAGCCAATTTTTATTTGGAGAAATATTAAAAACAGGTTCTTGAAAGCACTCTAGAACTAAAAAGATAATAAGGAACTATCTAGACAAAAAAATCTATGATAAAAATATTTTATTTCTTGAACCATGTTATTATTTTTTGGTGTGTTCATTTTATAACTGTTCATTAAACTGAATATTTGTGTTTTGTGTATCTTCCTATTCATATTCTATTTTCCCCAGTTTAACAGTATATATATATTTAAAGGTTAAAGAAACAAAAGAATGAAAAAGAACACATATAGGAAAAAATAAGAAAATTCACTCATAATCCTAGCACCCATATATAAATGCTATTTATCCTCTTGATGTACTTTCTTCCTGCCCTTTCCTAACCATGTAAATTAACAAAAATAGGATAATACTGTGTGAACTATTTTGTAGTCTGCTTTTTATTTACTATATGGTGAATATTTTTCCAGAATATTAAGTGTTTTCCTAAATAAAAAACTCTAGATGAAGGAAAGAACCTTAAAAGGTCAATGGATGCCCTAAATTGCTTTTGATGAACGATACATCATACTAGGGGAAATGAGCTGTAATTTTCATAGCCTTGTAAGTTACAAAGAGAAACATGAAAAAGTCAAGGCATATGCAAAGGGGAATGTCTAATAGGAGACCATTTCCCATAAAGCTGGGACCCTAAATTCCTAAACTCTTAGTGTGGAGTTGAACCAGGAGTGCCTCACTCCCACCCCTTCGGGATGGCAAGGAATGTTGCCTTGAACTGAACATGGAAGGATGAGAGGAACCCATCCCTGAGAGTCAAATCACTTGCTTGTTCAAAAACCAAAAAAAAAAAAAAAAAGAAGAAGAAGAAAAAGAGAAAGAAAGAAACCCCTCCAGCTATGAAGTGGGACTTGAACTGGCAGATGCAAATAGAAATCTTCCCTGGAGGAACATACTTTCATTCTATATCTCAAAGATAAGATAACCATCAAAAATGTACCAGCTTTAGTGAGTAGCATAGCACTCAGTCAAACCTA
This sequence comes from Tolypeutes matacus, assembly GCA_026826555.1. NCBI lineage: Eukaryota > Metazoa > Chordata > Mammalia > Cingulata > Chlamyphoridae > Tolypeutes > Tolypeutes matacus. Next base: position 223,326 of record JAKSZT010054578.1, read on the forward strand.
AGTCAAACACATTTGGAAATGACAACAAAGCTGGCAATCAGTATATATAGCACAGATAGCAAAAACAGAACTATAATAACTTAAGATAGTGGAATTATTAGTTTCACTTTATAAAATCACTATGTTTACTAGATTTAAAGAAAACAGAGACAGCCTGAAAATATCCATAGGTAGCATGTCACTATAAGTAGTCACCTAGCAGATTGTGGGGGTGGGGGGTGAGGGGGAGAACCAAATTGAACTTCTAGAAATGGAAACCAAAATAAAATTTAAAACTCAGATAAAGATAAAAACTAGTGAACTGGAAGATAGATCCGAAGAGAAGTTTCAGAATGCAATAGAGAGAGATAAAAAGACAAAATATGGAAGACAGACCAATAAGCCCATGAAAAGATGCTCAACATCATTGGTCATCGGGGAAAAGCAAATCAAAACCACAATGCACTCTCCCTCCCTATCAACTAGGGTAGCTATTATTAGAAAACAAAATAAGTGTTGGTAAGGATGTAGAGAAATAGGAACCTTTATACATTGATGTTGGAATTTAAAATGGTGCAGCCACTGTGGAAAGCAGTTTGGCAGTTCCTGAGAAAAGTGAAAATAGAATTACCGTATGACCCACCAATCCCACTTCTTGGTATATACCCAGAGAATTGAAAGCAGGAACAGATATTTGCACACCAGTATTTATAGTATCGTTATTCACAATAGCCAACATGTGGAAGCAACCCAAGTGTCCATCAACAGATGAGTGGATAAAGTGGTATATCTACACAAAGGAATGAAGTTCAGTGCGTGCTACAACATGGATGAACCCTGAAGACACTATGCTGAGTGAAATAAGCCAGACACAAAGAGGCAACTATTTTATGATCTTACGTTTCTGAAACAACTAGTAGAAGCAAATAGATAGTAGATTATAGGTTACCAGAGCTGGGGGAGGGACATGGGGAGAGGAAGAGGGAGTTATTGTTTAATGGGTGCAGAGTTTCTGTTTGAGGTGAAAAAGTGGATATTGGTGATGTGAATCAATGTTGTGGATGTAATTAATGCTAAATTGTGCACTTGAAAGTGGTTAAAATGGGAAATTTTGAGTTGTACATATGTTATTACAATATAAAATGAAAAAAATTATGCTTTGATGAATTGGTGTAACATGAATTGGTATGTGTGGTGTAATTCCTACAATAAATATTGTGGAAATAGAAACTTTTAAAAACGCAAAAAAGAGGTGGCACAAACAGAAAGCACAAAATAAGATGATAGATTTAAATCCAGATATATCAATTATTACACTAATGTAAATTCTTCAATTAAAAGGCAAAGCCTAACAGGCTAAATTTTTAAAGTCCAACTATCAGGGAGCTGATGTGACTCAGTGGTTGAGCAGTGGCTTTCCACATACAAGACTCTGGGTTCAATCCCCAGCCCCGGTACCCTGCTATCTAAAAAAAAAAAAAAAAAATCCAACTATCTGCTGTTTGCAAGAAACTCTTGTTATTCAGAATCTTCAGAACTTTAACTGCAAAGTCTGTAGTCCTAGGAATTGCTGACAACTGTCTTGAGATATCAAGGAAATCAGGTGGTTGAAGGAAGAGAGAGAATTTAAGTACTGATCATATAATTTAAGACCTGGATCAACAAGCCTTGCTTTAGATTTTTCAGTTACATGAACCAATAAATTCTCTTTATTGATTAAACCCGGTGATTTGGGTTTTCTGTTACTTGTAACAGAAAAAATCCTAAGTAATACTTTACATAACATGTGAATGTGCCAATGTAGTATTAAATTTTTTTAAATGTGATCAGCTACACATTATTCTATAATTAACCTTTTTTCAACTGGAAGTCTGACAGCTTTCCATGTCAGTACATAAAAGTCTATTTTACTCTTAATGGGAACTACATACCATTCTATATCCTTAATCATTTATTTAACTATTTCTAAATAGACATTTCTGATTTTTCCACTATCATAAACAATGCTGAAATAAGCATTTTGTATGTATGTTGAAAATTCTGAAGTTTCTATTCCGAAAAATAGAATTGCTGTGTCAAAATGATTATACATTTGTAATTTTGATAGCTCCTTCCAAATTATACTGTAAAAATTCTGTAGCAATTTACACTCCAGCCAGCAATTATGGAAGTACCTGTTTCCAACAAACTATCTTATTGTATATGATCAAACTTTTTGATTTCTGCAAGTCTGATAACAAAATCAGATGGTATTTTGTTATTTTAATTTACATTTCTCTGAGTGCTAGTGAAGTGGAACATCTTTTCCTAAATTTACTGTCCACTTTCTATTTCCTCTTCTGTGAATTGTGTCTTCCTATTTTTTTGCCAAGTTTTCTACTGGATTTTTTACATTTTTTGCACTTAGAAGAGGTCTTTTTATATTATGTTTTTTTTTTTTTTTTTTTTTTTTCCTTTCCTTTTTTTGAGGTACCAGGGCCAGCCAGAGATTGAACCCGGGACATTGTAAGTGGGAAGCCAGCGCTCAACCACTGAGCCACATCGGCTTCCTTTAGTTGGTTTCTTTGTTTGTTTGCTTGTTGTCCATTTTTGTTGTTGTTTTTAGGAGGCACCAGGAACTGAACCCAAGGCCTCCCATGTGGGAAGCAGGTGCTCAATTACTTGAGCCACATCTAGTCCCTATTACAGATTTTAATCCTTTGTCTGTTGGATATTCCCAATTGTTTTCTCTTGGTATTTTAACCTTGTAGTTTTATTATTATTATTTTTTTGAGGGGGCAGGTGTATAATGATGTACAGAGGATTTATAGCTTTGTGTAATAAAATTTGTCAATTTTCCTTTATGTCTCCTGGCATATGTGTCTTTTTTATAGAAGCCCTTTACTGTCCCAAGTGTTATGGATTGAATCATGTTCCCCCAAAACACAAGTTCAAGTCCTAACCCCTAGTCCTGTGTTTATGGACCCATTAGTAAATAGAATCTTGGAAGATGTTATTAGTTAAGGTGAGGCTAACCTGGATTAAGGTGGGTCTTAATCCAATATAGCTGAAGTCCGTAAATTTGGACACAGGGAGAGAGAAGGAGACAGATCACCATGTGATAGAAGCAGAGACTGAGTTATGAATTGCTGGCAAGCCACCACAGTAACATTACAGACATTGGAAAAGCATGGGCTGCAGATACTTGGTTTTGGACTTTTAGCCTCCAAAACTGTAAGACAATACATTGCTGTTGTTTAAACCAACTAGTCTGTGGTAATTGTTATATCAGCCATGGCAAACTAAGACACCAAATATATAAAGTATTTTCAACTAATTCAGTTATAGCTTTTAAAAAATATATTTAGGGGAGCGGATGTGGCTCAAGCAGTTGAACTCCTGCCTCCCACATGGGAGGTCCTGGGTTTGGTTCCCGATGCTTCCTGAAAAAAACAAAAAAACGAGCAAAACAAATGATACAATCAACTCAGGGAAGCTGATGTGGCTCAGTGGTTGAGCTCCAGCTTCCCACATATGAGGTCCTGAGTTCAATCCCTGGTCCCTGGTACCTCAAAATATATACCTGGAATTTATTTTTGCATATACTTTGAGGTAGACCAAATAGTCAAATTTTCCAACTCATTGAGTATCTCAATCTTCCCTTTATTATACATCAAATACAATTTATACATGGATAAATTTTAAGCTCTTTTAGTCTGTAGATCAATTTATCTAATCCTGTGCCATTAGTAATACACTTTAAAATTACTGACACTTCACATGATGTTTGAAATATGGTGGGTAAGTCTCCTCCATAATTATCTTTCAACATTTTTTTGACTATGCTTGTACATTTTTTTAACCATATGAACTTTAAAATTACCTTGTTAAGCATCTTAAAATTTTTTTGTTGAGGTTTTTTTTTTTTTCCAAGTACAAAATCTTATTTCCCTGTTTTTTTTTTTTTGGTTTTTTTTTTTTTTTTTTTTTTTTAGGTAGTCTTTTCACTTTTTTTTTTTTAACTTTATTTTGAACATTTAATGATTGAAAATATAAACACTTAAAAGCTAAAAAGTAAACAAAGATGATTAAATATATACATTTCTCAATTAAATGTACTGGATACATATAAATTTTTTTTTTTTTTTTTTTTTTTAACAGGAGGTCCCGGGAATCGAACCCGGGTCCCTCCATATGGGAGACGGACGCCCAACCAGTTGAGCTACATCCGACCCCCAAAATTTTTTTTAATCAATATGTTACACAATATATTTGGTTCATAGTAATGCATTCATACACTATTTGTCTTTTTATGTCTGGCTTGCTTCGCTCAACATAATGTCCTCCAGGTTCATCCATATTGCCATATGCTTTACAACTTCTTTCTTCTTACAGCTGCATAATATTCCATCGTGTGAATAGACCACAGTTGGTTTATCCATTCATCTGTTGATGGACACCTGGGTTGTTTCCAGCTTTTGGCAATGGTGAATAATGTGGCTATGAACATCGGTGTGCAGATGTCTGTTCATGTCACTGCTCTCAGTTCTTCTGGGTATATACCCAATAGTGGTATTACAGGGGCACGTGGCAAGTTTATATTCAGCTTCTTTAGGAACTGCCAAACAGTCCTCCATAGTGGTTGTACCATCCTGCATTCCCACCAACAGTGAAGAAGTGTTCCTGTCTCTCCACATCCTCTCCAACACTTGCAGTTCTCTGTCTTTTTAATAGTGGCCATTCTGATAGGTGTGAAATGATAACTCATTGTAATTTTGATTTGCATTTCCCTAATCATGAGTGATGTTGAGCATTTCTTCATGTGTTTTTTTTTTTTTTTTTTTGCCATTTGTATTTCTTCGTTGGAGAAATGTCTATTCAAGTCTTTTGCCCATTTTTAAATTGGGTCGTTTGTCTTTTTATTGTTGAGTTGTAACATCTCTTTATATATCCTGGATATTAAACCCTTATCAGATATGTGATTTCCAAATATTTTTTCCCATTAAGTTGGCTGCCTTTTCACCCTTTTGACAAAGTCCTGTGAGGTACAAAAGTGTTTAATTTTGAGGAGGTCCCATTTGTCTATTTTTTCTTTTGTTGCACGTGCTTTGAGTGTAAGGTCCAAGAAACCACCACCTACTACAAGGTCTTGAAGATGTTTCCCTACATTTTCTTCTAGTAGTTTTATGGTCCTGGCTTTTATATTTAGATCTTTGATCCATTTTGAGTTGATTCTTGTATAGGGAGTGAGATAGGGGTCCTCTTTCATTCTTTTGGTTATAGATATCCAGTTCTCCCAAAACCATTTGTTGAAGAGACTGTTTTTTCCCGTTAGCGTGGGCTTGGTAGGTTTGTCAAAACCAGTTGACTGTATAGGTGAGGGTATATTTCTGGGTTCTCAATTCTATTCCACTGATCGATGTGTCTATCTTTATGCCAGTACCATGCTGTTTTGACCACTGTAGCTTTGTAATATGTTTCAAGGTCAGGCAGTGAAATTTCTCCCACGTCGCTCTTCTTTTTTAGAATGCTTTTGGCTATTCAGGTGCACTTACTCTTCCAGATGAATTTGATAATTACCTTCTCTAATTCTGTAAAGTAAACTGATGTGATTTTTTTTTTTTTTTAAAGATTTTATTTATTCATTTATCCCCCCCTTGCCGCTTGTGCTCGCTGGGCCAGCCAACCACGCCGTGCGGGCGGGCCCGCCCTCACCAGGAGGCCCCGGGAACCGAACCCGGGGCCCCCCATATGGCAAACGGGAGCCCCACTGATTGAGCCACAGCCGCTTCCCGTTGTGATTTTGATTGGTATTGCATTCAGTCTATAAATCAGTTTGGGCAAGATTGACATCTTCACGATATTTATTCTTCCAATCCATGAACATAGAATGTCTTTCCATTTGTTTAGGTCTTTTTGAATTTCTTTTAGCATTGTTTTGTAGTTTTCTGCATATAGGTCCTGTACTTCTTTGGTTAAATTAACTCCTAGGTATTTGAGTCTTTTTGTTGCTATTGAAAATGGAATTTACCTCCTGATTTCCTCCTTAGGTTGTTCAGTACTAGCGTTCAAAAACGTTACTGATTTTTGCATGTTGATCTTGTATCCTGCCACTTTGTTGAACTCATTTATTAGTTCAAGTAGCTTTGTTGTGGATACTTCAGGATTTTCTAAGTACAGGATCATGCCATCCACAAACAGTGAGAGTTTTACTTCCTCTTTTCCTATTTGGACGCCTTTAATTTTTTTGTCTTGTCTAATTGCCCTAGCTAGAACTTCTAGTACAATGTTGAATAACAATGGTGACAGTGGGCATCCTTGTCTTGTTCCCGATCTTAGATGGAAAGCTTTCAACCTTTCCCCATTGAGTATAATGTTGGCTGTGGGTTTTTCATATATGCCTTTTATCATAGTGAGGAATTATCCTTTTATTCCTATCTTCTGAAGTATTTTTATCAATAGAGGATGTTGGATTTTGTCAAATGCCTTTTCTGCATCTATTGAGATGATCATGTGTTTTTTTTTTCCTTCAATTTGTTAAAGTGGTATATTACATTGATTGATTTTCTTATGTTGAACCAGCCTTGCATACCAGGAATAAATCCCACTTGGTCATGATGTATAAGTCTTTTGATATGCTGTTGGATTCGATTTGCAAGTATTTTGTTGAGAATTTTTGCATCTATGTTCATTAGAGAGATTGGTCTGTAATTTTCTTTTCTTTTTTTTTTTTTTTTTTTTAAAGATTTTTATTTATTCATTCATTCATCCCCCCCCCCCGCTGCTTGCGCTCGCTGGGTCAGCTAACCACGCCGTGCAGGTGGGCCTGCCTTCACCAGGAGGCCCCGGGAACCGAACCCGGGGCCTCCCATATGGTAAACGGGAGCCCTACTGATTGAGCCACAGCCGCTTCCCTGTAATTTTCTTTTCTTGTGGAATCTTTATCTGGCTTTGGTATTAGGGTGATGTTGGCTTCATAAAATGTGTTGGACAATTTTCCCTTCTCTTCAATTTTTTGGAAGAGTTTAAACAGGATCGGTGTTAATTCTTTTCGAAATGCTTGGTAAAATTCACCTGTGAAGCCATCTGGTCCTGGACTTTTCTTTGCTGGGAGATTTTTGGTGACGGATTCAATCTCCTTAAATGTGACTGGTTTGTTAACTTCTTGTAGTTCTTGTAGCGTCAGTGTAGGTTGGTTGTGGGTTTCTAGAAATATGTCCATTTCATCTAGGTTTTCTAGTTTGTTGGCATATAGTTTCTCATAATATCCTCTTATGATTCTTTTTATTTCTGTGAGGTCATTTGTAATTTCCCCCCTTTCATTTCTGATTGTATTTATTTGCATCTTCTCTCTTTTTTTCTTAGTTAATCTAGTGAGGGGTTTGTCAATTTTATTGATCCTCTCAAAGAACCAACTTTTGGTTTTGTTGATTTTCTCTATTGTTTTTCTGTTCTCATTTTCATTTGTTTCTGCTCTAATCTTTATTATTTCTTTCCTTCTGCTTGCTCTGGGGTTGGTTTGCTGTTCTTTTTCTAGTTTCTCAAGTTGTTCAGTTAAATCTTTGAGTTTAGCTCTTTCTTGTTTTTTAATATAGGCATTTAGGGCTATAAATTTCCCTCTCAAGACTGCCTTCACTGTATCCCATAAGTTTTGATACATTGTGTTCTCATTTTCATTTGTCTCAATATATTTACTGATTTCACTTGCAATTTCTTCTTTGACCCACCGAATATTGAGGAGTGTATTGTTCAGTCTCCACACATTTTGCAAATTTACTTTTTTCCTGTCTGTTATTGATTTCTAGTTTAATTCCTTTATGATCTGAGAAGGTGCTTTGTATAATTTCAGTCTTTTTATATTTATTGAGAGCTGTACTGTGACCTAACATGTGGTCTATCCTGGAGAAAGATCTATGGGCACTTGAGAAGAATGTATAACCCTCTGAGTTTGGATGCAGTGTTCTGTATATGTCTGTTAGGTCTAACTAGTTTATCATATTGTTCAAATTCTCTGTTTCCTTGTTGATCTTCTGTTTACTTGTTCTATCTAGTGATGTGAGAGGGGTGTTGAAGTCTCCAACGATTATTGTAGAAATGTCTTATTTCTCCGCTCAGTTTTGCCAGAGTTTGTCTCATATATTTTGGGGCACCCTGGTTAGGTGCATAGATATTTATGACTGTTATATCTTCCTGGAGGATCGTCCCTTTTATTAATATATGATGGCCTTCCACATCTCTTATCACTTTTTTGCATTTGAAGTCTCTTTTGTCTGATATTAGTATAGCTACCCCTGCTCTTTTCTGTTTACTATTTGTGTGGAATATCTTTTTCCAACTTTTTAGTTTCAGTCGGTTTGTATCCCTGGGTCTGAGATGAGTTTCTTGTAAGCAGCATATGGATGGCTCATGTTTTTTTATCCATTCTGTCAGCCTGTATCTTTTGATTGGGGAATTTAATCCATTCACATTCAATGATATTACTGAAAATGCCCTATTTATTTCCTCCATTTTATTCTTTAGTTTTCATATGTCATCTTGTTTTGTCTCTCTTTTTACTCTTTTGGTTATCCTTTCTCTTTTCTTTCTTCTATACTCTCCTTCAAGCCTCTCCTCTCTCTCCTGTCTTTTTCTTTCAGGCTCTAATGCTTCCTTTAATATTTCCTTCAAAGGTGGATTCTTTTTTGCAAACTCTCTTAGTTTCTGTTTGTTTGTGAATACTTTATATTCACCTTCATATTTGAAGGACAGTTTTGCTGGATAAAGAATTCTCGGCTGGCAGTTTTTCTCTTTCAGTTTCCTAATTGTATCATACCACTGTCTTCTTGCCTCCATGGTTTCTGAAGATAAATCTGCACAAAGTCTTACTGGACGTCCTTTGTACGTGATCGTTTGCTTCTCTCTTGCTGCTCTGAGCATTTTCTCTTTATCTTTTACATTTGACATTCTGAATAATATGTGTCTTGGCGTAGGTCTATTTGGATTTATTCTCATTGTGGTACGGTGTGTTTCTTGGACATGTAAGTTCATTTCTTTCGTGAGAGTTGGGAAATTTTCAGCTATTATTTCCTCAAATACTCTTTCTGCTCCTTTTCCCTTCTCTTCTCCTTCTGGAACTCCCATGAGACGTATGTTGTTGCGTTTTGTGTTATCATTCAACTCTCTGAGCATCTGCTCAATTTTTTCCATTCTTTTATCTCTGTTCTTTTCTCTCTTCAATTTTAACTGTTCTGTCTTCGGTATCACTTATTCTTTCTTCTATCATTTCAAGTCTGCTGTTGTATGCCTCAAATGTGTTTTTGATCTCACCTATTGTGTCTTTCATTCCCATGAGCTCTGTTAATTTTCTGTTCAGGATTTCAAATTCTTCTTTGCGTTCTCTCAATGTCTTCTTGTTGTCATTTGTCTCTTTAACTATATTGTCTTTCAACTCATTAATTTGATTTTGGAAATTTGTGCTCATCTCACTTGATTAGTTCTCTCAAATTCTGCATCTCTTCTGGGACTTTGATGTATTCCTTTTCTTGGGCCATGTCTTCTGTTTTCTTAGTATGGCTTAAATGTTTTGCTGGTGTTTAGGCATCTGGTTAGGATGTAGTTTACTCAGATGCGCAACCTCTTTCTCTTTTATAGGGATTTGGTGGCAGGAGGCTGTGTGCTACCACAGCTCTTTGATTTTTGGTTGACCTGAATTGTTAGGATTGTACTGCTGGTTGCTCAAAACTGAGCACTGGACCTGGTAATTGGTTGTAGAGTCGCTTCCTAGGGCCTTGGGCAGGGAGAGTGTGGAGGCCAGAAAAAGCCTCTCCTACTTATTTGTAATTTTCTTGTGTGCACTTCCTTGGTCTGCCAGGAGATGGCAGTCTTTGGCAGCTCTCAATTCAATGCCTGGTCGGAGTGTATTTGTTGCAACACAGACCAGATCAGTGTGATAGAGCTTCCTGTTTGGAGGCTAGGAGCCTTGTAATTCAAACTTTCTCTGAGACAGATCTCCAGCCTTCTCTGGCAGCCCCCTCCCTCTTCCTGGTTAGGAAATATTTCCACTCCCCTCTGAGTCCTCAACAATCAGTCCCTGTTAGTAGAGAAGGAGATTGGGAGGGTTGTATATCTTTAGCCCCTTGCAGGCTCCAAAGCAAACAGTGGCGCCGCGCGCAGCCCCACTTAGCCTGGAAGGGCTCTTGGAACACAGCAAAAGAAATTTGTGCGTCAAAAGCTGAGTCAGCCTTAGGCTGTGTCCTTCTCTCTCCCCTTTCCTGTGTAGTCCTCAACAATTAGTCCATGCTAGAAGAGAGGGAGATTGCAAGGGTTGGACTTCTCTAGTCCTTCCCTGGCTCCCAGGGCAAACCAGTGTGTTGTCTCACCTGTCCTGGAAGGGCTCATGGGGTACAGCAGACCAAATTTGTGGGTCGGAAGCTGAGTCAGCCTTAGGGTATGTCCCTCTCTCTCCCCTTTCCTCGGGTAGTAGAACCCAGGAGCTCTCTTTGTCTGTAGTCTCAGGCCCAGAGGCCCGAGAATTCTGAAGAATCTTTACTGTGGGAGAGGGTGCCAGCAGCAGCCAGGCTGGTTCCAACTCACGGATCTGTCGTCGCGATTCCCCTCTATGTCCCCCTCTCCTCTGGGTGGTGTGCAGCCTTCACCTGCTGACCTACATCCTAGAAGGTCTTTTTCGGGGCTGTTTCAGCCTGTCCTCTAGCTATTTTTCTTGAGATGAGCTTCCCGTGTCTTACTAGTCTGCCATCTTCCTGGAAGTCCCTATTCATTTCTGATTTTATTTATTTGCATCTTCTTTCTTTTTTCTTTGTCAGTCTAGCTAGGGGGTGGTAAATTTTATTGATCTTCTCAAAGAACCAACTTTTGGTTTTGTTGATTTTGTCTATTGTGTTTTTGTTCTCAATTTCATTTATTTGTGCTCTGATCTTCATTATATCTTTCCTTCTGCTTGCTTTGGGAATGGTTTTCTGTTCTTTTTCTAGTTTCTCCTGTTGTTAAGTTACATCTTTGATTTTAGCTCTTCTTTTTTAATATAGGTGTTTAGGTCTATAAATTTCCCTCTCAGAACTGCCTTTGCTGTATCCCATAAGGTTTGAAAAGTTGTGTTCTCATTTTCATGGTCTCAATATATTTACTAATTTCACTTACAATTTCTTTTTTGATTATTTAGGGGTGTGTTGTTCAGCCTCCACACATTTGTGAATTTACCTCTTTCCTTTCAATGATTGATTTCCAGTTTCATTCCATTATGATCTGAGAAGATGCTTTATATAATTTCAATCTCTTTATCTTTATTGAGTCTTGCATTGTGACCTAACATGTGGTCTGTCTTGGAGAAAGAACGTGAATGTTTGAGAAGAATGTATAACCTGCTGAGTTAGGTGCGACATTCTGTATATGTCTGTTAGGTCTAGCTTATCATATTCAGTTTCTCTGTTTCCTTGCTGATCTTCTGTCTAGTTCTATCTAATGATGTGAGTGATGTGTGGAAGTCTCCAACTGTTATTGTTGAGATGTCTAATTCTCCCTTCAGTTTTGCCAGAGTTTACCTCCTGTATTTTGGAGCATCCTGGGTATTGTATAGATATTAAAAAAATTTTTTTTACAGATTTATTTTATATATTTATCCCCTCCCCCCCTTGTTGTTTGTGGACACTGTATGCTCTCTATGTCCATTTGTTATGTGCTCTCTTTGTCTGCTCATCTTCTCTTTAGGAGACACCAGGAACTGAACCCAGGACCTCCCATATGGTAGGCGGAAGCCCAATTGCTTGAGCCACATCTGCTTCCCAGTTGCATAGATATTTATGATTGTTATTTCTCCTTGAGGATTGTCCCTTTTATTGATATCTAATATCCTTTTGTATCTCTTATAGCCTTTATGCATTTAAAGTCTGTTTTGTCTGATATTAGTATAGCTACCCCTGCTCTTTTTTGATTACTGTTTGCGTTATCTTTTTCCAACCTTTCATTTTCAACCGATTTGTCTCCTGTAGGCAGCATATGGTTGGCTTATGTTTTATTATCAATTCTGTCAGCCTGTATCTTTTGATTGAGGAGTTTAATCCATTCACATTCAATGATATTACTTTAAATGCATTATTTATTTCCACCATTTTATTCTTTGATTTTAATAGGTCATATCTTATTTTTGTCTGTCTTTTTACTCTTTTGGTTATCCTTTTTGCTATTCTTTCTTCTATACTGTCCTTCAAGCCTCTCTGTTCTGCCTTTTTCTTTCTGGCTATGAGGCTTCCTTTAATATTTCCTGCAAAGGTAGATACTTTTTTTTTAATGGACTCTGTTTCTGTTTGTTTGTGAATATTTTAATCTCACTTTCATATTTGAAGGATAATTTTGCTGGATAAAGAATTCTTGGCTGGCAGTTTTTCTCTTTCAGTTTCCTAATTGTATCATACCACTGTCTTCTCGCCTCCATAGTTTCTGATGAGAAATCTGCACTAAGTCTTACTGGGCGTCCCTTGTATGTGATGGTTTGCTTCTCCCTTGCTGCTTTCAGAATTTTATCTTTGACATTTGACCTTCTGAGTAGTATGTGCCTTGGGATAGGTCTATTTGCATTTATTATGATTTGTGTACACTGTGCTTCTTGGACATGTAATTTCATTTCTTTCATGAGAGTTGCGAAATTTTCAGCTAATATTTCCTCAAAGACTCTTTCTGCCTCTTTTCTCTTCTTTTCTCCTGGAACTCCCATGATAAGTATGTTGTTGCATTTAATTTTATCATTCAACTCCCTGATCCCTTGCTCAATTTTTTTCCCATTCTTTTCTCTCTGTGTTTTTTCTCTCCTCAATTTCAGCTGTTCTGTCTTCTGTATCACTTATTCTTTCTTCTGTCATTTTGAGTCTGGTGTTGTATGCCTCTAATGTGTTTTTCATCTCACCTATTGTGTCTTTCATTCCCTTGAGCTCTGTTACTTTTCTGTTCAGGTTTTCAAATTCTTCTTTGTGCTTTCTCATTGTCTTTTTTTTTTTTTTTTTTTTTTTTTTTTTT
>JAKSZT010054578.1:256721-293258 GCA_026826555.1 Tolypeutes matacus
GATATCTCCTGCTGATTCTGTTTCCCGAGAGAACCCTGACTAATACAAATAGTAACAGAGATAGCTGATCACAGATCACCATATCAGATATAATAATAATGAAAAAGTTTGAAATATTCCAAGAATTACCAAAATGTGACAGAGACATGAAGTGAGCACATACTATTGAAATATGGCACTGATAGACTTGCTCAATGTAGGGTTGCCATAAACCTTCAGTTTGTAAAAAACTAGAATATCTGTGAAGTGCAATAAAACAGAGGTATTCATGTATCTTAAATGATATCAGGATGCAAAACAGTGCACTTGTATATTTCCATTTGTATAATAAAGAGTTATATAGATTCATAAATATATCTGTATGTATAGAATATTTTAGGTATAATTTATACCCAAAATTTACCCACTTAAAGTGTGCAGTTTATTGAGATTTGACAAATACATACATTTGCTTAACCACAATCACAGTTGGGATATAGAACATTTCTATCACCCCAAAGATTCCTTTGAACCCCTTCTCAGTCAGTTCCCTTCCATATCCCTAGGAAACCACAGGCTTCCTTTATAACACTGTAGATTAAAATTTTCTTTTCTAGATTTTAATAAAAATGGAATCATACAGTATGTTCTCCTTTTTGTCTGGCTTCTGTGTCTATCAGAAGTTCATTCCTTTTTAATGCTGTGTAGTATTCCATTTATGGACATACCACACTTGGTTTATCCATTCATCCATTGGTGGCATTTGGATTATTTCCAGTGTGGGGCTATTATGAATAAAGCTGTTATGAACATTCTTGTACAAGTCTTTATGTGGACTTAATGCTTTCATTTCTCTCAGGTAAATACTTAAGCATGGAATTATTGGTTCATATGGTAAGTGTATGTTTAACTTTATAAGACACGGCCAAACTGTTTTCCTAAGCAGTAGTGTCATTTTACATACCCACTAGCAGTGTATGAGAATTCCAGTTACACATTATTGCCAACATTTGTTATTGTTAGTCTTCTTAACTTTAGTCATTCTAGTGGGTTTGAAATGATATCTCATTGTGGTTATAATTTTCAAGCCTTCAATAACTAATGATGTTGAACTTCCTTTTAGATACTTATTGGCCATTTGTATATCCTCTTTTGTAAGATTGCTGTTCATGTGATTTGCCCATTTTTCAATTGGGTTATTTACTTTCTTATTATTGGTTTGTAAAAGTTCTTTATGTCTTGTGGATCCAAGTTCTTCATTAACTATATGTATATTCCAAATATTTTCTCCGAGTTTGTAGTTTCCTTGTCATTTTCTTAATAGTGGCTTTCAAAGAGCAGACATTTTTTTATTTTAATGAAGTCCTTTTTGTCAATTTTCTCTTTTATGGTTTGTGCTTATTATTTTATATCTAAGAAATCTTTGCCAATCCCCAGAATCACAAAGATTTTCTCCTATTTTTTTTCTAGAAGTTTATAGATTTGGTTTTTATGTTTCAATCTGTTATTCAATTCAAGTTAATTTTTGTGTATGGTTTTGAGATAAAGGACAAAGTTCATTTTTTCAATTTAAATATTTAATTCTATTTTTTCTATTTAAATACCTCTTGAGTTAGATTAGCTTAGCCTTTTTTATTGTAAATCAGTTGACTGTATATGTGTGGGTCTATTGATAGGTTTTCTCCTTTGTTGCATTGATCTGTATGTCAATCCTTATGGCAATGTTAATACTGCCTTGATCATTGTAGCTTTATATCACTAACTGAAATCAGTTAGTGTAAATCCTCCAGATATGTTCTTTTTCAAAATTGTTTTGGCAATTCTAGATCTTTTGCCTTTGTATATAAACTTAATCAATTTGTCAATTTCTGCAAAAAATATATCTGCAGTTATTCTTTGTTCCCTTGTATATAATGTCTTGTTTTCTCTAGTTGGTTTTAAGATTTTCTCTTAATCACTAGTTTTCTGTAATTTGATTACGATATGCTTTTATGTGTTTTTGTATGTGTTTATTCTGCTTTGTGTTTCATTAGAAGTTTTTTTTTTTTTTTTTCCTCTTTATTTTGGCAGTTAAAAATCTGGTTAATAAAAAATTCCCATTAGTATTCTCAGAGAGATTTGAGAAAATACTGTTACTCCAAATCGAAAATAGACTCCTATGAAAAGGACCCAATTAAAGAAACAGTAAGAGGGCTTAAAATTAAAAATGATTATTAAAATAACTCATGAAAATAGTAGAATGTACATGTTTGAAGTCTTACTGGTGATTCATAAGATAAAGTTAAGGAAGCTTCTGAGAATTTAAAGCAAAAGGACAAAGAAATTGAAAATATGATAGAAAAGTTAATGGATATGAAGCCCATATCTGCAAACCCAACCTTTATCTATTAAGAGTTCCAGAATGCGAATATCCTCGCTGTCCTGATTTTGTGATAATCAGGGTAGGCTAAACATTCGCTATATTAGAAACCATACATGTGTCCCCAGACCTAGTTTTTCTCCCTAGGTCTGGTTTTCAGAATGCTGGTGATAAACTAAGCCTGATTTATTATATGACCATCTTGTGTGGGAAATTACTGTAACTCTAGGTATCTTTGGTCAACCTTAGGAGATATAGCAGGGGCATGGATGTGGCTCAAATGGTTGGGTGTCCGTCTCCCATATGGAGGGAACTGGGTTCCCCGGGACCTCCCAATAAAAATTTAAAAAAAGAAAAATATAGAAGGCGCACGGGCCTCCAGACCCTGCAAGTGGGTGAACTGCCAGGCCCCGCGAGCCACGCAGCAAGATGATGACGTAACAGGAGAGTGACACAAGGGAGAGCCAAGATGAGACGAGCCAAAACAGGAACTAAGGTGGCACAGGCGGTAAGACACCTCTCTCCTACATCGGAGGTTCCTAGGATCGAATCCCAGTGAAGACAGTAGGAGAAGGATGATAAGAGAGGGCAGGAAATGGACACAGAAAATTGCCCAGCGAATGGACACAAAAACAGCAAAAATGGGGGGGGGGGGGGGGGGGGGGGGGGGGGGGGGGGAGGGGAGGGTAAAAATGGATAAAAATAAAGTAAAAAATAAATCCTTAGAAAAAGTATAGGGGAGTAAGATACGGATTGTAGTTAGTAGTCATACTTTGACGATGCTCTTTCATAATTTGTTAACAAAAGTTTCACAACAATGCAAAGTATTTGTGGTGGGGTGATGTGTGGGAGCCCTGTAGGATGTTATGCATGTTTGTTTTGTAAGTTCGCAATGTTTACTGAACACTTCTTGTTTATGTATGTTCAGGTATGAATGATAAACTTCAATAAACTGTTAAAAAAAAAAAAGTTTTAGAAGGAAGAAAAGGAGACAACTGAAGAGAGGAAAACATTTAAAGCAATACAGAAAAGAATTTCTAAAGGGACACTTGACTCTTCATATTGAAAGGGTTCATTATTAGTTCCAAGCAGGAAAACAAAAAAGGGGCAAATTTAGATACATTTTAGTGACGTATCTATACTCCAGGGATAAAGAAATAGAAGTCTGAAAAGTTTTCAGAGGAAAGATAGGTTCCCTACAAAGAACCATACATTACACTCTGTATCACTGGATGCCAAATTATATATTATTGCTTTCCACATTCTGAAGAAGAATTATTTTCAAGGAGAAACCTATATTAAATTGTCAGTAAAGTGTGAGGGCAGATAACTTTAGAAATTAGTTATCTCATGAGAGCAAGTAAATTTCTTTATTATTTTGTTTACCTCTTTTGGTTTTTGTTTTAACCTTGAAGAGAAGGTTGAAATGCAGCAACCAATATTTTCTCCAAAAGGGGCAAGCATTGTGTTCCATCTGTCTCTATGGACTAAGTGCTGCCTAGCTTAAAGAATAGTATGTGGAACCTTTTCAGAGATTTAGACCTTTATTTGACTTTGTATTCCTATTGCCTAGTTTAACATCTTGTACGTGCTCATATGTTTGCAGAAAGAATAAATGAATAAATAAGTAAAGTTCGCTATCCCTTAGTTAAGAAGTAAGCTGGCAATCTTATATCTCCTTAGGTAGAGAGGGGGTAGTTGGGCAATATTTGCCTTCATACCAGTGACTTGCTGATTGGATTTTTCTCTCTCTAGTTCTAGGCAGTCAATCAGTGTCTTCATTTGATAGATACATAACTAAGGACTCCAAAGCTTTCTACGTGTTGGCTGGAATTATTTTTGACCACAGCTTCAAAGGCAGCAAGGAGCCCTTGCCACTTTCAGTAAGAACATCTTTTCCATTATAATCTCTTTTTGTAGCCTTGAGTATGAGCTCACTGAGGAATCTTGTTACCTTGGCTTTGATCCATTTCAGCTCTACCAGCTAGTTGCCGTCTTATTTCCAGAGGAGATAAGAGAATGCTCCTTTGTTGGTTGCACATCTTGCAAGTTAGACTTTGAGGTCCTGTTGAGTTTTCTGATTCTTTAAGAGAAAACTTTTTCTGAGCAAGCTTCTAACCTGAGAGTACAGAATGGCATATATTCAATTGCTTGATTACGAAAGTAGAATGTATATTCCAATTGCAGACTCCATAGATTTGAATCCTGGTTCAACAACTTACTAGCTGTATAACCTTGGAAAAGTTAATATTCTGGGGCCTCAGTTTCCTTATCCATGTAGTGGGGTTAATATCAGTACTTAATTCTTAGAGTTGTGATAATTAAATGAGTTTGTGCTTGTAAAATGCTTAGAAGGTGCTTGGAACTGAGGAATTTTCCATAAAGGTTAGTTATTATTGTTGTCCTTGCAGCATTTCAAATATGGTAGGTTTGTTTGTTTAAGAAGACAGCATGGGAAGCGGCTGTGGCTCAATCAGTAGGGCTCCCGAGCCCGCCCATGCGGTGTGGTTAGCTGACCCAGCGAGCACAAGCAGCAAGGGGGGGGGGTAAATGAATAAATAAATAAAATCTTTAAAAAAAAAAAAAAAAGAAGACAGCAGTATTTTAAACATGGGAATATTTGGTTTTGGGATGGGATGTGTATAGCTTTTGTTTTGTGCTATACAGTCCATAGAATGATTGATTGTTAGAACTTGCTTGAGATGTTGGTAGATGGAGAGAGCATGTGACTAAACTAGCCAACATTTTTCGAGTACTTCCTAATACCAGGCACATTGCAGGGACCAACTCATTTAATCCTACAATACCCTATGAGGTATTTGTTGTTGATATCCCCATTTTACTGATGGAGAAACTGACACATAAAGATGAAGTAACTTGCCACAGGTGACTTGGCTATTCAAGAGATTTTGGATTTGGATCCAGTTGATCTGGTTCCAGAGTCCAAGTTTTGCAATAATCTGCAGCACTCCCTTGTTGAAGGGGGCCCAATAGCCCATCGTCTGTGTGAGCATTTGTGGTGAATGCAGGGCAGGACTTCTGCAGTGGGTGCTCCCTGGAGGGACATTTGCCAGCGTGGGCTCCTGGCCTTCCATCACAGCTGACATCAACCACACCTCTGCTTTGTTCTCTGCCTTTTCTGAGTTTCAGGATCTCATGATCAAATTTATTTTCTCTTTATTCTTCATAGGTTAAGTATCACTTGCGCTTCAGTTACATAAAGAGGAATTATTTGTTGTCAAGGTTAATCTTCTTTCGAGATGATGGTGAAGGCTGGAGCACAAACTATCTTTATCCTCCTAACCCAGGACAAGAACCACGGGAATATTTATTTCACGATGGGGGAATACCTGGTAAGGAAGCCCAGAAGCCTATGTGTGTTATCAGGAGGGCAACTGCTTTCACCCAGCAGCATGTATTTGTGATGCTATTTTTCTTGTTTTTACTGTCTAAATACTCAGTGAACAAACACTGCAAAAGAGGTTAACGGAGTGATAAATAGAAATGGGGCATTCAGTAAAATATTTATATTCCAGCGTCAATTAAGGCATTTGCTTGTTTTCTGACAATATTTTATCACTTGAAGGAAAGGTTGAAGCATTTTATGTGAACAGTGAGTGTGAGTCCCTTTCTTATGTTTCTGTATTTATTAACTTTTCTATTTACAAAAATGTATTTTTGCCTTTAACTATCTGCAGCCTACCATTCAAGTGGTCATATTTTTATAAGTTATTAAAACTCCTGTAAAATAATTACTCTACCTTTTCTCTAAAGCAATTTGGTTTTTGACTCAAGCCTTTGTCATGCCAACCTTACTCTAAGGACATGTTTGTCTTCTTTGCTTAGCTCTCAGTCTCCATGATACAACAGTACAACATGTATACTGCATTCTAAAGTGGTTTGCTTATTTATTTAAAGTATAACATACATAGAGAAGAGTATACAAGTCATAAATGGTCCAGCTATATAAATTTTTACAAACTGTACCTAGATCCCAGATCCAACCAGAACATACAGCAACCCAGAAACCTTTTACAGCCCCCTCAGACAGTCCTTTCAAAGATAACCACTATCTTTTTTTTTTAAAGATTTTATTTATTTATTCATTTATCCCCCCCCTTGCTGCTTGTGCTCGCTGGGTCAGCTAACCACGCCGTGCGGGCGGGCTTGCCTTCACCAGGAGGCCCCGGGAACCGAACCCGGGGCCTCCCATATGGTAAACGGGAGCCCTACTGATTGAGCCACAGCCGCTTCCCAATAACCACTATCTTGACTTCTAATCAAAAGTGATTTTTGAGGAAGCAGATGTGGCTCAAGCAGTTGAGCTCCAGCTTCCCACAGATGAGGTCCTGGGTTCAATCCCCAGCTCCCGGTACATCAAAGAAAAAAAAGTGATTTTGAAAAATGATTTCCATACCATCAAGCCCTGTGCTGGGCATTTTGTACACGTTACCTCAATGTTGTGAGGCAAAGCTTCTTTTGGTTATGTAGAAATGTGTCTAAGTTTTGGTTTCCCCTAGGTTTAGCAATTGAATAAATTTTGTGGCTCTATTAATATAGGAACACTATATGCCATTTCATTTGTAAAAGGAAAAATTATTTCTCATTTTGGAAACTTGTTTTATTTTTTGGTATTCTTTTTTCCCACAACCATTTCTTGAATTGCTATGGCATGTTTTTTTTTCCTATTGTATTTTAGCTTGTTTCTGAATTTGCTTCAGCATTTCATTTCCAATTAGGTACGTTTTGATCCTTCAGTATTCTACAGCAAGAATAGAGAGGAAGATAAGAACGTGCACATGATGGAATGCCTTTCCATGACTTTCTCCAGCCCTATTCTTGGCCTCTTCCTCAGGCTCCCGGAGTCTCCCTGGGTTTCTATTTCCTTGCTTGCAGACTGAGGAACTGACTGGCCTGTTCTTGGCTTAGCAGCTGGCACCACTCTTCTAGCCCTGGAGGTTTCTATCCCTCCTCCCCAGATCCTCACTCTTTGTATCCCTTGAAGATAAATACCTAGTGTCTGTTCATTTTAAGGGTTTTACTGCCAGTTGCTACAGGGTATTGGGTAGGAATGTGTCTTGATGCAGTGGTAGATTCCAAAACAGTTACCAGGAAACCCATTCCAGAGGTCACAAAACACAATATTCATATGTCCTGCTCTCCTTCTGCTACATCAGCCTTCCCTGCTCACTGCATGGTTAGAGGACGAGAACTGAGGATGAGCAAGGGTGCTCAGGTACTGTCTTTGTCAGAACGACGCAGGCCAGGGTTGCCTGGGCACTGCTGTAGTTCACTGAGGAGCCTGCTGAGCACGTGTGGGCTCTATCTGAATTTCTTGGGCAGAGGACATGCAGGGCCAGAGTGGACCATAGCAGGTGTCACCAGTAGGTGGCCACTTAGGGGTGACATAACTGTCAGCCTGCAAGGAACATGATTTGTGCTTTATGAATATTTAATATTTACTTGGTCCCTCTTTTGTATCTACAAGTACCACTTTTGTTTGTTCTATCCTTCTTTAAAAATGTATTTTATCTTGTTTTTTTTTCTTAGAGAAGTTGTAGGTTTATAGGAAAATCATGCATAAAATGCAGAGTTGCCATATACTACCCTATTATTAAAACCTTGCATTTGTGTGGCACATTTGTTGGAACAGATGAAAGAACATTTTTATAATTGTGCTATTAACTATATATAGTCCATGGTTTACTTCAGGGTTCACTGTTAGGGTTGTACAGTCCCTTTGGCCCATTTTAAAATTGGGGTTTTTTTGTTGTTGTTGAGCTGTAGGATTTCTTTATATATTCTGGATATTAAACCTTTATCAGATATATGGTTTCCAGATATTTTCTCCTGTTGTGCAGGTTGTTGTTTTACTTTCATGATGAAGTCTTTTGAGGCTCAAATGTTTTCAGTTTTGATGAGGTACCATTTATCTATTTTTTCTTTTGATGCTTGTGCTTTGGGTGTAAAGTCTAGAAAATTATTGCTTAACACAAGGTCCTGAAGTTGCTTCCCTGTGTTTTCTTCAAGGAATTTTATTGTTCTGGTTCTTATATTTAAGTCTTTGATCCATTTTGAGGTGATTCTTGTATAGGGGAGTATGAGGTAAGGGTCTGCCTTCATTCTTTTTTTTTTTTTTTTTTTTTTTTAAGATTTACCTTTATTTATTTATTTATGTCCCCCTTGAGACTTGTGCTCACTGTGTCCATTTTGCTTGTGTTTTTCTGTGTCTGTTTGTCTCCCTTTGTTGCACCGTGCGGGCCGTTGGCTCACCGTGCCACGCGGGCCGGCTTGCCTTCACCAGGAGGCCCCGGGAATCGAACCCAGGACCTCCCACATGGTAAACGGGAGCCCAACCAATTGAGCCACAGCCGCTTCCCTGCCTTCATTCTTTTGCAAATAAACATCCAGTTTTCCCAGCATCATCTGTTGAAGAGACTATTCTTTCCCAATTGAGTGGACTTGGCACCCTTGTCAAAAATCGGTTGGCCATAAATGTGAGGGTTTCTTTCTGAATTCTCAATTTGATTCCATTGGTCTGAATGTTAGGCCTTGTGCCAGTATCATGCTGTTTTGATTACTGAAGCTTTGTAATGAATTTTAAAATCAGGAAGTTTGAGTCCTCCAACTTCGTTCCTCTTTTTCAAGATGGTTTTAGCTATTTGGGCCCCCTTATTCTTCCATATGAATTTTTTTTTCATTAAAAAAATTTATTGAAGTATACCATTCATACATGAACATACATAAATAATAAGTGTATAGTAAAAGTTGTGAACTTATAAAACAAACATGCATAGCATCATACCTTGGATTGTTGTGAAACATTTGTTACAAATTAAGAAAGAGCATCATCAAAGTAGCACTACCAACTATAGCCCATATCTTATATTTGTTGTGTTTCCTCCCAAACCATCCTATTATTTTTTCTTTATAAACCACCATTTACCTAAAGTATATAAATTGATTATACCATTGGGTATTTGGTATAATCTCTATGTGATGGTTTGCTCATCCCTTGCCGCTCTCAGAATTTTCTCTTTATTTTTGACATTTGACCTTATGAGTAGTATGTGTCTTGGCGTAGGTCTATTCAGATTTATTCTGATTGGGGTATGCTGTGCTTCTTGGACATGTAAGTTCATTTCTTTCATGAGAGTTGGGAAATTTTCAGCCGTTATTTCCTCAAATACTCTTTCTGCCCCTATTTCCTTTTCTTCTGGAACTCTCATGACATGTACATTGTTTCATTTTGTGTCATCATTCAACTCCCTGAGCCCCTCCCTGCTCAATTTTTTCCTGTTCTTTTTTTTTTTTTTAAGATTTATTATTTATATATTTATCCCCTCTTGCTGCTTGTGCTCACCGTGTCCATTTACTCTGCGTTTTTCTTTGTCTGCTTGTCTCCCTTTGTTGCATCATCTTGCTGCGCTAGCTGTCTGCGCCGTGCGGGCCTTCAGCTCTCTGCGCCGCGCAGACCAGCGGGAATTGAACCTGGCACCTCCCATATGGTAGACGGGAGCCCAACCACTTGAGCCACATCTGCTTTCCATCCTATTCTTTTCTTTCTCTCTTCTTCTCTTCAATTTCAGCTGTTCTGTATTCTTTATCACTTATTCTTTCCACTATCATTTTTTTAACTTTATTTTGTACATTTAATAATTGAAAATATAAACAATTAAAAACTAAAAAGTAAACACAGATGAATAAATACATACATTTCTCAATTAAATGTACTGGATACATATAAAATTTTTTTGAATCAAGCAATATGTTACACAATATATTTGGTTCAAGTAACGCATTCATACAGTATTTGTCCTTTTGTGTCTGGCTTGTTTTGCTCAACATAATGTCCTCCAGGTTCATCCATGTTGCCATATGCTTTATGACTTCATTTCTTCTTACAGCTGCATAATATTCCATCGTGTGAATAG
Source organism: Tolypeutes matacus (assembly GCA_026826555.1). Taxonomy (NCBI): domain Eukaryota; kingdom Metazoa; phylum Chordata; class Mammalia; order Cingulata; family Chlamyphoridae; genus Tolypeutes; species Tolypeutes matacus. Next base: position 266,994 of record JAKSZT010054578.1, read on the forward strand.
ACCACAGTTTGTTTATCCATTCGTCTGTTGATGGACACCTGGGTTGTTTCCAGCTTTTGGCAATGGTGAATAATGTGACTATGAACATCGGTGTGCAGATGTCTGTTTGTGTCACTGCTCTCAATTCTTCTGGGTATATACCCAGTAGTGGTATTGCAGGGTCACGTGGCAAGTCTATATTCAACTTCTTTAGGAACTGCCAAACAGTCCTCCATAGTGGTTGTACCATCCTGCATTCCCACCAACAGTGAAGAAGTGTTCCTATCTCTCCACATCCTCTCCAACACTTGTAGTTTTCTGTCTTTTTAATAGTGGCCATTCTGATAGGTGTAAAATGATATCTCATTGTAGTTTTGATTTGTATTTCCCTAGTCATGAGTGATGTTGAGCATTTCTTCATGTGTTTTTTTGCCATTTGATTCCATTTGATTCTTTGGAGAAATGTCTATTCAAGTCTTCTGCCCATTTTTTAGTTGGGTTGTTTGTCTTTTTGTTGTTGAGTTGTAACATCGCTTTATATATCCTGGATAAACCCTTATCAGATATGTGATTTCCAAATATTTTTTCCCATTGAGTTGGCTGCCTTTTCACCCTTCTGACAAAGTCCTGTGAGGTGCAAAAGTGTTTAATTTTGAGGAGGTCCATTTATCTACTTTTTCTTTTGTTGCACATGCTTTGGGTGTGAGGTCCAGGAAACCACCACCTACTACAAGGTTTTGAAGATGTTTCCCTACATTTTCTTCCAGTAGTTTTATGGTCCTGGCTTTTATATTTAGATCTTTGATCCATTTTGAGTTGATTCTTGTATAGGGGGTGAGATAGGGGTCCTCTTTCATTCTTTTGGTTATAGATATCCAGTTCTCCCAAAACCATTTGTTGAAGAGACTGTTTTTTCCCATTAGCGAGGGCTTGGTAGGTTTGTCAAAAACCAGTTGACTGTATAGGTGAGGGTATATTTCTGGGTTCTCAATTCTATTCCACTGATCGATGTGTCTGTCTTTATGCCAGTATCATGCTGTTTTGACCACTGTAGCTTTGTAATATGTTTCAAGGTCAGGTGAAATTCCTCCCACGTTGCTCTTCTTTTTTTCCACTATCATGTTGAGTCTGCTGTTTATACCTTAATTTTTTTTTTTTTACCGAGAGGTCCCAGGGATCGAACCCAGGTCCCTCCATATGGGAGACAGATGCTCAACCATTTGAGCCACATCCATCCCTCTTAATTTGTTTTTGATCTCACCTATCATGTCTTTCATTTGCATGAGCTCTGCTATTTTTCATTCAGGTGTTCCAGTTCTTCTTTGTGCTCGCTCAGTGTCTTCTTTTTTTTTTTTTTTTTTTTTAAAGATTTTATTTATTTATTCATTTATCCCCCCCCTGCTGCCCGCGCTCGCCGGGTCAGCCAACCACGCCGTGCGGGCGGGCCCGCCCCCACCAGGAGGCCCCGGGAACCGAACCCGGGGCCTCCCACATGGCAAACGGGAGCCCCACTGATTGAGCCACAGCCGCTTCCCTCAGTGTCTTCTTGATATCCTTTTTCTCTTTAACTATATTGTCTTTCAACTCATTAATTTGATTTTGGAAGAATCTCTTTGATTATTTGTCTCAAATCCTGTGTCTCTCCTGGGGCTTTGCTATATTCCTTTGCTTGAGCTATTTCTTCCATTTTCTTAATATGGCTTGTAATTTTTTGCTGATGTCTAGGCATCTGATTAGGATGGTGAGTTTATTCAGATGCTCAATTTCTTTCTCTCTCATAGGGATTTAGTGGCAGGAGGCTGTGTGTTACTGCCATTCTTTGATTCTTGGTTCAACCTGTTCTGGGTTTTTAGGATTGTACCTGTTGGTTGCTCAAATCTGGGTCCCAGACCCAGTAATGGGTTTCAGACCCACTTCTAAGGGCCTTGGGGAGGGAGGCTGTAAAGGCTGGAAAATGCCTCACTTATTTAATTTCCTCACATGCACTTCCTTGGTCAACCATCCCTCTCAGTTCAAAATTTGGTTGGAGTCTGTTTGCTCCTATACCCATGGGATCACTGTGATAGAGGATCCTGCCTGGAGACTCTGAGCCTCATAATTAAAACTTTCTCAGAGGTTGTTTTCCAGCCTTTGCTGGCAGCCCCCTCCCTTTCCCTGGGTAGGAAATAATTCCACTTTCCTCTGTATCTTCAACAAACCAGTACTGTTCATTAGGGAGGGTAATTGAGAGATTTGGATCTCTTTCATCCTATGCAGGCTCCCAGGACAAACAATAGTGTGGCTCCTTCTGGCCTGGACAAGCTTATGGCACACAGCAGACCAAATTTGTGAGTGAAAAGCTGAGTCAGTCTTAGGCTGTGCCCCTCTCTCCCATTTCCTGGGGAGGTGGATCCCTGCAGCCCCCTTTGTCTGTAGCCACCAGCCAGAGGCCTGAGAATTCAAAATTGTCTATAGGGTGGGGGTAGAAACTGACAGCTGCAGCTGCAGCTTTAACTCACCATTTTGCCATCAAGATTCTTTTCCTTTGCCCCTCTCTCTTGTGGGTGGTGTCCAGCCTTCCCCTGGTGTCCTATGCCCTAGAACATTATTTTCCAGGTCGTTTCAGCCTGTCCTCTAGCTATTTTTCTGGGAGAGGAGAGTCCCATGTCTTTCTAGTCTGCCATCTTCCCAGAAGTTGAATCTACAGTCTATTTTTTTTTTTTTTCAAGATTTTATTTATTTATTCATTTATCCCCCGCTTGCTGCTTGTGCTCGCCGGGTCAGCCAACCACGCCGTGCGGGCAGGCCCGCCCTCACCAGGAGGCCCCGGGAACCAAACCCGGGGCCCCCCACATGGCAAACGGGAGCCCCACCGATTGAGCCACAGCCGCTTCCCTACAGTCTATTTTATCTGATATTAGTATAACTTCTTCAGCTTTCTTTTGGTTACTAATTTCATGGTAAATTATTTTCCATCCTTTCACTTTCAGCCTATTTATTTCTTTGAATTTAAGTTGAGTCTCTTGTAAACAACATGTAGCTGGTTTGTCCTTTTTCACCCATTCTGCCATTCTCTGCCTTTTAACTAGAAAGTTTAACCCAGTTTCATTAAAGTAATGATGGTTAATGCAGAACTTTCTCTGACCATTTTTCTATTTGTCCTTTTTTTGACCCTGAATTCTTCCATTAATACCTACTTTCATATTAATTTTGTGTGTGTGTGTTGTACCATATTAAGCCCTTTCTCATTTCTTTCTGAATATATTTTTGCATATGTTTTCTTCATGGTTACCATGGAGTTGAAATTTAAAATTCTAAATATATAACAATTATTTTTATTTGCTACCAACCTAACTTCAATAGCATATACATACACTGTTCCTATATTCCTCCATCCCTCACCTTTTTTGGAAATTATTACAAATTATAAGTCTTTTTATACTGTATGTCCAAAGCCATAGACTTATTATTATTTTTTATGCATTTACATTTTACTACCTGTAAAAAATTAGAAGTGGGGTTGTATACCAAAAAAAAAAATACAAATGTACTAATATTTATAATTATTCAGATGGTTATTTTTACTGGAGAGTCTTTATATACTTATGCCTACTTTGATCCACTGTCTAGTTTCTTTCCTTTCAGTCTGAAGAACTCCCATTAGCACTGCTTATAGGCAGCTCTAGTGGTGATGCACTCCCCCAGCTTTTCTTTATTTGGGAATGTCTTAATCTCTTTCTCATTTTTGAAAGAAAGTCTTGCCAGATATAAAATTCTTGCTTGGTGGTTATTTTTTCTCAGCACTTTAAGTATTTCAACCCATTGCCCCCTGCCTCCATGATTTCTTATGAGAAATTGGCACACCTAACTGGTTTTCCCCTGTAAATAACACGTTGCTTTTCTTTTGCAGCTTTCAGCACTCTCTCTTTGGTCTCTGCATTTGACTATTTGCCACCATGTATCCAGATGTATTTCTCTTCAAGTTTATCCTGTTTAGTGTTTGATGGGCTTCTTGGATGTGCATATTCAAGTCTTGTTAAGTTTGGGAAGTTTTCTGTCATTATTTTTTAGAATATTCCCTCAACTCCTTTCTTTCTTCTCCCTCTGAAGATAAAGTATTCTCCTAGACTCCAAAGTTTCAAAAAGTTGATTCAAACAGTTCCTGCCTGTTTAATAGTCATTCTCATGGAGGGACCAATTCCTAGAACCTCCTTCTCTGCCATCTTTCCACAGTCCTCTGCTCCAGCCTTTTAAACACACATCCTGTTCAGCACACATGTTCCGTCTGTTCTGTCTTTGTCTAACATGCCTTGCTATCTATACTAAATAGTTTCTTTGTGCATTATCTATCCAATTTAATTTAGTAAAAGGAAAACAAGAGACAATTGTCCACACTGCCTCAGGGCTCCCTTCCTTCCCGTTCCAAAGAATCTTCCTACTTTGGGGAATATTTCCAGACTCTGCCTCCAGAATCCCTCAGCTTTCTCTGGCCTATTCATTGGCTGATCCTTCACTTTGAGTTTATCTCCTTGAACCCCATGCTTTAGATCTTTTTTTAAAATTCTCTTTTGTCCTCCTTTCATCTCCTTTCTCCTGAGCAAGAATACTATTTCCCTTTTCTTCCTGGCCCCATAGTCTTGTCCAACCATGATGGTTTCCACTTCTGTTTTCCCGTCTGGAACCCTACCCTGGGAAAAGCTCCTTCTCCCTCCTCCTTTTGCTCAAGATAAGGGGACAGAAAATTAATACCAGAGGGTTGAGATATTTCAGGTTCTCCAATTTGTCCAAATCCTCCAGACCTCTAACAAGCAGGGATGATGTGTGAAAAGTGGGTCCTGACACCTGGCTGCCATAGTTTGCATTCCTTGGGAAGCTGCACTGCCTTCTTGCTCTGGCACCTCTGGTGAGGGTGAAGGGGAGCCTCACTGGGTGGCTGCTTTTCATCTGCTTATGCTCTCCCATGTTAAGTGGTCTAATGGGTCTGGCAGAGCAGATACCTAAATTTGGCACCCAGCTTTTCTTGACCTTGCCTGTACTACCTGAATTATCAGTTGTTTGCACCTTCAGGTCTTTCTCAAACTCTTGTTTGAAATCCACTGTTTTCTCATGTAGGATACTACAAAGAAGGTTTTCTCGCCATACAGCATGCTATGGATAAAGCTATCATGTGGCACCATGCTCAAGATGCGATGACCCAGATGTTCGAGAATGTCAGTGTGCTTTTGAAGAGATTCCCATGTGGAGCCTATGTCCAAGATTCTTTCTTCCTGATCCTGCAGAACGAGTTCTCTCTTCTCCTCATGCTCAGTTTTATCTGCATTGAGCTCATAATCATCAACTCCATTGCACTGGAGAAGGAGAGAAAACTGAAGGTAACCTCATCTACTTTGGATGTATGCCTCTCCTGGGATAGGAATGTTTGGAAGTTACTAATGAAGAATGACCAGAGTAGAAATAAGGCCAAAGTAAGAGGTTGCTTAGGTATCAGAGTGGCCTGCAAGGTGAATTAGAACTAAGAAAGTTATTTCATAATTTTAGCTTGCTCGTGACTTAGGAGGTGCCATCTATTGTTTTTACATGAATCCTTGCTGTTAGACTAGGAGCATCCAGTCTAACAGTTACTGGTTGGCAAGCATACTGCCTAGCATGTGATAGGTGTTCAGAAAATGCTTGAGGAATGACTAACTGAAAAACCTATAGGAGGGGAATAGTAATCCAAAATTGGTGTACTCTTTTATTGCTATAAGGTAGACAGGAAGCTTTCTCAAGGAAGAGACAACTTAAGGGAAGACTGATATTGTTGTGTTGCTCCTGAAATCATTAAATGTACTCTATTTTTTACACTCCTCTGTTTGTCTACTCTTTCCCATTACTTTCTCTCTCCTCACTTTTCTACTATTTTTTTCATTCTTCTCTCCTCACTCTTTAATTTTCTTCTCCTTTTATTGTTTCAGTGAGGGGTAGGGAAGGGGCCAGTCAGGGCATCATGAGATCCTACCACTTTTAAGTAGTCTTTTTCTTGATTGGTGCTGTCCCTGTAGTCCTTTAACTGTTTTCTAGAATTTTGAGAAGGATCTTTTCATGTGCTTATTGGCTGTTTGCTTATCTTCTTTGGAAAAATGTCTCTTCAAGTCTTTTGAATATGTTTTAATTGGGTTGTTTGTGTTTTTGTTGTTGACTTGTAGGATTTCTTTATATATTCTGAATGTTAAACCCTTATCGGATATGTGATTATCACCAAATATTTTATCTCATTCTATATTTTGTATTTTTACTCTCATGACAAAGTCCTTTGATATACAAAAGTTTTTCATTTTTAAAAAATATTTATTTATTTATTATTATTATTATAATTTTTTTAATTTTTATTTATCCCACCCCATCCCATGCCCCCTGCCTAGTGGTTCTCTCATCTCTCTGCTCATTGTTTGCTCGCCTTCTCTTGGAGGCACCGGGAACTGAACCTGGGACCCTCCCACATAGGAGGTGTGTGCCCAATTGCCTGAGCCACATCCGCTCCCTGTGGGCTGTGGCATCTGCTTGTTGAGGCATCTGCTTGTTTAGGCGTCTGCTAATTGTGGCAGTGCTGCATCTAGCTCGTTGCAGCAGGTGCGGTGTCTGCTTGTCTTCTTTAGGAGGCACCAGACCTGAACCTTGGATCTTCCATGTGGTAGGCGGATGCCCAACTGGTTGAGCCATATCCATTTTTCATTTTGACAAAGTCCGATTTACCTGCTTTTTCTTTTGTTGCTTATGCTTTTGGTATAAAGTCTAAGAAACCACAACCTAATGGAAAGTCCTGGAGATGCTTCCTGTGACTTATTCTAGAAGTTTTATAGTTTTGGTTCTTATGTTTAGATCTTTGATCCATTTTGAGTTAATTTTTGTAGATGATTTGAGGTAGGGCCTCCCCCTTAATTCTTTTGCACATGGATATCCACTTTTCCTAGCACCATTTGTTGAAGAGACTATTCTTTCCCCATTAAGTGGACTTGGCACCTTTGTCAGAAATCCAGTGTCCATAGAAATTTCTGTTCCATTGGTCATAGGTCTGTCTTTGTACCAGTAACATGCTGTTTTGATTACTGTGAGTTTGTAATAGGTTTTAAAATCAGGAATTATGAGTCCTCCAACTCCGTTCTTCTTTTTCAAGATGGTTTTGCTCTTCAGGGTCCTTTGCCCTTCTGTTGAGATTTGATGGTTGAATTTTCCATTTCTGCAAAGATGGTTGTTGGGATTTTGATTGGGATTTCATTGAATCCATAAATTGCTTTGGGTAGATTTGACATCTTAACAATATTTAGTCTTCCCACCCATTAACCCAGAGTGTCCTTCCATTTATTTAGGTCTTTTTAAAATTTTGCTTAGCAATATTTTATTGTTTTCCATGTACAAGTCCTTTACATCCTTGGTTAAATTTATTCCTAGGTTTTTGATTCTTTGATGCTGTTGTAAATGGATTTTTTTCCCTTGGTTTCCTCTTCAGATTGTTCATTACTAGTGTATAGAAACACTGCTGATTTTTGTGTTTGTGTTGATTTTGTAACTGCCTTTGCTGAATTCATTTGTTAGCTCTAGTAGCTTGATGTGGAATTTTCAAAATATAACATGTTGCTTTTCTCTTGCAGCCTTCAGAACTGTCTTCTTGTCCTTGGCATTAGACAGTTTGACTCCTTTGTGTCTGGGCATGATTGGCTTCCTGTTTGGGGCTCATTGGACTTCTTGAATGTGTATATTCATATAGTTTGTTAAGTTTGGGAAATTTTCTGACAGTATTTCTTTGACTATTCTGTCTTCTCTTGTTCTCTCCTCCTTCTCCCTCTGAGACTCCCACAACGCATATTTTGGCATGCTAGAGGGTGTCGCACAGGTCTCTTAGGCCCTGTTCACTTTTCATCGTTCTTTGTTCTTTCTTCTCCTCAACCTGAATAATTTCACTTGTCTTCTCTTCAAGGTCACTGGTCAAGGTCTTTCTTCTGCCAACTCCAATTTACTGTTCAAACCTTTTGGGGAATTTTTTATTTCAGTTATGGTGGTCTTTCTGTTTGCTTCCTTTTTAAAAATTTCTATCTCTTTATTGAGATTCCCATAGTGTTCATTCATTGTTTTCCTGATAACTCTTAGTTCTTTCTCTGTGTTTCCTTTTAACTCCTTGAACATATTGAAGTTCATTTTTAAAACCTGTCCAAAGTCTGATCCTGTTCCATTGATGGTTTCTGAAGTTTTATCTTGTTCTTTTGGATAAGTCATCATTTCCTGTTTCTTTGTCTTATAATCTTTTGTTGCATACTATACATTTTATTATTTTAATGTATTAACTGTGGGTTTTATTTCCTGAGCTATCTGGCCCTTAGGTTTGCATCCAGCTAGTGATATGACAGAGATTCCCTTGAATGCCAGGAGCTAACAAAAACAAACAAATCAACTCAAAAACACCTTTCACAGTCTTTGCAAATTGGTTCTGTGTTGGCTAGTGCTGATTTTAGCCCTCCTATCAAGATCAACCCAAGGTAAAAGTGAAGTGCAGAGTCCTCTCCATCTTTTCTGAGCCTGCATCTTGTCCTGGCGTATTTGATCCAGTTGAATAGGCCCCCTTTCTATACCAGATATCAGTTGCTAGCTATTGCTAAACTCTTTCTCCTGTAGGGATACCCTTCTCTTTGGAATGCCCTCTACTTCAAAATTCTTGTGTAGTTCACCTCCTTCAAGCAGTCTTTCTAAATTTCATCCATCTTTCAGACCGTCCTCCCATGGCATGTTGTTTCCACCTCTATTGTAGTACAGTTGGAGCTTTCTTTATTGACCTCCGTGTAGTCAGTTCTCCCAATTAGCTGACACTCCGTCCCCTATGTAAAGCTTATTGACTGGCGCCGCCAGCACATTGAGCTGGTAGGCTACTCTGTAGTCCACATGGGCCTATCTTTTCTCACCTGCTCAGGAGTATGCTTACCAAGATTTGTTTCTAAACTTCTTTATACCTGTACTTGTTCTTATAACTTGTGATTTAATTAAATATCGTGTAAATGGATAAAATGGACTGGAGTTGACTTTGTTTGTTTTTTTTTTATTTTTTTATTTTTAAAGATTTTATTTATTTATTCATCCATCCCCCCCCTGCTGCTTGTGCTCGCTGGGTCAGCCAACCACGCCGTGCGGGCGGGCCCACCCTCACCAGGAGGCCCCGGGAACCGAACCCGGGGCCTCCCATACGGCAAACGGGAGCCCTACTGATTGAGCCACAGCCGCTTCCCTGGAGTTGACTTTGAACATCTAGTTGAATGCTTTGGAAAGATTCAGCAAAGCAGAGCTCTAAAAATAAATGCTGGTAAATTTCATGTGGATAAAGCCACTGTAAAATTTGGGAAAAAAATTGTAAAAACCTAGGCAGAGTCTGTACTAGGTTTTTTCATCCCTGTATATATGTTCTCAGTCCACTTTCAAGACCATGATGTTGGAGTATGCATTATGGGTGGGTATTACGGTAACACTCCAATCATCATGGTGAGGCTTCAAAAGAAGACTTCATATGCTGACATCAAAATACTGGCACACAATTTTACATTTATATAATTTAAAATAAAAATGTTCAGGTATGTGTATATAATTTTTTTGTGATTTCCTACTTTAACCAACTTGTTTTTTCTTTAATGAACCTAATACCAGTGCCAATATTAAAAGATAAAAAGGCTACTACTGTGCTTATAGTGTGGAGTGTGGAGTGTTATTATCATATATGTATCCCAGTTCTTGATTGTGAACTTTTGGAAGACAGTAGCTCCATATTTTATATTTTGTATTTTTCCTGCATGGTTTCTAGGACAGTGCTTTGCATTTATTCACATATCAAACATGTATTGAGAGAGTGGATGTGGCTCAAGCACTTGAGTGCCAGCCTCCCACATGGGAGGTCCTGGGTTTGGTTCCCAGTGCCTCCTGAAAAGATAAAAACAAACAAAAAGCGAAATAAACAAACAAGAAAGCCAACTCAGGAAAGCTGATGTGGCTCAGTGGTTAAGCTCTGGCTTCCCACACACAAGGCCCTGGGTTCAATCCTTGACCCCCGGTACCACACACACGCATGTGCACAAAACCAAACCATGTATTGAGTGACTTAGATTTACCGGTTATGTGCGTTAGAGATACAGGTATAAATTATATAGTACTTTCCCTCAGGGGGTTCACAGCAATAAAATCAAGTATTACAAAACAATCCTAAGTGTTCAGGTAATGGAGTAGAAAGTCTCATAGCTGTGTGGTGGATGAGCACAGTTGACCAGAGAAGCCTTCATAGAGCAGGTAATCCTCAAACTAGGTTTTGAAAATCAAGTATGATTTCACTAGGAAAAAAAAGGATGAGAGACAAAACAATAAGAACAATGTGTCTGAAAAAAAGACCTAAGCGTTCTACTGGGTTCAGTGAGCTGCAGGAAGTTTTATGTGACCCAAGCATGAGATGCCAAGGAGTTTAGATTAACCCTGAGTGTCTTAGGAACCGTTTGTTTGTAGTAAGCATTCAATAAATGAATGAACAGATAGCGTGCTTACCATTTCAAAAGAAGAATAAGTTTACCACAAGGCCAGTCTCTTCCATACCTAAATCAGACAAATGCCACTCACTGGTTTGCACTCCTCTTTCCAAACTCATTCAGTCTCCAGCACCCCCCACTAGCCACCTTCCCCAGTACAAACAGACCCTTCCCCCAGTCTGCTAGAGTTTCAGTAATAGCTCAACCAGACCCACAGAACTGAGCAACAGACTAGATAATGTTGGTTCTTTTGCCTTTTTTTAGGATTATATGTGCATGATGGGACTGAACAACTGGCTGCACTGGGTTGCCTGGTTCATCATATTCTTCCTTTCTGTCTTGATTGCCGTTTCTTTCATGACTCTGCTCTTCTGCACAGAGGTATACGTCTTCTTTCCTGCAGAGCATGCTAAGCCATGAATAGGTGGGATAGGAACTTGGTGTGGTGCTGCTGCTGCTGCTGAAGTTCAGTAGATAATGAAAACACGGTTCTTGATGACCACTTGGAAAACCAGAGGTTAATATGTGGAAGTAGTCACTAAAACTTTTAGGAATTAAATGTTTAAAGATAGGGTCAGGAAGAGCTTCAGATTCTTTATTTCATCAGTTTTCAAGTACTGGACCTGGTGTGGTTCATTTCATTAGTAAAGTAGAATGCCATAAGATATATTTTATAAACTTTAAGCCATTATAAATTTTATAATATACAGAGAGCTGAAAATAGTTATTGTGAATATCAGGAACATTCTTTTAAGCCTGTGATAGCTTGTTATCCATTATGCTGTCAATGGAATTTGGTTTTACAACTTGTTAACATGCATTTAATGATTGAGTCATAATTTATTACATGGATGTACAAGAATTTACCTTCTAAATTACCAAAACTGGGCAGTTTGGACAAAGGAAGACAAGAAACTGCAACCAAATAGCAAAAGGTGGGGGGGGGTGTGGAAGGAAATTGCCAGCAAGCGTTAAAAAGAGAAAACATAATCTCTCAAAGGAATACTAAAATTATCTGTAATAGTGATAATGTCAAATGGGACAAACTCACTTATCAACAAAAATCCACACTGGGTCAAAAAATTAAATAAAAAAAAAAATAGGTACGTTTAGATAGCACAGTGTGTAAATGGTAATGGAATTACTGGGTCAAAAGTCTGCCTTAAAATCTCTATATTCTCTTATACTTATATATAGTTTTATCAAGATAATCTAGATTTTTTAAAAACTTCTACATAGTTTTAAGTGCATTTCATGTTTTCTCCTTATATTTTCCATGTAAAAATCATATATATCTGTAATTGTTTTGTAGGTGAATAATGTGGCGGTGTTCACCAACAGTGACCCTAGTTTGGTATTTGTTTTCCTAATGTGTTTTGCCATTGCCACAATTTTCTTTGCTTTCATGACCAGCACATTCTTCATAAAAGGTGAGTCCTGAGCCCATTTTCTATCAGGGAGTGGCTTAGACTTCTTTTTCTGGCATCATTGCTATTCTTATTACCTGCAGCATTAGTGACTATTCTTTCAGCACCAAGCTATCACTTTTGTGAGTGTTTTAACAATGAAAGAATTCTATTCCCCATTAAAGGCCTGTTGAAACATCTCAATGTTTGTAATTTTTATGCTGCTTTTTCCATCTAAATATCCTTTCTACTGGAGGAAAGTAATACGTCTCAATTGAGAAGAAAAAGAGAGATAAGACTTCAGGGCATATAATTTTCAAGGTCTACATTGTAAAGTTGGAGGCCAACAGTAGGCTGGCTTCTAGGACACCACAGTAAGACAGGAGTTCCTGGGAATTTTGTCCTGACCAGAAGAGTGTTACCACTAAAATTATGGGTTAAATTGATGAATCAACAGGAGCAAAAATAATAAGAAATGGAGTCAAAGTCAGACTGCAAGAGAATTGAATTGTGGGTCAACCTGGGAAAGTTAGGTAGAAACATTAATGGAGACCAGGCCCAGCGACAAAAAAAGGAGGTTAAAGGAAATTTGGGCAAATATCAAAATGTCATAAAAGTGAAGCCAAGCAGTTTATTATTTACATTTGTGAATATATTTTTATTTTTTATTGTGATAGCATATATACAACGCAAAACTTCCCATTTTATTTATTTATTTATTTTAAGATTTTATTTATTTCCACCCCCCATTGTTTTTTGGGCTCGCTGTCTGCTTTCTGTGTCCATTAGGCCGTGTGCTCTTCTGTGTCTGCTTGTCTTCTCCCCAGGAGGCACCGGGAACCAATCCTGGGACATTCCACAGTGGAGAGAAGCTGCTCAATCTCTTGCGCCACCTCCGTAGCTTGGTCTACTGTGTCTCTCATTGTCTCTCTTCTGTGTATCTTTTTGTTGCGTCATCTTGCTGTGTCAGCTCTCCGTGTGGGCCAGCTCTCCACTTGGCCAGCTAGCCACATGGGCCAGCTGCTTTTCACCAGGAGGCCCTCGGAATGGAACCCTGGACCTCCTATATGGTAGACGGGGGCCCAGTTGCCTGAGCCACATCTGCTTCCCCAAAACTTCCCGTTTTAATTTTTACAATTCAGAGATATTAATTACATTCACAATATTGTGCTACCAACACCCGTCCATTACCAAAACATTAAAAAAAGAAAAAGATTTTTCAAAGCATTCTTTATCCTTAGCAGCTGTTCAGTAGTCCATCATATGAGAGCACCAACATTAATTTAATCACTCCTGCCTCTTATTTGTTTTAAGCTTAAGAGTTTTCTTTTATTTTGGTAAAATTATATAACAAAAATCATTTTAACCATTTTTAAATATAAAATTATTCAGTGACATTAAGTACATTGACAATGTTCTGTAACTTTCAATACTTTGTTTCCAGAGCATTTTTACCTCAAGCAGAGACACATGACCATTAAGTAATCACTCCCCATTCCCAGACCTCTCCCCTTCCAGCCACTAGTAACCACTCTTCTGCCTTAAGTCTCTTTGAAGTTGCTTGTTCTAAAAATTTCATATAAGTAAAATCATACATATTTGTCCTTTTGTTCTGACTTATTTCATTCAACATGTCTTCAAGGCACATGCATGTTGTAGCATGTCTCATTTCCTTCCTTTTAATGGCTGAATAATATTCCATTTTCTTTATCCATTCATCTTTTCTTAGACACTTGGGTTGTTTCCACATTTTGGCTATTTTGAATAATGCTTCTATGAACACTGGTGTACAAAACTCAGTTGAAGCGCCTGTTTTCAATTCTTTGTGTTAAGTAGAATTATCGGTAATTCTATGTTGAGCTTTTTGAGGAATCCCACCAAACTGTTTTTTACAATGGCGCTACCATTTTACATTCCTGCATGCATGGGGGTTCTTATTTCTCCACTTCCTTGACAGTACATATTATTTTCTGATTTTTTTTTTTTTTTTAAAGATTTTATTTATTTATTCATTTATCCCCCCCTTGCTGCTTGTGCTCGCTGGGTCAGCTAACCACGCCGTGCGGGCGGGCTTGCCTTCACCAGGAGGCCCCGGGAACCGAACCCGGGGCCTCCCATATGGTAAACGGGAGCCCTACTGATTGAGCCACAGCCGCTTCCCTATTTTCTGATTTTTAACAGTAGTCATCCTAGTGGATATGAAATTGTGATGGTTAAATTCATGTGTCACCTTGGCCAGGCCATGGGGTCCAGTTACTTGGTCAAGCAAGCACTGGCCTGATTGTTACTCTAAGGATATTTTGTGGACTTAAAGCATCAGTAAGTTGATTGTATCTATAGCTCAATACATCTACAATCAACTGAGGAGATAGCCTTCAACAATGAAAGAAGTCTCTTTCAGTCAGTTGAAACCTTTAAAAAGAGAAGCGATGATTTCAGCAGTCAGAATTTTCATCTCTTCTTCAGCCTGCCAGCCTCTCCTGGGGATTTCATCAAAAACCTTCATTGGAGTTCCCAGCTTGTGGTCTGCCCTATGGAATTTGGACTTGACAATCCCCATAGTCATGTGAGATAATTCTCCTAAAATCTCATAATATTTACAGATATCTCCTGTTGGTTCTGTTTCCCTAGAGAACCCTGACTAATACAGAAATGGGATCTCATGTCGGTTTAGGTTTTACATTTCTCTAATAGCTAATGATGTTGAACATATTTTCATGTACTTATTTGCCAGTTGTATGTCTTCTTTGGAGAAATGTCTATTCAAGTCTTTTGCCCATTTTTTAATTGGAATTTTTGTCCTTTTGTTGTCGAGTTGTAGATTTCTTTATATATTCTGGATATTAAGCCCTTCTTAGATAAATGGTTTCCAATTATTTTCTTCAGTTCTGTGGGTTGTCTTTATACTCTTCTGAAAGTGTCCTTTGATGCTCAAAAGTTTTTCATTTTGATGAAATCTAATTTATCTAGTTTTTTTTTTTTTTTTTTTTTCCTCATACTTTTGGTATAAAATCTAATAACCCATTGCCTAATACAAGGTCCTGAAGGCTTTTTTTTTTTTTAAGATTTATTTTATTTATTTATTTATCCCCACCCCTTTGTTGTTTGCATTTGCTGTATCTGCTTGTTGTGTGCTGGTCTTCTTTTTTAGGAGGCACTGGGAACTGAACCTGGGACCTCCGATGTGGGAGGGAGGTGCCTAATCACTTGAGCCACCTCTGCTCCCTGCTTTGTTGTGTCTCTTGTTATGTTTTCCTCCTGTCTCTTGTTGCATCATCTTATTGCGTCAGCTTGCCATGCCTGCCATCTCGTCAGTTCTCTATCTAGTTCATCTTCTTAAGGAGGCACCAGGAACCAAACCTGGGACCTCCCATGTGGTAGGCAGGAGCTCAGTCACTTGAGCCACATCCACTTCCCCCTGAAGGCTTTTCCATTTATTTTCTTCTAAGAATTTTATACTATTAGCTCTTATATTTATGTTACTGATCCATTTTGAGTTGATTTTTTTTTTATGGTGAGAGGTAGGGATCCAATTTTATTATTTAACATGTGGATATCCAGTTTCCACAGCCCCATTTGTTGAAGGATTATTCTTTCCCATTGATTGGACTTGGCACCCTTGTCAAAAATCAACTGGTCATAGATGTGTGGGTTACTTTCTAGATATTATGTTGTAATTCATTGGTCTGCATGTCTGTCCTTATGCCAGTACTACACTGTTTTGATTCTGTACTTTTGTACTAAGTTTTGAAATCAGAGACTGTGAGCCTTCCAGCTTTGTTCTTCTTTTTCAAAATACTTTTGGCTGTTTGGGACTCCTTGCCATTCTATATGAACTTGAGGATTCCCTCTCCATTTCTGCAAAACAAAACAAAACAAAATCGCTGCTTCAGTTTTAATTGGGATTGCTTTGAATTTGTAGATCATTTTGGGTCATACTGGCATCTTAACAATATTAAGTTTTTCAATCCATGGGTATGGGAGTTCTTTCCATTTATTAAGGTCTTCTTTTGTTTCCTTTAGCTATATTTTGTAGTTTTCAGTGTACAGGTCTTTCACCATTTGGTTAAATTTATTCCTGGAAATTTTATTCTTTTAGATGCTATTGTAAATGAAATTGTTTTCTTGATTTTCTTTTCAAATTTTTTCATTGTTGACATATAAAAGCACTTAATAATTTTTTTTTTTGTTGCTTCCCTGTGGTATACTTGCTACAATTCATGAAAGAACATTTTTATAATTATACTATTCACTGTAATTGTACTATTAATTATAGTTCATCGCTTACAATAGGGTAATCTGTGTTGTACAGTCCTATGTTTTTTTCTAAATTTTTATTATCAAATATATATTTACAATCTAAAATTTCCCCTTTTAACACATTCATATATATAATTCAGTGCTTTTAATTATATCCACAATATTGTGCTATCATCACCACCATCTATTACCAAAACTTTACAACCAACCCAAATAGAAACTCTATACAACTCAAACATGAACTCTCCATTCCCTACCTGCAGCCCGACCCCTGATAAACTACACTTCAGATTCTGACTCTGAGTTTGCTTATTCTAACTATTTCATATTAGAGAAATCATACAATATTTGTCCTTTTGTGTCTGGTTTACTTCACTCAACATCATGTCTTCAAGGTTCATCCATGTTGTCACATGTATCAGAACTTCATTCCTTTTTATGGCTAAATAATATTCCATTTTATGTATATATATATCTTATTTATCCATTAATTGATTGATGGACTCTTGGCTTGTTTCTGTCTTTTGGCAATTGTGAATAGTGATGCTATGAATATTGGTATGAAAATATCTTTTCAAGTCCCTGCTTTCCATTCTTTTTGTATATACCTTGAAGTGGGATTGCCTAGTCATATGGTAATTCTGTACTTCACTTTCTGAGTAACTGCCAAAATACCATCCACAACAACTATACCATTTTACATTCCCACCAGCAATGAATGAGTGTTCCTAATATATCTGTCCACATTCTTTCCAGCACTTGCTATTTTCTGTTGTTTTTTTCTTTTTTTTTTAACAGTAGCCATTCTAGTTGGTGTGAAATGGTATCTCATTGTGGTTTTGATTTGCAATTACCTGATGGCTAATGATATTAAGCATATATTCGCATGCTTTTTGGTCATTTGTATATCTTATTTGGAGAAATGTCTATTCAAGTCTTTTTCCCATTTTAAAATTGGGTTATTTGTCTTTTTGTTGTTGAGTTGTAGGATTGCTTTATATATTCTGGATATTACACCCTTATCAGTTATTTGGTTTCCAGCTCTCTCATTGAATGGGTTGTTTTTTTCACTTTCATGATAAAGTCCTTTGATGCACAAAAGTTTTAAATTTTGGTGAGGTCCCATTTATCTATTTTTTCTTTTTATGCTAGTGCTTTGGGTGTAATGTCTAAGAAACCATAACCTAAGACAAGATCCTAAAGATTCTTCCCACATTTTCTTCTAGGAGTTTTATTGTCCTGGTTCTTTATTTAGGCATTTGATCCATCTTGAGTTGATTTTTGTATATGGTATGAAATGGGGGTCCCTCTTTTTTGCATATGGATATCCAGTTCTCGCACCACCATTTGTTGAAGAGACTATTCTGTCCCAAATGAATAGACTTGACAGCCTTGTCAAAAATCAATTTTCATATGCAGTGCAAAATGTAAACCATAATGTAAACTATAGACCATGGTTAGTAGCAATGCTTCAATATGTTCATCAATTGAAAGAAATGTACCACATTAATGAAAGACATTAATGGGGAAAAGTGTGGGACGGGGAAGGGGTGGGGTATATGGAAATCCCCTATATATATATATATATTTTTTTAAAGATTTTATTTATTTACTCATTTATCCCCCCCTTGCTGCTTGTGCTCGCTGGGTCAGCTAACCACGCCGCGTGGGCGGGCCTGCCCTCACCAGGAGGCCCCGGGAACCGAACCCGGGGCCCCCCATATGGTAAACGGGAGCCCTACTGATTGAGCCACAGCCGCTTCCCTCCCCTATATTTTTTGATGTAACATTTATGTAATCTAAAGCTTCTTTAACAAAAAAAAATAATATTAAAAAAATCAATTGCCATAGATGTGAGGGTCTATTTCTGAACTCTCAATTTGATTCCATTGGTCTATATATCTATCCTTGTGACAGTATCATGCCGTTTTGATTGCCATAGCTTTGTAATAAGTTTTTAAAGTCAGGAAATGTGAGTCCTCCAACTTTGTTCTTCTCTTTCAAGATGGCTTTGGCTATTTAGGGGCCCCTTACCATTCCAAATAAATTTGATAATTGGATTTTCCATTTCTTCAAAGAAGGCTGCTGGAATTTTGATTGGGATTGCATTTAATCTGTAAATTGTTTTGGGTAGAATTGACGTTTGAATAATATTTAATCTTCCAATCCATGAGCATGGAATTTTCTATCATTTATTTAAGTCTTCTTTGATTTCTTTAACAATGTTTTATAGTTTTCCATGTAGAAGTTCTTTACATCCTTGGTTAAATTTATTCCTAGATATTTGATTCTTTTAGTTGCTATTGTAAATGGATTTTTTTGTTGATTTCCTCTTCAGATTGCTCACTATTAGTGTGTAAAAACACTAATTTTTGTGTGTTGATCTTATACCTTGCCATTTTACTAAAATCATTCATTAGCTCTAGTAGCTTTGTTGTAGATTTTTCAGGATTTACTGTATATAGGATCATATCATCTGCAAATGGTCAATGTTTTACTTCTTCTTTTTCAATTTGGATGCCTTTTATTTCTTTTTTTACTTAATTACTCTGGCCAGAACTTACAGCACAATGTTGAATAACAGTGGTGACAACAGGCATCCTTGTCTTGTTCCAGAAAGTGTTCAGTCTTTCACCATTGCATATGCCTATATATATATTTGGCTTCAAAGTTGCCTTTATTTAACGTCTTGGAATCCACAAAGCAATCAGGAAGTAAAAATCCAAATAAAAATCTACCCGCAATGGTAGCGCATAATTGTGAGTGTAATTAACAGCAGCGTATTATATATGTGAATGTGGTTGAAAGAGGAAATTTTAGGTCTTATATATGTTACTAGAATAAAAATTAAAAGCTAAAATATAGGACTGTATAACACAGTGAACCCTATTGTAAATGATGGGCTATAGTACAAATATAAAAATGTTCTTTCATAATTATAACAAACGTACCACATGAAGGCAAGGTGTTAATAATAGAGTGGTATGTGGGGAAAATGCACCTAATGTAAAGTAAGGATTACAGCTATCAGTACAATTTCACTATGCTTTCAGCATTTGTATCAAAGGCACCACGTGAATGCAGAGTGCCAACAGTAGCAGGTATATGGGAATGCTGTAATTTTTACATGATTTTTCTGTCAGCCTACAACTTCTATAATTAAAAATAAGTAAGTAAAAACAAATCTCCTTGGGCAAATCTCTCCAAGTGGCTGGCATCTGGGTGCAGGTGTCCATGGGCCTGTTTCAGGTGTGCAGTTGGTAAAGCCGAACTGTTGTAGGTCTGCATTTCGCAGACCTAGTCTAGATGCCGCTCCTGTGTTCAAAGGCAGATTTCTGGCCCTGTTCTTCAGTTGTGAATTTAACTCCAAATTTTGCCCTCGCTCTGAAGGAATGAAAACTTGCTGGCTAAATGAAAGCTGCAAGCTGCCAGGTTTCAGTGTGACCGGCCTGTCTTTCATCACTGAGTAGTAGCCCTTTGTGCCAATGGGATGCCGGCGATGCATATGATATTAGCAGTGGGTTTTTCATATATGCCCTTTATCATATTGAGGAATTTTCCTTTTATTCCTATTTTTCTGGGTATTTTTATCAAGCAGAGGTGCAGCATCTTGTCAAATGACTTTTCTGCATCAGTTGAGATGATCGTGTGTTTTTCCCTTACTTCTGTTAATATGGTGTATTGCATTATTGATTTTCTTATGTTGAACCACTCTTGCATATTTGGGATAAATCTCACTTGATCATGGTGTATAATTCTTTTAAAGTGTTGTTAGATTTGATTTGCTAGTATTTGGTGAGGATTTTTGCATCTATATTCATAGGAGAATTTGGTCTGTAGCTTTCTTTCCTTATACTATCTTTATTTGGCTTTGGTATTAGAGTGATATTGGCCTCATAGAAAGAGTTAGGTAGTATTCCCTCCTCTAATATTTTTTGGTAGTTTGATCGGGATAGCATATTGGAATGTTTGGTAGAATGCACCTGTGAAGCCATCTGGTCCTGGACTTTTCTTGGTGGGGAGGTGTATTAGTCAGCCAAAGGGGTGCTGATGCAAGTACCAGAAATCTGTTGGCTTTTATAAAGGGTATTTATTTGGGGTAGAAGCTTACAGTTACCAGGCCATAAAGCATAAGTTACTTCCCTCACCAATGTCTGTTACCACGTATTGGAGCAAGATGGCTGCCGATGGCTGCCAAGAGTTCAGGCGTCCTGGGTTCCTCTCTTCTTGGGGCTCGATTCTCTCTGGGCCCAGCTGCTTTGCTTCTCTGTGTGCTTACTTCCCCGGGCTCCAGCCTTAAAACTCCAGCATCAAAAACTCCAACTCTGTCCTTTGCCATGTCTTTTATCTGTGAGTCCCCACCCACCAAGGGGCTGGGACTCAACACTCAATAAAAATCCTAATCATAATTTAATCAGTTAAAAGTGATACCTCTGACAGATCAGTTTACAAACATAATCCAATAACTATTTTTGCAATTCATAAACAATGCCAAACTGCTACAAGAGGTTTTTGATTACTGATTCAAATTCTTTATTTGCAACTGGTCTGTTGAGATATTCATTTTCTTTTAGAGTCAGTGTGGGTAGTTTGTGTGTTTCTACGAATTTATCCATTTCATCTAGATTGTCTAATATGTTGGCATATAGTTGTTAATTGTATCCTCTTTTTATTTTTGTGGGGTCAGTAGTAATGTCTCCCTCTTGATTTCTGATTTAATTATTTGTATCCTATCTCTTGTTTTTTTTTGTCAGTCTAGCTAAGTATTTGTCAATTTTATTGCTATTTTCAAAGAACCAACTTATGGTTTTGTTAATGCTCTCTATTGTTTTTCTCTTAAGTTCATTTATTTCTGCTCTAATCTTTGATATTTATTTCCTTTGCTTGCTTTGGGTTTAATTTACTGTTACTTTTTTAGTTCCTTCATGTGTCCAGTTAGGTCTTTGATTTTAGCTCTTTCTTCTTTTTTTAATGTAAGCAGTCAGGGCTATAAATTTTCCTCTCATCCCTGCCTCCACTCTATCCCATAAGTTTTGATTTGTTATGTTCTCATTTCATTTGTGTCAAGATATTTACTGATTTCCCTTGTGATATCTTCTTTGACCCATTGATTTAAGAGTTCTTATTTCACTTCCATATATTTGTGGATTTTCCAGTTTTCTGCCTGTTTTGACTTCTAGCTTCATTTGATTTTGTGGTCAGAGAAGATGCTTTTTATAATTTCAATCATTTTAAATTTATCAAGACTTGTATTTGATCCAGCATGTGGTCTGTACTATAGAACAATCCCTGTGCACTTGAGAAGACTGTGTGTCCTGCTGTTTTGGGGTAAAATGTTCTGTATATGCCTGTTAGGTCTAGTTCACTTACCATAGTATTCAAGCTCTCTGTTTCCTTATTGATCTTCTGTCTAGTTGTTCTATCTGTTGATAAGAGTGGCATATTGAAGTCTCCAACTATTATTATTTCTCCCTTCAGTTTTGTCAGTGTTTGCCTCATGTATCTTGGGGCACCATGATTAGGTAAATAAATATTTATGAGTATTAGTTCTTCTTAGTGGATTGACCCTTTTATTAATACATAAAGTCCTTCTTTGTCTCTTGCAACAGCCTTTGACTTAAAGTCTATTTTGTTTGATTGATTGATATTAGTATAGCTACCCTTGCTTTTTTTTTTTTTTTTTTTGGTTACTATTTGCATGGGTTATCTTTTTTCCATCCTTTTACTTTCAGCCTATTTGTGTCTTTGGGTCTAAGGTGAGTCTCTTGTAAACAATATATAGTTGGATTGTGCTTTTTAAAATCCATTCTGCCAATCTGTGTCTTTTGATTGGGGAGTTTAATCCATTAACATTCATTGTTCTTATAGTAAAGACAGTACTTACTTCAACCATTTTGTCCTTTGGTTTTTATATGTCTTATATCTTTTTTCTCTCTTTTCCTTTATTGCAGCCTCCTTTTCTGTATAGTTGATCTTTTGTGATGTATCTTACAGATTGTTCTCCTTTCCATTTCTGTATATTTTTAAAATACTTTCTTTGTGGTTACCCTGGGGTTTGTATTATGCAACCTATGTTTATAAACTACTAACTTGAAAACATACCAACTTAACTTCAATAGCAAATGTGTTCTCTCCTCCCATACCCCTCTGCTTTACCTCTTTATGTTATTTTGTCCCACATTACCTCTTTATACTTTATGTGCCAATTATCAGGAAATATAACTATTTCTTATTCAACTGTATTCTAACTCTCATAGGAATTAATGATTAGAGTTATATATTGAGGATACAGTACTTCTGGGTTTTGTATTTACTCATTTAGTTACCTTGACTGAAGATCTTCACTTCTTCATACTGCCCCAAGCTACTCTCTCCTGTCTTTTCCCTTCAACCTGAAGGACTACCTTTAGCAGTTCTTAAAGGGCAGGTCTTTTGGTCACAAACTCTCTCTGTTTCTGGTTATCTGTGAATGTTTTAAACTCTTCTTCATTTTTGAAGATGGTTTTGTTGGATAAAGAATTTTTGTCTGGCAGTTTTCCTCTTCAGTACCTTAAATATATCATACAACTGCCTTCTCGCCTCCATGGTTTCTGATGAGAAATTGGCACTTAGTCTTATTGAGGGTCCCTTGTATGTGATGAATCGCTTTTCTCTTGCTGCTTTCAGAATTCTCTTTTTTATCTTTGGCATTTGACATTCTGATTAGTATGAGTCTTGGAGTGGGTCTATTAGGGTGTATTCTATTTGGAGTATATTGTGTTTCTTGGACATGTCTGTTTATATCTTTCATAAGAGATGGGAAATTTTTGGCCATTATTTCCTCAAATATTCTTTCTGCCTCTTTTCCCTTCTCTTCTCCTTCTGGGATTCCCATGATGCATATGTTGGTACACTTCATGCTGTCACTCAAGTCTCTTAGACACTGCTCAGTTTTTTCTATTCTCTATCTCTTCTTCTGACTGTATGATTTTGATTGTCTTTTCTTCTAGTTCACTGATTCTTTCTTCTGCCTGTTCAAACCTGTTATTGTATGCCTCTAGTATATTTTAATCTCAATTATTGTGCCTTTCCTTGCAATAGTTTTTGTTATGTTTCTTTTTAAACTTTCTAATTCTTCTTTTTGCTCACATATTGTCTTCTTAATATCCTTTAGGGAAGCGGCTGTGGCTCAATCAGTAGGGCTCCCGTTTACCATATGGGAGGCCCCGGGTTCGGTTCCCAGGGCCTCCTGGTGAAGGCAAGCCCGCCCGAACGGCGTGGTTAGCTGACCCAGCGAGAACAAGCAGCAAGGGGGGGATAAATGAATAAATAAATAAATAAAATCTTAAAATATATATATATATATATATATATATATATCCTTTAGCTCTATATCCACCATTAGTTTATTTCTACCCATATTTTCCTTCATCTCCTTGAATTTATTTAGGAGATTTGTTTGAACTTCTGATTAGTTATTCCAGAGTCTTTGTCTCCTCTGAAGTTTTAATTTGTTCACTTGACAAAGCCATATCTTCCTATTTCTAGTATGGCAAGTAATTTTTTGGTGATGTCTAAGCATCTGATTATTTTAATGTACTAACACTGTAGGTCAGTTTCTCCCTCTTGCCTAGGGTTTTACTGTAGATTTCCTATAGGTTAAGGCTCTTCTTTGACACTTGGTCCAACTTATAGTGGACCTTTAGAGTAGCCTCTCTTCAACTGTTCAGATTTTCTTGGGTCTTATGCACCTGATTCTTTTCCTGGATATATGGTACAACTTTTAAGATTGCCCTTTTATGTGCCATTTTTTCACTTCCAGAAGAAAGCTTCCTTTCCTCTGTCCCTTCTCTGGCAATCCTGATCTGTTTGGTTTTGTGCAGAATTTTCTCCCCAGCTTCTATGATTTGTTTAACTTCTCTCCCTTACTCAATGCCCCGCTTTTATTACACTTTCCAGTTCTGGGTCCCATCCTGCCTTACAGAAGTTCAGTCCTCCCCTCTTTTTTTTTCCTCTATGAGGTTTTTCTGCCTCCATTTACTTTCCCATTAGGGTATCCCACCCAGGGAGTCAGATTAGGTCAATCCAAAAAGGTCTTTTTTTTTTTTTTTTTTTTTTTTTCCATTTAGGTGATTCAGCAATCAGAGAATTGGCTCAGTGTGTACGTCTTGCCAACAGTTCTGCTATAGTGTCTTTTTTCCCTAGGGGCCTTTTTGTATGTATGTGCTAGTCTGCCACTTGTATTATGGCTTGGGTCTCTGCAGACTTGGGTCCCTGTGCCTGAATTTGCATATAACTCATTGCTGTGAGTGGCCCTATGGTCTGTGTGATGGTTAGGCTAATGTGTCAACTCGGCCAGGTAATTGTGTCCAGGTGTTTGTTCCAGCAAGCACTGGGCTAATTGTAATACAAGAGCATTTATGGACTTCAATCACCAGTGAGTTTACTGCGTGGATGGCTGATTACATCTGCATCAATCAGGGAGATTACATCATCAATGGGTGGTGCTTTTATCCAGTCAGTTGAATGACTTAAAAGCGGAAGTGATTTCAACATTCAGAGAGAATTTCCCAGCTCGTCGTTGGTCGGGCAACTTCTCCCAGAAACTCATCAAGGACCTTTCATTGGACTTTCATTGGAGCCACTGGTTTGCAGCCTGCCTGCGGAACCTGGGCTTGTGCATTCCCACGGTCGCGTGAGAGACTCTTTTAAAATTTCATATTATTGACAGATATCTCCTGTTGATTCTGTTTCCCGAGAGAACCCTGACTAATACAGTCTGCAAATATGGTAGGAGGTACCTGGGCTTTGCTGCCTCTGTTTGACATTTAAGCTGCACAGAACCGAGTGAGGGAGAGGGGTGTGGACTTGTGGGTTCATGTTGTAGATCTCCTACCTTTTTTGGCATTCTTTTTTCCTTTTTCTTTGAATCAGCCTTTCTCCAGTCTCTACCATCCTCCAAAGTTCCAAGCAAGTTAGCTCTATTGATTTCTGTGTGTTGATCCCTACCCTGCAAGTTTGCTATATTCATTTATTGATTCGAGTAGCTTACTTGGAGAGTCTTTGGGATTTTTTTATATATATATTATCAAATTATCTGTGAATAGAGATAATTACTTCTTCCTTTCCAATTTAGATACCTTTTATTTCTTTTTATTTCCTAAATGTTCTAACTAGAACTTCCATTAAGATATTGAATAGCAGTGGAGAAAGCAGAGCATCCTCAAAGGCTATTTTTGTCTTATATAAATATAGCAACACCAGCTTGCTTGTGCCTAGTGTTTGTGTAGTATGTCTTTTTTCATGTTTTTACTTTCAACTTATATCTTTATATTTACAGTGCATCTCTAAAATTGGGTCGTCTTTTTTTATCCAGTCATATAAACTTTGCTTTTCAATTGATGTGTTTAGTTCACTTATAATTAATGTAATTTTTTATCTATCCGAGTTTAAGTCAATCATTTTGCTATTTTTTTCTATTTGTCCCATTTGTGTTATTCTCTTTTTGTCTTTTCCTACCTGATGTAAACCCTAAGAAGAATATTTTTTAAAATGTGGTATTGGCATAAAGATAAGCAAATATCGGGATCGGATGTGGCTCAACTGGTTGGGCGTCTGTCTCCCATATGGAGAGACCCGGGTTCGATCCCCGGGACCTCCTGGTAAAAAAAAAAAAAAAAAAAAAAAGATAAGCAAATATTTAGAATAAACAAAAGTGAGAGGGAAGCGGCTGTGGCTCAATCAGTGGGGCTCCCGTTTACCATATGGGGGGCCCCGGGTTCGGTTCCTGGGGCCTCCTGGTGAAGGCAAGCCCGCCCGCACGGCGTGGTTGGCTGACCCAGCGAGCATGGACAGCAAGGGGGGGATAAATGAATGAATAAATAAAATCCTAAAAAAATAATAATAATAATTAAAAAAAAGTGAGAGTCCAGAAATAGACCAGCACTTTTGTGTTCAATTGATATTCAAGAAAACACCAGGGGGTGGATGTGGCTCAAATGGTTGGGCGTCCGTCTGCCATATGGAGGGACCTGGGTTCGATCCCCGGGACCTCCCGGTAAAATTAAAATAAATAAATAAATAAATAAATAAATAAATAAATAAATAAATAAATAAATAAATAAATAAATAAATAA
>JAKSZT010054578.1:293268-347201 GCA_026826555.1 Tolypeutes matacus
TAAATAAATAAATAAATAAATAAATAAATAAATAAATAAATAAATAATGGATAAACATATGGGAAAAATGAATCTCAGACCATACTTTACACCATTAAAAGATCCATTCAAGGTCGATCAAAGACATAAATGTAAAAGCTAAAACTCTTATCACACCTTTAAAAAAATAAAAGAATATCTTTATGCCCTTGGAGTAGGAAAAGATTTCTTCAAGAGGACACAAAAGGCTTCCTCCATAAAAGGTAAAATTAATAAATTGGACTCCATAAAAATTAAAAGCGTATTCTCAAAAAACCCTAATGTTTATTAAATACCATTAAGAAAATAAAAATGCAAGCCATATACAGGGAGAAAATAGTTGCAATCCATTTATCTGACAAAGGTTTTGTTGCCAGAATTTATAATGAACTCTGACAAGTAAATAGCAAAAAGTCATACAAACCAACAAAAAATAGGGAAAAGACTTGGGTAGACCCTTCTAAAAGGAAGATGTACAAATCAACAATTATCCTGAAAAAGGTGTTCAACATCATTAGTCATAAGGGAAATACAAATTAAAACCACAAGATACCTTTTAAAACCCACTAACATGGCTATAATTAAAAAGTCTGATAACAACTAATGTTGTTAGGAATATAGAGCAAATGGAATTCTCATAGATTGCTGGTGTGAGTGTAAAATTACAACTCTTTTGGAAAACTGTTTATAATTTTTTTTTAACACAAATTTTATTGATACATATTAATAAAGCATAAAATTCACCCAAAGTATACAATGAATGCTTTTTGGTATAATCATATAGTTGTGCATTAATCACTTCAATCATTATTAAAGCATTCCCATTACATCAATAATACTAATAATAACAACAACAACAAAACAAAACAGACAAATATTTGTCCTAGGCTTGTAATGTGCTGTCCTGCTCTATTTTATGTACAACTGGGAGAGGTCCTTTCTGATAATGCAGTGGCCCTCTGTGGCACCCCAAATCTATAGAAGAGGACCCTGAACACATTAATTATAACTTACACCATAGTTGCACATATTCTGTCACTTCTGATCATCTTATTCATTATTCACATTCACACAATATGGCATTGTAAGATCCTGTACCCTTGTTCTTCCTGTTAATATTCATTATATTTGTAGTTTGTCTCTACTATGAATTCTATGATGAGCCCAAAGGCTAGAGTTTTTGAGAAAAACATTGTTATGTATTTTAGGTTCACAATCTTTCTTTTTCAGTATGTAATTTATGATGTATATTCAGGTTAGCAAATTGGGTGTAGGCTTTGCTACATTCATTACATTTGTAAGGTTTCTCTCCAGAATGAATTTTCTGATGTTTCACAAGCCTTGAACTATGGGTAAAAGCCTTGCCACATACATTACATATGTGTGGTTTCTCTCCACAATGTGCATCCTGATGCCGAGAGAGGTTTGAGGAATAATGAAAGGATTTGCCACAGATGTTACATTTGTAAAGTTTTTCTCCAGTGTGAACTCTTTGGTGGCACTTGAGGCCAGAACCTCGCATAAAAGCTTTGCCACATTCAACACATTTGTATGGTTTCTCTCCAGTATGAATTCTTTTGTGACCCCAAAGGTACAAAGGTTTGGTAAAAGCTTTACCACATTCACTACATTTGTAAGGCTTCTCTCCGGTATGGACTCTCTCCTGCTCTGAAAGGGATGAACGTTCATTAAAAGCGTTACCACATTCATTACATTTGTAAGGCTTCTCTTCAGTATGGATTTTCTTGTGTTTCCAAAGGAATGAGTAGCTGGCAAATGTTTTATCACATTCATTACACTTGTAAGGTTTTTCTCCAGTATGGATTATGCAATGACTTGCAAAGTTTGAATTATATCTATAGGCCTTGTCACATACATTACATTTATAAGGTTTCTCCCTGGTATGGACTCTTTGATGTCTCGTGAGGACTGAGGGCTAGTTAAAGGCTTTGCCACATTCATTACATTTGTAAGTTTTCTCTCCAGTATGAGTTTTCTGATGTTTCACAAGGCTTAAACTATGGGTAAAAGCCTTAGGACACACATTACATATGTGTGGTTTGTAATCAGATGTCAAAAAAGTTTTGAGGAATCCTTAAAGGATTTGCCACAGAGATTACACTCTGTGAGAATTTCTCATAAAAGCCTTGCCACATTCAACACATTTGTATGGCTTCTTTCCAGTATGAATTCTTGTGTGATCCCAAAGGTTTGAATGTTTGGTAAAACCCTTACCACATTCACTACATTTGTAAGGTTTCTCTCCACTATGAATTCTTTCATGATTTGAAAGGTTTAATTTCTTAAAATATTCACTTTCCCTATGACCCAGCAATTCCACTCCTAGATATTTATTGAAGAGAAATGAAAACATATTTCCATAATAACCTATACTAGAAAGCTCAAAGCACTTATATTCATAATAACCAAATACTGGATTCTTTTTTTTTTTTTTTGCAAACTCTCTTAGTTTCTGTTTGTTTGTGAATATTTTATACTCACCTTCATATTTGAAGGACAGTTTTGCTGAATAAAGAGTTCTTGGCTGGCAGTTTTTCTCTTTCAGTTTCCTGATTGTATCATACCACTGTCTTCTTGCCTCCATGGTTTCTGAAGAGAAATCTGCACTAAGTCTTACTGGACGTCCTTTGTACCTGATTGTTTGCTTCTCTCTTGCTGCTCTGAGAATTTTCTCTTTATCTTTGACATTTGACATTCTGTGTAGTATGTGTCTTGGCGTAGGTCTATTTGGGTTTATTCTGATTGGAGTATGGTGTGGTTCTTGGACACGTAAGTTCATTTCTTTCGTGAGAGTTGGGAGATTTTCAGCTATCATTTCCTCAAATACTCTTTCTGCCCTTTTCCCTTCTCTTTTCTGGAACTCCCATGACATGTATGTTGTTGCATTTTGTGTTGTCATTCAACTCTCTGAGCCCCTGCTCAATTTTTTCCATTCTTTTCTCTCTCTCTGTTCTTTTCTCTCTTCAATTTTAGCTTTTCTGTCTTTGGTATAACTTATTCTTTCTTCTATCATTTCGAGTCTGCTGTTGTAAGCCTCAAATGTGTTTTTTATCTCACCTATTGTGTCTTTCATTCCCATGAGCTCTGTTACTTTTCTGTTCAGGATTTCAAATTCTTATTTGCGTTCACTCAATGCCTTCTTGATGTCATTTATCTCTTTATATTGTCTTTCATCTCATTAATTTGATTTTGGAAATTTGTGCTCATCTCACTGATTAGTTCTCTCAAATTCTGCATCTCTTCTGGGACTTTGATGTATTCCTTTTCTTGGGCCATGTCTTCTGTTTTCTTAGTATGGCTCATAATTTTTTGCTGGTGTTTAGGCATCTGGTTAGGATGTAGTTTACTCAGATGTGCAATCTCTTTCTCTTTTATAGGGATTTGGTGGCAGGAGGCTGTGTGTTACCACAGCTCTTTGATTTTTGGTTGACCTGAATTGTTAGGATTGTATTGCTGGTTGCTCAAAATTGGGCACTGGACCCAGTAATTGGTTGTATAGTAGCTTTCTAGGGCCTTGGGCAGGGAGGCTATAGAGGCCAGAAAAGCCTCTCCTACTTATTTGTAATTTTCTTGTCTGTACTTCCTTGGTCTGCCAGGAGATGGTGCTCTTTGGCAGCTTTCAATTCAATGCCTGGTCAGAGTGTATTTGTTGCAACACAGACCAGATCAGTGTGATAGAGCTTCCTGTTTGGAGGCTAGGAGCCTTGTAATTCAAACTTTCTCTGAGACAGATCTCCAGCCTTCTCTGGCAGCCCCCTCCCTTTTCCTGGTTAAGAAATATTTCCACTCCCCTCTGAGTCCTCAACAATCAGTCCCTGTTAGTAAAGAAGGAGATTGGGAGGGTTGTAAATCTTTAGCCCCTTGCAGGCTCCAAAGCAAACAATGGCGCAGCCCCACCTGACCTGGAAGGGCTCTCGGGACACAACAGACCAAATTTGTGAGTTAAAAGCTGAGTCAACCTTAGTCTGTGTCCCTATCTCTCCCCTTTCCTGTGGAGTCCTCAACAATAAGTCCATGCTAGAATAGAGGGAAATTGCGAGGGTCGGATTTCTCCAGTCCTTCGCTGGCTCCCAGGGCAAACCAGTGTGTGGTCTCACCTGGCCTGGAAGGGCTCGTGGGACACAGCAGACCAAATCTGTGGGTCAGAAGCTGAGTCATCCTTAGGCTGTGTCCTTTTCTCTCCCCTTTCCAGGGTAGTAGATCCCTGGAGCCCTTTTTGTCTGTAGTCTCAGGCCCAGAGCCCCGAGAATTCTAAAGTGTCTTTAGTGTGGGGGAGGGTGCCAGCAGCAGCAGCCTCTGGTTCCAACTCATGGTTCTGTCATCGCGATTTCCCTCTTTTGTCCCTCTCTCCTCTGGGTGGTGTGCAGCCTTCACCTGCTGTCCTAAACCCTAGAAGGTCTTTTTCTGGGCTGTTTCAGTCTGTCCTCTAGCTTTTTTTCTGGAGAAGAGATTCCTGTGTCTTACTAGTCCACCATATTCCCTGAAGACATAATAGCCAAATACTGGAAACAGTCCAGGTGTTCATAATAACAAAATGAATAAACAAACTGTGGTAGTCATCCTATAAAGGAATACTACGATTTTTCAGTTCATTCACTGTTTATATGTCCCACAATCTAAGTTGAGCTGATTTGATATCTAGAGTAGAAAACACTCTATGAAAATCAGACACTTTGTACCACAGCAAGAAAGCTCTCAAAGACTAATGGGATACTGTCTAAAGGATAAAAGAGTCAACTTGAAGTTGCCCCTAGTTTTCTAAAATAGGGCATTTTGAGCATCAAAAAGAATAATGACTGCAATGAATTGAAACATAAAATATTAATTTGTAAAAATCCATAATTTATAATGATACCAAGAATTACCTCATTGACCACTAAAGCTTGCAAGGGTACCCACTCCTGTACCCCTTTAACCCTAAAGGTAGGAAGGTGTACTCCTTGCTTCTGATTGCTGCTTCCAGATCATTTCTCTGCCCTCCTTGCTCAAAAAACTCAGGCCCTTTGAAGTGGGGGGTCACCAGACCAAACGAAGTAACCTATTGTTCCTGTCTACTTTTACTCATTCATTAAAGACTTGTAGCTCCTGGCTCATTAGATTTCTCTTCACTAACTATTCCTGTGGCCATTCTTGGTGACCCAACCCCTTCACTTTGAGTTCCTTGACCCCTGATTACAGTGATCTTTTCATCCAAATCAAGGTTAGCCAATGGTTCATATGGCCAGATTCAACCTTAACTGTAGCACTTGCTCTTACATTTGCTATCCCTATTCTCTTAGCTTCGCGGAAGTCAGAGATTTGCATTTAACCTGAGTTCGTGTTCCCAGGCTTTAGTCAGGTTGACCATACCTCCAACTCTAGAGCCACTGTGTTTGGGGCCTGGGCAGCTTTGAATACTTGGCCCATCATTTACCAGCTCCATGACACTGAGTAAATTATTTAATGACTAAGCCTCAGTTTCATCATCTGTAAAATAGGGAAGGTACAAAGATTAAATGAAATGATGTGTACAAAGTGCTTGCCACAGTGCCAGGCAATGTTTAATAGATGCTATAAAATTTCACATTCATTTTTGGAGAAGGAGTTTTTATTGTAGGAGACATAAGTACAGTTTCAGACATAGAAAGTTTTAGGCAGTTTAGATATTTGTACCTTCATAGAAGGAGCTATTCTTTTTTTTTTTTTTTTTTTTTAAGTGCTGCAAATGCTCCTCCTTAGTCTTTCCGTAGTGAAACTGCAAGTATAGAAAGTTTCTATCAGAATTTCTTTTAAAGATCACGTCTCTTCTGAAATGCTGTGATAAGTACATAGATACTTTCCTTACCCCAGGTCAGGGGGAAAGAGGTTTATGTTGCAGTTCTTCACACATTATTTTTGAAACTTCTTTCATTTCTTCCCTCTGAATTTGTAGCCCATGTTGCAACTGCTGCAGGAGGTGTGATCTTCTTCTTTACCTTCCTCCCATATCTGTATATCGCATTCAGCTATACCTGGAGAAGTCAAAGCCAAAAGATAGCGTCTTGTCTCTTCTCAAATGTTGCCATGGCATTGGGAGTCCGGTTCATATCCATTTTTGAGGCTAAAGGTGAGCTTTATCTTTTCCAAGTGCTCTCTGCTTTGATGCTTTGCCATAGCTGATAGGCAAGGTTGACCTTCATTTTCAAATAAAAACAACTGGCACATTTCAATTTGCATTTTGAGTATTTACAATATACCTATGACTATGGTAGATACCATGTGGAATATGAAAGAAACACAGGCCATGGTCCCTGCCATAATATAGTTCACAGTGTAGTTGAAGTGATAAAGTACATTAAAGAATTAGGAAATTATGTAGATATAAATACCTAGATTTATGATTACAAATTTTGATCATAAATCAGATAATACTTCAGAACTTCACTGATACTGTGGTGCTTTTTACCAATGTCATGTTTTATTCTCGTAGCCTTCTGTGTCCTCGTCTTTCACATGTTGGTCTAGGTACCTTCTATCAGAGGTGGTCTAGCTCCCTTAGCACTCCCACGGGTGGGTTAATGCAGCCCCATGTTTTCATTTGTCTCATTTCTACAATTTGAAGAATTCCCCAGAATGTACATAATCACTGCAGAAGATTTCAGCCCAGATAGCTAGCAAAATGTAGGCCCCATAGAGCTCTGTGGGATTCTAGTTCTTCCATGAATGGAGCTGTTTTAAAACTCCACTACGGGAAATGGATGTGGCTCAAGAGGTTCGGCGTCTATCTACCATATGGAGGGACCAGGGTTCGATCCCCAGGACCTCCTGGTAAAAACAAAACAAAACAAAACAAACAAACAAACAAAAAACCTCCATTAGTACTAAGTGGTACTGAGATAATAATATTCTATGAACTCTCTAGCAAAGGCCTTAATTAAGTTAGTTTTCATCACCAGTGTCCTGATTCTAAATGTCACAGCTTGGTTTAACAGCATATATCAGGAATAGGAATTATAGGATGGATCTAGATCTAAGTTGGGGTGTCTTTGCCCCAATTGGGATGACCCCCAGTGACATGGTTAGAAGTATCACCTGCCATTGATTTTTGTTGTTAATTTGGGATGACCCAAAATTAGGTATTGGGGTTAAGACTGCCTAAAATTTAATAAAGGATGTTGGCTTGACCAGAATTAATTGAAAGTGAGTGGTTTTCTTTAACAAAGCAGTGAGATCACAATTCACAAATTCTGATTGGAAAAATAGATTTAAAAGGGTATATCTGATTCCTTATATATTGGTGAATGATTATGGGTATTCTGTGGGACTTATCTGTTGAAAATTAAGGGAAATTAGGTGAGAGGTTAGACTTTTAGATTTCTTCCCACACAGATTCTCTTGTTTTGAAAGCACACTGACCTTGTTGAGCTTACAATCAGTATTCTTTCCTGAAAGGCACAGAATGGATCACAAACATTGTATAGCTTTTTATAGTTGAAGGAAATGTGGATGCATATGATCTCAAATAGTTAAAAATCTCTAAGGATATAATTAATGAAATGTTGGAAATCCAAGGATAGTTATTTCTTAGTTTAGAATTCTCATACCTTTTCTGGATTGTATTTTTCTGTTCATCTGACCTA
The DNA here is from genome assembly GCA_026826555.1 of Tolypeutes matacus. Classification (NCBI taxonomy): domain Eukaryota; kingdom Metazoa; phylum Chordata; class Mammalia; order Cingulata; family Chlamyphoridae; genus Tolypeutes; species Tolypeutes matacus. The sequence continues at coordinate 300,906 of JAKSZT010054578.1, forward strand.
TCTGTTCAGTTCAGATTGCAGGCTTTACAAACAGTGAATGAACTGATAAAATTCCTCTGTAAATTTTCTCAGTAAAGATACTGAGGAGGGGGTCGGATGTGGCTCAACTGGTTGGGCGTCCATCTCCCATATGGAGGGACCTGGGTTCGATCCCTGGGACCTCCCGGTAAAAAAAAAAAAAGATACTGAGGAGTTTCCAGTTCTAATCTTATGCAAGAATCACTTATACAAAATGTCTCAGAGGTCTGGGATGGGGTTAATGGGGCCATTGTATGGCATGAAATTTCTGGTCTCTTCTTAAAATCAGAACCTGCGTATTTGTGGAGCAGCTGGGTTTGTCACTTAAGGCTCTCATTTATTGATTTATTAGATAATTTATTATTTACTAAAATGTCTTTAAATTAAAGAGGCCCAGTAAGTGGCACCCCTTCTTCCCTGCTTAATTTCTGAACCAATTAAAAAAATAAAACAAGGGAGTCACTATAAAAACACCAGAATAATTTTTCATAGCTAACGAAGACAAATTTAGATGACATAGCTTAATGTGAGAGCCAAGTAGACTGACTGACTTCTTGCCTCCTGGTCTGCATAATCCATCTAAGAAAAGGTTTGGGTCGGCAGACCAGACATACTTAACCATTTAGCTGCCTTTCACTGTTCTAGAGTGGGAAGGGAAGAAGAAGGAATTGAAATTTCACACACCACCCCCACCGTTTTGGCCTTTTGAAAAATTAATTAGACCCTACTGACAAAAGTGGACAAATGGCTATGGCTCACCAACCAGGTATTCACTCCTGTAGGGAGAGTACGCTTTGGGCCAAGAGTTTAGAAGGTTTTGAGAAAATCTCTCCTCATAGAAAGCAAAGTGGTAGGGAAGAGGCTTTGCCCTCTGATGACAGTGAATTATGAAAGCTGGACCTTGTCCATTTTGCTCACCACTCTGTAGCCCTAGTGCCTGGATTTGTGACTGGTAAAATGTAGGCACCTAATAGGTATTTGTGCAGTGAATGAATGAATGAATGAACAAATGAACAAATAGGACCTCTTGGCTTTCTGGCAGGTAAGTGCCCTAGCCAAAGCTATATTGAGAGGGATGAACTGGGAATGCTTTTTCAGGGGTTTATACAAGGAATGTTTCATGGTCTTCCGTTTCCAATAATGGTATCTAGATTATTCAGCTCCTCTCTCCTGTTGAAAATAACCAAAAATAAGGGATATAGTTTTCATCCCTTAAGAGCATAAAAGAACTCATATGAGAAAGGGAAGAACCACCAAGCCAAAACCTTAGGGAAACTGGTGGCCCAAGGAGGTAAATAGAGCACCAGAGCCACTTTTCCCCATGGGTAATTTACTAAACAGGAAAACTGGGCTTCCGTTTTGGTGGACCTGCAAGGGCCAGGGCTCTGCAATGGAGAGCATAATAGGAGACCCTCCCCCACGTTAATCTGGGCCCTTGAGGGCTATACCTTTGGGATAATTGTGACCCAGAAATAAATCTGACAGTCACAAGTTAGATATTTTGTGACCTAGACTCTGAGAATAGAATTTAGGGTGTTTATTAGGGAGTGTCCTTGGGATCAACACTGGTATAAGGGAGGGGAGGAAGCAAGATTAGGCAGAGGGAGAAGTCAAGCTGCAATATAGTCCTGACAGCCTCGAGTGGCTGTGGAATTGTAATGGCCTATCCAGTTGTCCCACTGGGCTGAAATGATTGGGCCTTTACACCTCTGCCTCTTTCAGTCATTGGATATGAGCCACCCCAGAAAGGGCCTGACCTTGGGCTAGGCAGCTGAGACAACCCTGAAGAGGCTGACAGCTGAAAACCCTTTGCCATAGCACTTCCAACAGCTGAGGCAACAACTTTCTTGAAGAGAATCAGCAATACATCTACATGTACGTCATACCAACTCATCATAACCCAGAGGACCTCAGGGAAGGTTGCTGTCATGCTGACCATATCATGGAAGAAAAGCAATTTGTCCCTGAGAAATTATTACAACCTAGTTCTTAAGTGGATTTGCAGTCTAGGGTCACATTGGTGGGTGGTCCAGGTAGCCTCAAGCAGTGGATTGATGTAAGGTGGTACTGGAATGATAGAGGCACCACTCAGGTACTTGGTAGAAGCAAATGTAAATCCTTTCTGAAGGAATATATAAAGAACTTTTATGATTCAACAAGAAGACAAACAACCCAACTAAAAAATGGGCAAAGGACTTGAGCAGATTTTTTTCTAAAGAGGATACACAAAAGGCCAATAAACATATGAAAATATGTTTAACCTCATTAGCTATTATGGAAATGCATATCAAAATCATAATGAGATATGCCTTTTCACACCACAAGGATGGCTATTGTAGTTTGCTAAAAAGCTGCTGATGCAAAGTTGTAGAAATGGATTGGCTTTTATAATGGGGATTTTATTTGGGGTAAAAGCTTACAGTTCTGAGGCCATGAAATGTCCAAATCAAACACCATCAGAGATGCGTTCTCACCAAAGTCAGCTACTGGTGATCCTGGTGTCCTCCCACATGGTGATCAGGCACATGGCAGGGCTGGTCTCCTCAGCCTTGAGCTGCTCCTTGGACCCAGCCCCTCACGGGCCTCTTTCTGTGCCTCTGTGCTCTGTTGATTCCAGACTCCAGGACCTCTCTCAGCCTTTCAGGGCTTCTTTGTCTTTCTGCAGCTGTAGGCGAACCTGGAGGGCCTCTCTCTCACATGGCTGGGTCAAAATGCAGAGTGTCCCCCCCGCCTTTCCCTATGTGTCCCTTCCTTTGTGTCTCCATTTATATAAGGCCCAGCAAGAGGGTGGAACTCAAATTGTGTCAGGCACTAACATAGTCCAATCAAAAGGGCCCCACACCCACGTGAATGAATTAGTTAAAAAACATCTCTTTTTGGGATTCATAACAGAATTTCAAACAGTCACAATGGCCATTATTTAAAAAGCAGAAAACAGTGAGTGTTGGTGAGGATGTGGAGAAATTGGAACTCTGGTGCATTGTTGGTGGAAATGTAAAATGATGTAGCCACCATATTGATGGTTCCTCCAAAAGTTCAACATAGAATTGCCATGTGACCTGGCAATTCTGCTTTTAGGTATATAACCAAAAGAATTGAAAACAGGGATTCGAATAGTTATTTGTATGCCAATGTTCACAGCAGCATTAGTCACAATAGCCAAAGGATGGAAGCAACCAAAGTGTCCATCAACAGATAAATGGATATATATTAAAAGGCAGTATATATATAAATGGAATGTTATTTAGCCTAAAAGGGAATGTAGTTCTGATACATGCTATAACATGGATGAACCTTGAAAACATTATGCTAAGTGAAATAAGCCAGACACAAAAGGCCAAATAAGGTATGATTCCACTTATATGAAAGAAAGTAGATTATCAGTTACCAGGGCCTGGAGGATCAAAATAGGGAGTGTATTAGTCAGCCAAAGGGGTACTGATGCACAGTACTTGAAATCTGTTGGATTTTATAAAGGGTATTTATTTGGGGTAGAAGCTTACAGCTACCAGGCCCTAAAGAGTCCAACTCAAGGTACCATAAGAGGTACTTTCTCACCCAAAGTCATTTGCCACATGTTGAGCAAGGTGGCAGGCCTTGTCTGCAAGGTTTCAGCCTTCCTCTTCCTCTTAAGGCTCCATGGTCCCAGCTTCTTCCAATTTCATCTGTAGGCTGGGATAAGTCTCATCTCTCACCCAGGGCTCATTTCTCTCTGGGCTCAGCTGCTCTGCTCTCTACACAAGATCAGCTGTAGGCTATCAGGCTCATTCTTTTCCCAGGGCCTCTGCCATGTCTAATGGAGCCTTCTCTCTTTCCTCACGTATCTATTTCTCTGTGTATTTACTTCCTGGGGCTCCAGCATCAAAACTCCAACTCTCTCCTATGCCATGCCATTTTCTCTGTGAGTGTCCACCCACCAAGGTGGCAGGGACACAACATCCTATTGACATGGCCAAATCAAAAGCCTCAATCTTAATTTAATCAAGTAAAAGTGAAACCTCTGAATCTAATACAATCTAATACTCCCAGAGAAACAGACAAGTTTACAAACATAATCCAATATCTATTTTTGGAATTCAGAAGCAATATCAAACTGCTACAGGGAGTTATTGCTTAATGGGTACAAAGTTTTCTGTTTGGGAGATGAAAAAGTTTTGGTAATAGGTGGTGGTGATGGTAGCACCATATTGTGAATATAATTAGTATCACTGAATTGTACCCATGAAACTTAAATGGGAAATTTTGTGTTGTATATGTTGCCACAATTTAAAAAATTTTAAACTTCACACAAATCACATTTTTAAAAAGACAGACTTTGCAGTAGAAAAATGCACAAAAAGACTTGAATAGGCACTTCATGAAGAAGGATATCTAAATAGCCAATAAACATACTATAATATGCCCAACAGCATTAATAACCAGGAAACTAAATATTAAAATTGAATAATCTATTATACACTCTGCAGGTTGGCAAAAATTGTAAAAGTCTGACAAGCCTAGAGTTGTCATGGACATGGAACAGTGGGAACTCTTATACACTGCTGGGGGAGTATAAGAGTGAGTAACTTGTTACAGACACTTTGCCTAAGTGGTATATAGTTTGGCATCTAGTAAAATTGATGATACACATACCATATGACCCAACTGTTCTACTCCTAGATATATACTATCTATATACATTTGCAAAATATCCATAGGAGCATTGTTCATAATAGCTAAAACGACAAACAACCCAAATGTCCATCAGTAATAAAACAAGTGAATAAAATTGGGATATATTCATACACTAGAATACCATACAACAGTGAAAATAAACCAACTACAACTATACCCAACAAACGTGGGTGGGTCTCACACACATAATACTGAACAAAGGAAGCAAGACAATAGATAGATATGTAAAGAATTATAGTGATATAAAGTTCAAGAAAGGACAAAACTAATTTATCTTATGTAGGTGTGTTATATCAAGTGTATTATGTTTTTGTTATGTAGAAATGCATACACAGATAGTAAAATTATAAAGAAAATTAAAATTATTTTAGTCTTCTGGTTTTGGCTTTGGAATGTAGAAAGCCGGAAAGAACATGTACCTACAACAAGGAAAAAGCTGGGAAACTGCAAGTCCATGACTTTTCTTGAACTTATCAAAGATCTGAGGTCACAGAACAAACAACAAACCCAATATTTGGAGAAAGACAGGCACCTGCACAGAGAAACAAAACAGAAGCGCTTGACTTATCCAGGACAGCTAGACATCAGTAAGAAGAATTCAGTTAGAAGAGCTGACAAATTGGTGGAGACAGTACAAGCTGGTGGAAGAGGGTGAATCCCCAAGGGGCCACTATAGGAGGATTTTATACCTTCTTGCAAACTTTTTATTCATGAATCCCACCATGCACCCTCAAGGAGGACTGAAGACAGTCATAACAGAACTTCCCTTGTGAGGCCTGGGAAAAGGGAATAGTAGTGGAGGAGGCCCAAAGCTGTTCCTCCCAGAACTTTGTCCCGTATTCTTTCTATATCTTCCCCATGGAACAAAAAATCAGTGGGGTTAAGGGGGAAAAAACTAGTTACCCATAGTGCACTGATGAAAACCCATTGCAGCTGGAAAAAGGGAGCGGGGGAAAAAACCCTTCTACTCTTTGGCAAGGGGCAGGATGATGCTGAGTCCAGGACTACAGCTAAAGCAGTCACAGGAACATTTGTGGAAATCACATCCATGACTCCAAGGGACACTATGCTTGTCTAAGACTGAGGCTTAATCAGAAAATGAGTCAATGCACCTCCTTATCCAGCCCCTCACCAGGCTAACAACTGTTATGTAACAGTGGAATACTGCTGGAAAACCTACAAGAGACAGACTTTCTCTAAGGTGTAGCACAAAAGGTGAATAGTACTGAGAAGAATCATCAGATACACTAGCCCCCAACCTAAATATAAAATATTAATAGAGGAATTTGAAGTTTGCAATGCACTGAAGGTAACCATAGCAACAACAAACTAATAAAATTAACAAATTCCTACACCATGGAGAAAGCAGAAGGAAAGACATACCTATTTCTAAGCATTAAAAACTCAGCTTTAAAACTTGTCTTACACAAAATGTCCAGCTCTCAGCAAAAAAAGTATGAAATATATGAAGAAGAAAGAAAAAAACAACACATCTCCAAGAGACAAAACAAGCAACAAAACCAGACTTGGATATGACACAGATGTTGGGGCTATCTGAAGGAAATTTAAAATTATTATTAATATGATAATACAGTGATTCTCAACCAGGAATGATTTTGTCCCCCAAGGGATATTTGGCACTGTTTGGAGATGTTTTTTATTGTCACAGCTGGTGGTGGATGGATGCTAGTGGATCTAGTGGGTAAAGGCCAGGAATCCTGATAAACATCCTATAATGCACATCACACAACAAAGAATGGTCCTGTCTAAAATGTCAGTCGTGCTGAGATTGAGAAACCCTGTGTTAAATCTGCTAATGGAAAAGGTCATACTAGATCAGATGGGTACTTTCAACAGAGAGTTGGAAGCTGTAAGAAAGAATCTAATGGAAATGCTGGAGGATAAAAACACAGGAGTAGAGATGAAGATGAACCCCACAGTATATCAGGAGACTCAGCGTGACAAAGGAAAGAATCAATGAACTTGAAGGTAGGTCAATAGAAATTACCCAAATTGAAACACAAAGAGAAAAAAAGAGTGAAAAAAACACAAAACAGAACCCCCAACAGCTGTGGGGCAATATCAAACAGTCTAATATGTACCTTATTGGAATCCCAAAAGGAGAGGAGATAGAGGATGGGGCAGAAGAAAAATTTGATGAAATAATGGCCAAGAACTTTCCCAAATTAATGACATTCATCCACATTTCCAAGAGGTTCAGAGAATACCACACAAGATTAAAAACAAATAACAAAACACCTAAGCAAATCAGATTTAAATTGCTTAAAAAAAAAAAAAAAAAAACCACAAGTGTTAGAGAATGCTGGTGGGAATGTAGAATGGTGCAGCCATTGTGGAGGACGGTGTGGCAGTTCCTCAGAAAGCTAACTATAGGATTGCTATATGATCCAGCAATCCCACTACTAGGTATATACCAGAGGAATTGAAAGCAGGGACATGAACAGATACATGCACACCAATTTTCATAGCAGCATTATTCACTATTGCCAAAAGTTGGAAGCAAACCAAGTGTCCATAAACAGATGAATGGATAAGCAAAATGTGGTATATACATACAATTGAATATTACTCAGCTGTAAGAAGGAATCAAGTTTTGACTTCATGGATGAATCTCAAAGACCTTATGTTAAGTAAGACAGTCACTAAAGGTCATTGCATGACCTCACTGATATGACCTAAGTATATTGAGCAGACTTACAGAGATAGAGTCTGGAAAATAAGTTATCAGGAGACAGAAAGGAAGTAGAGAGTGGTGAACTGATTCTCAATCTGGTCAGAATCTATGATAAGGTGGAAGGGGGTAGTTTGGCAGTGAATGGGGGTGATGATGGTGCAGGGATGTAAGTGGATTGATGGTGCTGGAGTGTGAGGGTGAGCAGTGTTGAGGAGATGGTTTGGATAATTGATTGAACTGGGGGGAGGGCTGGAGGAAGGAACAGTTGAGCTCTGGGGAGGTGGAAGTCTATGGTTGAAAATACAATTGTGGGGATGTTCTTTTGGCAAATATGTCAAGGAAGGGTCACTGGTGCAAGTTTTGTTGTGGGGGGATGTGTGGGAAGGGGTGCATCTGGGGCATGCTTCTATGGAATATGAATGTGTTCATCTTCTCATAGAGTGTTATCTCAGTGGGTGGAGACCTTCACAATAAACAACAAAATAGTAAACTCCAATCCTCAGGAGTCCTGTACATTCTCAAATAGAGGGGCAAGAATCTCTCAAGTACATAGGCAGTGCCTAATAAAAGAAAATAGACCAATATGTCAAGCCCTCAATATTAATGCATGTAACTATGAACCTTATTCTTATAAAATTGAAACAACCTAATAATAACTTTTGCCCAAGAGTTGCATCCTGAAAACCTCCTTGTTGCTCAAATGTGGCCTTTCTCTAAGCCAAACTCAGCAAATAAATGCATTACCTTCCTCCCCAGCCCCTGGCGTGGGACATGACTCCCAGAGGTGAGCCTCTCTGGCACTGAGGGATTAATACCAAGCACCAGCCAGCGATGCATTTGGAAAAAGAAATTGCCCCAAAGGGGGAAACATCAAATACAAAAGAGTTTTTATAGCTAAGAGATTTCAAAATGAGTCAAGAGGTCATTCTAGAAGTTATACTTATGCATGTCTCAGGCATATCTCACTAACTGCCACTGTGAACAAAGCCTCAAATAGGGGCAGTCCTGAGAGCTCTAGAGCCTTCCAGACACTATAGGCAAGGCACACAATCCCTTGAAATCACCCTGTCAGTGGGCCCTACCTTGAAATGTATAACAATCTGTTTCCCAAATGTAACAGAGTTAGACTCATCTATAATTTCCCTACACATGATTCTTTTTTTTTTTAACTTTCTTTTATTTAACTTTATTTGTACATTTAATAATTGAAAATATAAACAATTAAAAACTAAAAAGTAAACACAGATGAATAAATATATACATTTCTCAATTAAATGTAATGGATACATATAACTTTTTTTTTTTTTATCAAACAATATGTTACACAATATATTTGGTTCATAGTAACACATTCATACAGTATTTGTCCGTTTGTGTCTGGCTTGCTTCACTCAACATAATGTCCTCCAGGTTCATCCATGATTCCATATGCTTTACGACTTCATTTCTTCTTACAGCTGCACAATATTCCATAGTGTGAATAGACCACAGTTTGTTTATCCATTCATCTGTTGATGGACACCTGGGTTGTTTCCAACTTTTGGCAATGGTGAATAATGTGGCTATGAACATCAGTGTGCAGATGTCTGTTCTTGTCACTGCTCTCAGTTCTTCTGGGTATATACCCAGTAGTGGTATTGCAGGGTCACGTGGCAAGTCTATATTCAACTTCTTTAGGAACTGCCAAACAGTCCTCCATAGTGGTTGTACCATCCTGCATTCCCACGAACAGTGAAGTAGTGTTCTTATCTCCCCACATCCTCTCCAACACTTGTAGTTCTCTGTCTTTTTAATAGTGGCCATTCTGATAGGTGTGAAATGAAATCTCATTGGAGTTTTGATTTGCATTTTCCTAATCATGAGTGATGTTGAGCATTTCTTCATGTATTTTTTTGCCATTTGTATTTCTTCTTTGGAGAAATTTCTATTCAAGTCTTCTGCCCATTTTTTAGTTGAGTTGTTTGTCTTTTTATTGTTGAGTTGTAACATCTCTTTATATATCCTGGATATTAAACTCTTATCAGATATGTGATTTCCAAATATTTTTTCCCATTGAGTTGGCTGCCTTTTCACCCTTCTGACAAAGTCCTGTGAGGTGCAAAAGTGTTTAATTTTGAGGGGGTCCTATTTATCTAATTTTTCTTTTGTTGCACGTGCTTTGGGCATAAGGTCCAAGAAACCACCTACTACAAGGTCTTGAAGATGTTTCCCTACATTTTCTTCTAGTAGTTTTATGGTCCTGGCTTTCATATTTAGATCTTTGATCCATTTTGAGTTGATTCTTGTATAGGGGGTGAGATAGGGGTCCTCTTTCATTCTTTTGGTTATAGATATTCAGTTCTCCCAACACCATTTGTTGAAGAGACTTTTTTCCCATTAGCGTGGGCTTGGTAGGTTTGTCAAAAAACAGTTGACTGTATAGGTGAGGGTTTATTTCTGGGTTCTCAATTCTATTCCACTGATCGATGTGTCTATCTTTATGCCAGTACCATGCTGTTTTGACCACTGTAGCTTTGTAATATGTTTCAAGGTCAGGCAGTGAAATTCCTCCCACATTGCTCTTCTTTTTTAGAATGCTTTTGGCTATTCGGGTGTGTTTACCCTTCCAGATGAATTTGGTAATTGTCTTCTCTAATTCTGTAAAGTAAGCTATTGGGATTTTGATTGGTATTGCATTGAATCTATAAATCAGTTTGAGCAAGATCGACATCTTCACGATATTTATTCTTCCAATCCATGAACACGGAATATCTTTCCATTTGTTTAGGTCTTTTTAAATTTCTTTTAGCATTGTTTTGTAGTTTTCTGCCTATAGGTCCTGTACTTCCTTGGCTGTGGGTTTTTCATATATGCCTTTTATCATATTGAGGAATTTTCCTTTTATTCCTATCCTTTCAAGTGTTTTTATAAAAAAAGGATGTTGGATTTTGTCAAATGCCTTTTCTGCATCTATTGAGATGATCGTGTGTTTTTTTTCCTTCAATTTGTTAATGTGGTGTATTACATTGATTGATTTTCTTATGTTGAACCAGCCTTGCATACCAGGAATAAATCCCACTTGGTCGTGATGTATAAGTCTTTTGATATGCCGTTGGATTCAATTTGCAAGTATTTTGTTGAGAATTTTTGCATCTATGTTCATTAGAGAGATTGGTCTGTAATTTTCTTTTCTTGTGGCTTTGGTATTAGGGTGATGTTGGCTTCATAAAATGTATTGGGCAATTTTTCCTCCTCTTCAATTTTTTGGAAGAGTTTAAACAGGATTGGTGTTAATTCTTTTTGAAACGCTTGGTAGAAATCACCTGTGAAGCCATCTGGTCCTGGACTTTTCTTTGCTGGGAGATTTTTGATGACGGATTCAATCTCCTTAAATGTGATTGGTTTGTTAACTTCTTGTATTTCTTGTAGCGTCAGTGTAGGTTGGTTATGCGTTTCTAGAAATTTCTCCATTTCATCTAGGTTTTCTAGTTTGTTGGCATATAGTTTCTCATAATATCCTCTTATGATTCTTTTTATTTCTGTGAGGTCATTTGTAATTTCCCCCTTTCATTTCAGATTGTATTTATTTGCATCTTCTCTCTTTTTTTTTTTTTTTTTGTTAGTCTAGCAAGGGAGATTTCAATTTTATTGATCTTCTCAAAGAACCAGCTTTTGGTTTTATTGATTTTCTCTATTGTTTTTCTGTCCTCATTTTCATTTATTTCTGCTCTAATCTTTATTATTTCTTTCCTTCTGCTTGCTTTGGGATTAGTTTGCTGTTCTTTTTCTAGTTTCTCTAGTTGTTCAGTTAAATCTTTGAGTTTAGCTCTTTCTTGTTTTTTAATATAGGCATTTAGGGCTATAAATTTCCCTCTCAAGACTGCCTTCGCTGTATCCCATAAGTTTTGATACATTGTATTCTCATTTTCATTTGTCTCAATATATTTACTGATTTTACTTGCAATTTCTTCTTGACCCACCGAATATTTAGGAGTGTGTTGTTCAGTCTCCACACATTTGCAAATTTACTTTTTTCCTGTCTATTTTTGATTTCCAGTTTCATTCCATTATGATCTGAGAAGGTGCTTTGTATAATTTCAATCTTTTTATATTTATTGAGAGCTGAATTGTGACCTAACATGTGGTCTATCCTGGAGAAAGATCCATGGGCACTTGAGAAGAATGTGTAACCCGCTGAGTTTGGATGCAGTGTTCTGTATATGTCTGTTAGGTCTAACTTGTTTATCATATTGTTCAAGTTCTCTGTTTCCTTGTTGATCTTCTGTCTGGTTGTTCTATCTAATGATGTGAGAGGGGTGTTGAAGTCCCCGACGATTATTGTAGAAATATCTATTTCTCCCTTCAGTTTTGCCAGAGTTTGTCTCATATATTTTGGGGCATCCTGGTTAGGTGCGTAGATATTTATGACTGTTATATCTTCCTGGACGGTCATCCCTTTTATTAATATATAATGGCTTTCTGTATCTCTTATCACTTTTTTGCATTTGAAGTCTGTTTTGTCTGACATTAGTATAGCTACCCCTGCTCTTTTCTGTTTACTATTCGCGTGGAGTATCTTTTTCCAACCTTTTACTTTCAGCCGGTTTGTATCCCTGGGTCTGAGGCTACACATGATTCTTCTGTCCTTTTTATTTGAGCCTATAATTAGCATGATACCCGTTAAATATATGTCTCAGAGACTTAAATCTTCAGTCTGCTTTTATGCTGCTTGAGCCCTGAATCTCAGAAGAGTTGTGGCCAACACCTACTCTCCAGATCATTGGACTCACCCAGGACAACTAACAAAATGTTGATGATGGATAACCTCTATCCCAAAAAACAGAGAGTATCTGCAACTGCAAGCAAAACAGTTCCTTCCATCTGACCCATAAGATCTAAGCCCCCTCTCAGTCGAAGTCAAAGCAAGCAGCACTATCCCAAAATTTTCAAGGTTGAGGAATGAACAAACATAAGGGACGAAATGCAACCATGGACAAAATAAATTTATTAATGTAGTAATGGAAGAACATTTAACATTGTTATGAAGATAGTGATTAGCAGAGGTTCTAAGGAGAGGAGGAGGGAATAATAGGTGGAACACAGGGCATTTTTAGGACATTGGAATTAAGTATATACCACAATGTAAGCTATAAGCCTTGGTTAGTAGCAATGCTTCAATATTTATTCATCAAATTGTAGAAAATGTACCACACAATTGTAAGATGTTATTAATAAGGGAAGATGTGGGAGGGGGAGAGGGTGGGGGGTATATGGGAATCTCTTATACTTTTGATATAACTTTTCTGTAATCTAAAACTTCTTTGAAAAGAAAGTTTATTATATTAAAAATACAGAGGAACGGATATGACTCAAGCAGTTGAGCACGCACCTCCCACCAGGTTTGGTTCCCAGTGCCTCCTAAAGAAGACAAACAGCAAGCAGAGGATGAGCAAAAACAATGAACAGACAACGAGTGCAAACAACAAGCAAAAACAATGGCAAAAAACAATGAGCAAACAGATAAGGGAGCCATCTTGGGGGTGGGGTGATACATAAAGAAAGTCCTGAAGGAACAGAGAAAAAAGACATATTACTATCAAAGGAAGAAAGATAAGAATTATAAGTGACTTCTTGTCAGAAATCATGCAAGGTCAAAGATAAGGAAGTGACATCTTTAAAGTACTAAAAGAAAGAAAAAAACTGTCAACCTTGAATTCTATACCCAGCAAAAATACCTGTCAAAAATAGAAGTAAAGACTCTCTCAGATAAATAAAAACAGAGAATTTGGTACAAGCAGGCCTTCAAGAAATGTTAGGGGAAGTTCTTCAGACGGAAGGAATATCATTCCAGACAGAAACATGGATCTACACAAAGAAATTGAAAGCACTGAAAATGAAAAAGTAAATTTGTTTTTTAATTTTTATTTGCTCTGAAAGAGAACTGTTTAAAACAAAGTTTGTAGCAATGTATTATGTGTTACAACTTAAATAAAATAAAATGTACAACAGCAATAGCACAAAGGATGGAAGACAGTAATTAGGAATATACTGTTGTAAGGTCCTTACACTGCATGCAAAGCCATTTAATATTATTTGACGGTAAGTTCTGACTAATTAAACGTGTATATTGTAAACTCTAGGGCATCATTAAAGTTTTTAAAAAGAGGTATAAGTCAATAGTGGAGATAAAATGGGTTCATAAAAATGCTCAGTTAACACAAGAAAAGGGGGGAAATGGAAAAAGAAACGAAGCAGATTGGAACAAATAGAAAAGAGCTAGCAAGATGATATGCTTTAATCAAAACAATCAATAATCACATTAGGGAAGCAGCTGTGCCTCAATCAGTAGGGCTCCCGTTTACCATATGGGAGGCCCTGGGTTCGGTTCCCGGGGCCTCCTGGTGGGGGCAGGCCCGCCCGCACTGCGTGGTTAGCTGACCCAGCGAGCACAAGCAGCAAGGGGGGGATAAATGAATAAATAAATAAAATCTTTAAAAAAAAAAATAATAATAATAATAATAATCACATTAAATGTGAAAGATCTAAATATACAAATTAAAAAGAGAGTGTCGGATTGGGTAAAAAGACAATGCCCAACTGTATGTTACCTACAAGAACATGATTTTGTAAACATAAGGATGGTGTGATGGGCTTGTGCTCATTTGGGGCTTCTGGTGTAATTTACTTAGGTGGTGGTTTTATACAGGTATTTTCTTCTCACTCTTTGTTAAACTATGTATATATTGGATAATTTCCTATGTGTATATTTCACGTTGGGGAAAAAAAATGAGTTACCTGGCAATCATAAGTTTACTGAGGTGGGAATGGAGCTTTGTTTGTTTCTTCCATTTGCACAGCAGACTTTGCATTGAATGAAAGTGTACCTAGTTTTCATGAAATCAGTTTGCTTAATGTTTCAGCAGCTTTGGAATCCATCCTGATATGTATGAGATCTGTTTTTACCCTGAGTTGCAGAAAGTACAGTGCAGGACAAAGCTCTTAGGTTGGCATAAAACAGGTACACATTGTGGACTCTCATTGCTGGAAGGACCGTGGAGGCCACTTGCCCCTTGGTCTTTACAGTGTGGCCCCTGGACCAGCAGCGGCAGCATCACCAGGGAGCTCCCCCCAGACATGCGCAATCAGAATCTTCATGCTCAACAGCTCCCCAGGTGATTCATAAGCATGTTGAAATTTGAAGAACACTGACCTAGCCCGTCTGTCCACTCACAGTGCTGGGGTCTGTCCTGTATTGTTGCTCATTTCCACCTTCTAGACCCTGCCATGGTAGTTGCAGATGTACAGTATCTTGAATATTTGAAATGGAAAGCTTGGTCAACTTTTTTTCAGATCAGACACTTTGACTTCGCTTAGGATACATATATCCATATATAGTCAAGAAATGTTCCCAAACCCTTCCTCAACATTTTCTCTTTCTTCATGGAATAAGCATATATTGAGCATCTGCTGTATATGAGGCCCTGTGCCAGATGTTGGAGAAATTGAGATCAAAGCCATAGTCCCTGGCCCCAGTGACCACACCCTGGGGACAGTGATAAGTGAACATATTTACAAGGCAATGCAGAAAGTTCTATGATCAGCATAAGGTGCCCTGGATGCACATGGGTTGGGCGCCTAACCCAGACAAGGAAAGTGGGGATGCTTCTTGGTAAGGGGATATCTGTGCTGATCTTTGAAGTAAGAGTGAGCTAAGCAAAGAAGCTGGGAGAGGAGTGGGAAGGCGTTCCAGGCAGCATGTGCAAAAGCTTGGAGATGTGCTTTAGATCACCAAGTTTCTGACTTATTGGTGCCAATGAAAGTACTACAATCTTTTGGCAATAATAAAAATGCTATCCTATGGGAGAAACTAACAACTATGGTCTCCTTTTCCATGCCTAGTGCTTGCCCCATAATGCTGCAGACATAAATAGTCCAATTTTGTTTTTGGCCTGGCCCCGGGCTTTTTGGTTGGAAATTTATGGTAACTTTTCTCTTCTTCAGTGGGTAAGCTTAGTAACTGTTGTTCTTCCTTTGTAACAGGTGCAGGCATTCAGTGGCACAATATAGGCAGTCTAGACGGAGATTTTAACTTCACTCAGGTGCTGCTCATGCTATTGCTTGACTCTTTCTTATACGGCTTAGTGACCTGGTGGGTAGAGTTCATCTCCCTGGGGGAGCACAGTGCATCCAAGCCTTGGTACTTCTTTGTCATGGTGAGTTCTGCTGCTGCTGTTTGCTTAGATTTGCCTTAGTCTTTTTATTGTTTGTCATCACTATTCCTCAAACGCCAGGATATCTCTAACCTGGGTTCACCCAAAATCCAATAGCTTGTTGTTGCCAACGTGTATAATTCACAGTGTGTTTCTCTGACTCTGGCCCCACCTACTGATGCAGTGGAGCAGGGCAGGGCGATGGGGGGCAGAATCAGCCCCACACGGAGTCCCTTCAAGAGCACCTCTGGATGTCTCACAAATGACCCAGAATCCAGAACTCCACCGTTTCTTTCCCCATTGAGCTGCACTCCTGGAATGGCCCTGAAGCTGGAGACCTCTATGACTCCAGGGTGCTGGCAGGGGCAAGCTTCCATTCACAAGCCCCTGAAGCTCTCAGAATCACTTTTCTCCTATGATGGCTATATTTTCCTTACAAAGTCAAGCTCTTCATGCCTGTCTCAGCCCTCACACAGCAGAGGTGACCTGTCTTGTCTGCATTGCACAAGTGCTCCGTTAGGATCTCTGCAAAGGACGCCATGCTCACCCTTCTCAGTTCCCTTCTTCGAGTGTGCAGAAAGGGGTGGTTGTTAATGCCAATGTTTCTCCAGGCCTAAGGCCACAGGAAGGCTGATTGCCCACATGTGGCTTCCCCAGCACACCAGGCACCCTTTGTAGCTCCATCCTCTGGGCCATGGTTGGAGGTTGAAATGCAATTTATTAGGGGTGAGTCCATGATAAAGTTCCTTAACTTATCCAGGTACCATTAAATGTTTGATACAAGTAAAAGAATTAATTTACCAAAATATTTATTTTCCAGAAAAAGAGAGTCAGTTCACACAAACGTTTTAATGTATATGTTGACTTCCTCTCCAGCCCTCCTACTGGCATGGAGAACCTGGAACTCTTGTCTACCCAGTGTCGGAAATGGGGCATCCTGAAGAACCTCTGAAAAGCGAGTTCATTCAGAATGAGCCTACCGATTTAATGAAAGGAATTGAAATCCAGCATCTATACAAGGTATCACCTCATGTTCTTGAGAAACAGTCCATGTAGGCTGTTGTTTGATTCTGACAGTAGTTCCAAGGTACTGTTTGTGATAGAGAATTTTAATTCCCCTCTGTAATGCCATCCTCAAAATTAGGGATATGACTTAAAATGTTGCTTGTCCTAATATAAAGTTAACTGGATGTAGGTCTAGATGATCTCTCTTTGGAGAATGGTCTCCTCCAAATCCAAAACACCCTGTTGAACTGTGATTATACTAAAAGACATTGATTGTACACTTTGGATAGATTGAATGGTATGTGAATATATCTTAAAAAAACCGCTTAAAAGGAAAAAGAAAAAAATCACCAGCAAGTCAGAAACCAGAACATCAGTTACTAGGGGCCCGATGAGGGTAAGGAATGGGGAGGTAAGGCTTAAATTATCCAGAATTTCTATTTGGGGTCTTGAGAAAATTTTGGTCATGGATGGTAGTGATGGGAGCACAACGTTGCGAATGTCAGTAACAACACTAAATGGTATATTTGAATGTGGCTAAAGGGGACATTTTAGGTTATATGTATGTTACTAGAATAAAATATTTATAAAAAATCATAGGACTGTACAGCACAGTGAACTGTAATGTAAACCATGGACTTTAGTTAATAGTACAATTATAATAATTTTTTTTCATCAGTTGTAACAAATGTACCACACTAATGCAAGATGTTAATAATGGCTGGGGGGAGGGTGGTATATGGAAATCCTATATTTTCTCCATGGTTTTTCTGTAAATGTGCAGTTTCTCTAAAAATATATATATATATATATATCCATATAAATTTTAAAAGAAAAAAAACACATCCCATTGAGGCAAGACACTGGAATTCAGTCATCTATGGTTGACTTTTATCCAATAGCATTTTTTACATAGCCAAATCAAATCGTAAACCAGATTTCATCATTAGCTTCTAAATGTAAAAAATAGGGACATTTATTCTTTCACCAGTGTTTGCTGAGTATTGCATGCATAGCCCTGTGCTAAGGACAGATATTTTATGTCCATTAGCTAAGGACTCGCATCAGGCATGCCTGGTTATAAGCTGTATGGCCCACATCTTGCGGGTTCAGATGTGAGGCACCTAGTGAAATGGCTGATGCTATGGCAGTGTACTGTTTGAGGTCCCAGCTCGACACTTTGTGTTGCTTCTTCTGCTGAGGAATAAAGTGGATCACATCCTAGCCCAGGGTATTCATGAAGTGGGTTATAGGTCCACTCCTCCATTTACTACCATAGGAATTAGGCATCTTCACCCAGTTTTCTGTGGCTTAAATAAGTAGGGATTTTGTTTTCTTTTTTCACTTAACAAACAGTCTGCAGAGAGATGGTACTGGCATGATTTCAGCTGCTTAACAAAGCCATTCCAGATGACAGTTCTTTCTGATTTTATCTGTTTAGTTTTTCCTGGGCCATTTGTAGCATATTCATTTTATCTGAGTGCTTAGCATTTCATGGTTGCAAGATGACTGTTGCAGCTCATTTATGGGGAAAGATAAGGAACACCAGGCTTTCTTTTGGCAAGGCTTTATCTTTCCTCCCTTCCTCCCTTCTTTCCTTCTTTTCTTCCTTTTGCCTCATCCCCTCCTTTACTTTCTCCCTTCCTTCCTCCCTTCCTTCTTTCCTTTTTGAAGCCCTTAAGTTAGGTTACCTCTTATTTTTATTGCCCAGAATTATGTCACATGGCCACCTCTACTCTAAGGGAGACTGAGAAGTCAGGGAACAGGACTGTCATACTTGGTTTAGAACAATCAAGATCAAATGGATACGAAGGCAAGGGAAGTTGGCTAAATTCCCTTCAGCAGCACCATGCTCCCAAACACAGTGAAATAAATTATGGGAAGAAGTGCATCTAACTCCCATCAATTATAGTATTTATAACCCAGACCCCAGGTCCAGCCAAAATGCCCCCACTACAATTAGACGGGGGTGGGAGTCAATAAAGTACATATTCAAATGTTATGTTATCTCTGCATTGGCATGATGGCTAACTTTTACTTTCTTCCTTTTACTCTTATGTATGAATTATTTGCATAAGGAAAAAATAGTATTTAAAGTGCTGGAGACATTTGATCTATGTCTAGGATACCCTCTCCAGATCAGCACTTAGCTCCAGGGTGCCCTCTCTGGCTTAGTCAGGTGATGCAGAGCAAGGCTCCAGAACCAGGAAGAAGATTCCCTATGCATGCTCCTAGTGATCCTTGAGCTCCTGTCCCTTTGTGGTTCAGTTTCCCTACTACCAGGTTCTAGGGACCATGGGAAATACCTCCATGAGGTCACTAGGGGTTCACTTTCCTCAGTGTAGCTCCGGGCAGTGGTTCCCTTTTTAGATTTCCACTTGGTTTCCCATTGACAGACTTAAAGGGCAGTAGATGGGGTGCACAGCCTGTCAGAAAGGCCACGTGTGTACACGTTGCACTGTCACTTGCCCTTTGCCTTTTCTACAGGTGTTTCATGTAGGGGGTAGTGAACACACAGCAGTCAAAGACCTGACAATGAACCTGTACAGGGGCCAGATCACCATTCTTCTGGGACATAATGGAGCTGGAAAAACCACCACCTGCTCTGTGCTCACAGGTATATGTGTGGGGTCTATCTTTCTGAGGACAACCTGAAAAACCATTTAACTCGTCTAGATTTTTGGCTCCAATTCCCCTTATTAGATTTCATTGGCAGATTAACATTAAGCATCTTTTGTGAGTTTGTTCACTGTCTATGAAGTATCTGGTCGTTCAATTTACCCTGTACCAGGAGAAGGGAAATACTTGGTTCTTTCAATAAATATGAGGAAGTTAATTTCCAAGGCTTTTGGCATATGACAAGCGCTATTGAGAAGCTACACCCGGTGCTGAGGAAGTTTTTTTCCAGATATAACTGGCCAGGTACTTGAGGCACCACTGAGCTCTCAGCAAAACAGTCCACCCATTTGTCTTTGATGGTCAGAGGCACTTTTATTTATTTATTTTTTTTTAAGATTTTTTTATTTATTTATTTTTTCATTCATCCCCCCCCCCCCCCGCTGCCCGCGCTTGCTGGGTCAGCCAACCACGCCCCCACCAGGAGGCCCCGGGTTCGGTTCCCACATGGCAAACGGGAGCCCCACCAATTGAGCCACAGCCGCCTCCCCAGAGGCACTTTTAGAATGATGCTTAGTGAATTATTCTAAAAATGCTTTGGGCTTTAGAATAATTTTTATACCTAAATAATTCTTTCACAATCCATTAGCTAAAATACTATTCTGTGAAATTTGAAAACTCATTCATTCAAGAAACATATATTTATTGCAGGCTTAACATATAAACTCTGAACAAACCCAATGAGATGTATTCCTAAACCTTCATGAAGCTCTGAAAGTCGACCAGTTCTTCCTCTGCATGCTGAGTCCCAAACTCCTGAGGAGCTATTAGCACCTCAAAATTAGTTTGCCTTATTCTCCTTGGAGGCTGTTGATGCACTATATATTGAGGACATTTGAAGAGCAGCAAAATATTGAAGCATGGTCTTAGATGCTTCGGCTGCTCCTCTGGTATCAGGACTTTGAGAAACAAATCCCAGCAGAGGCACACTGGACAGGCTCTGGGTCAGGACTTGGGGCTGAGCTCTGCCAGATTCTTGGTGTGCAGTCGTGTTTCTAGAGGTTGGTCCTCTCTCTGTATAGGCATTGCTCCTCCTGGGAGCTGACCGTTTAAGGAAGGCTTCTCCTAAATGGGCCTGTGAAGCCCTCACTGCCCTAAGGTGGTCCAGCCAGACTCCAGGGCTGGTTGGTCAAGGAGGCAAATCAGATGCTAGCATTGTTTAAGGAGGTTAACTGACAAATACCCCTCTTACTCTTTCCCTATTGCATTCCCTTTCGTTTTGTTTCTGCCAAACAGTTATGGATGCTTTATTATCTGCAGCCAAAATGAAAGATAAAAAAACCTGATCAGAGTTATTTTGACATAAATATCAAAAACCTTGAAAGCCTTGTCCTACTTTTGACCTACAAAATCTATTTATTAATTTATAGTACATAAATAATTGGAGAAGTAGGCAAAGTTATATCACATTTTTATACTTGTGAAAAGCTGCCAATAACTTAAATATCCATCAGTGTGGGCTGATCAAATAGAGTATATTCATAACAATGAAATATTTTAAGCCCTTAAAAATTATGTAGATTTTGTTAATGTGAACAAATGCCCTCCATATATTGTTAGTTGAAAAAGTCAGTTAAAAATTGGAATTAATATATTCCCATTTTTGTTAAGAATATATGTGTGAGTCAGTATATACATGACAAATACATAAGGCTAAATATTAACAGCAATTGTCTTTTAATGATGAGACTCGTATAAACTTTGTTTTCTTTGTTAAACTTTTTTCTTTTCTAGCCTTATTGCAATATACACTTATTGGCTTTTTCAATCTGAAAAACATACTTAGAGTTGGAAAAAAGAATAAAGACAAAAACACTATGCAGATGGTACAGGCAGCAAAGTTTTATACTGACATACATTTGGCTGTAAGCACAATCATTTATTCCTTCATTGAACAGACATTTATAGGAATCAGAGATGGATAAGTCATGGACTTTGCCTTCAAGGATCTCAATTCCAAACTGTGAGGTTCTCAAATACTTTTCTTCCTAATGAAATTTACCATGCACCCAAATTATTTCTTAATACTTATGTAATTTGCTTTACAAACACGTATGTGTTTTATTCACTTTACCAGATTGGAATTGTTCAGAAGCAGGAATGACTTCTAGCTCTAATACTTCCCACACATCTGCATACTCTGTTGTGCAAAGAATATATATTCCTTGTATGTTACCGACGAACCGTGACAAAGAAGTAGAATGAGAATAGGCTGTGTTAGAACAAGCAAGCAACCAGGGCCTTGCCCTGCAGTGTGCTCTGACTGAAGGTAACTTTCAGAATGTGTCTTCCACTTGGTTCTAGGTCTTCGTGCCCCATCAAGTGGACAGGTGTATATCAATGGGTATGAAATTTCTCGAGACATGGTTCAAATCCGGAAGAGCTTGGGCTGGTGCCCCCAACATGATATCTTGTTTGATAACTTGACAGTAGCAGAACATCTTTATTTCTATGCTCAGGTGAGTGGGTAGGTGACAGGGATTTGCTTCCCTTGAGTCATTCTTGGGGGAAGTGAAATAGACTATAGTGCTCTGCCTCAGCCTGGAGGGTCTGGAAACCTCTTCCGGACGTTCAGGGGAGGGGGAGGAGAGTGGGATTTAGGTCAAAATTCCTGAGTTAAAGAGAGTTTCTAGAAACTGTTATATTTTAATTTTATGCATTTATTTAAATTTTTGTCCCCAAAAAATCTTTATTCCACCTTTTTTAAAATTTTTTAACCAATCTTATTGATATATACTCATAAAACATACGATCCATCCAAAGTGTACAGGCAGTCATATTTGGTGTAATGGCGTGGTTTTGCTTTCAGCACTCCAGCCAATCTTAGGGCGTTTTCCTGACTCCAACAACAACAACAGCAGCAGCAGCAATAATAATAATTAAAGACAGGCTGAAGGAAACCTCTACCCCTTAATAATCAGCTCTCAGTCTCTCTATCCTTCCCCTGCTGCACATAGCTGCTATTCTAATCTATTTGTACTTATAGTTTGTATAGATGGAGTCAAACAATATGTAGTACCTTTACTTTAAAAATTTTTTATTGCAATAAAATCCACAACAAAAAGTTCACCATTTTTACCATTTTAAAGTGTATGACTCAGTGGTTTTTAATATATTCACAATGTTGTACAACTATCACTGCTATCTAATTTCACAACATTTTCATCACTCCAGAAAGAAACCCCGTACCCAATAAGCAGTCACTCCTCTTTCTTCCCTCCCACCAGCCCCTGGAGACCACCGATCTGCTATCTGTCTCTAGGGGTTTGCCTGTTCTAGATATTTCATATAAATGGAATCAAACAGTGAATGGACTTTTGTGTCTGGCTTTTTTTTACTCAGCATGATGTTTTCCAAGTTTCATCAGTGTTGTGTCATGTACTTTACTCCTTTTTATGTCCAAATCCTATTCCATTGTATGGCTTTATTACATTTTGTTTTTCCATTTGTCAGTTGATGGGCTTTGGGATTGTTACCACCTTTTGACTATTGTGAATAGAGCTGCTATGAACATCCGATCACAAATTTTTGAGTGAACATATGTTTTCAGTTCTCTTGGGTATATACCTAGGAGTAGAATTGCCAAGTCATATGGTAATTCTATGTTTACCTTTTTGAGGAACTGCCAGACTGTTTTCCACAGCAGCTGCACCATTTTACATTCCCACCAGCAATGTTTCAGGGTTCTAATTACTCCACATTCTCACCACTTGTTCGTTTCCTTCTTTCCCCCCTCTCTCCCTTCCTTCCTTCCTTCCTTTTTTTTTTTTAATGGCCATTCATTCTCATGTGATTGTTTCATTGATGAGCATCTTTTTACATCCTTATTCCATGAAGCTATATGTCTATCCTTTATACCAGGACCAAACTGTAGCTTTGTACTAAAATTTGAAATTAGGAAATATAAGTAGTCCAAATTTGTTCTTTTTTGAGATTGTTTTGGTTATTCTAGGTTCTTGAATTTCCCTAAGAGTTTAGAATCAGCTTGCACATTTCTGCAAAAAATGATGTTGGAATTTTGAAAGGGATAACATTCAATCTGTAGATCACTTTAGGTAGTATTGCCAGCTCAACAATATTAAGTCTTCAAATCCATGGACACAGGATGCCTTTCCATTGTCTTAGGTCTCCTTTAATTGCTTTCAATAATGCTTTATAGTTTTCAGGGTATGTATCTTGTACTTCTTCAGTTAAATTTATTCCTAAGTATTTTATTCTTTTTTATACTAACGTAAGTAAAATTTTTCTCTTAATTTTATTTTTGAATTGTTCATTTCTAGTGTATGAACTACAATTTTGCTGAACATGTTTATTAGCTCTAATAGTTGTATGTGTGTGTATGTGTGTGTATTCTTTAAGGCTTTCTATATATAAGATCATATAATACGCAAATAGAGATAATTTTACTTCTTTCTTCCAAACCAGGTGTGTTTTATTTCTTTTTCTTGTTAAATTGTCCTGGCTATGGCAATGTTGAATGAAAGGGGCAAGAGCAAACATCCTGGTCCTGTTCTGGTCTTAGGGAGAAAGCTTTCAGTCTTTAACTATTAAGTTGGTTTTAGCTGTATGTTTTTCATAGATGCCTCTTATCACTTGAGGAAATTCCCTTTTATTTCCAGTTTGTGGAATGTTTTTACCATGAAAAGGTGTTGGAGTTCATCAACCTTGCATTCCTGGGATAAATCCCACTTGGTCATGGTGCATAATCCTTTTAATATGCTGCTGTATTTACTTTTTTTATTTATTTTTATTTTTTTTATTTTTGTGTGTGTTTTTTTTGTTTTTTTTCTTTGTGTATTTACTTTTTAATGCCATATATTTATATGGTTCAAAATGCAAAAGCCTTTTTATCCATCTGTTTCCTTGAAGGTTGTAAGTTTATAGTGTATTTGTCTTGTGTGTATTTTATGTATATACAAGCAAAATGCTTGTTGGATGGGGCCGGCCCCCTCAGAGAGCCCCTGCCTGACCTCTCTTTGGTTCTCCTGCCGTTTCAGCTGAAAGGATTATCGCGCCAGAAGTGCCCTGAGGAAGTCAAGCAGATGCTGCACATCCTCAATCTGGAGGACAAGGAGCACTCCAAGAGCAGGTTCCTGAGCGGGGGGATGAAGCGCAAGCTCTCCATCGGCATCGCCCTCATAGCGGGCTCCAAGGTAGGGCAGCAGGGCCCCCTGCGAGGGGCAGCCCCCCGGGGCTGAAGGCCCCAGAGCCCTCAGGCTCCAGCTGACCCTTCACCATGGCCCGGCCACCTCGGCCCCGGCCGCCGTGGGAAGGGAAGCCTGGCGTGGGTGGTCCTGCGGTATCCTCCTAGAACTGGCGGCAGCACGGGGTGCACTGAGCAGCCAGGCTCCTTGCCCTCCAGGTGCTGATGCTGGATGAGCCCACCTCCGGCATGGACGCCATCTCCAGGAGGGCCATCTGGGACCTCCTTCAGCAGCAGAAGAGAAACCGCACCATCCTGCTGACCACCCACTTCATGGACGAGGCCGACCTGCTGGGGGACCGCATCGCCATCATGGCCAAGGGCGAGCTGCAGTGCTGCGGGTCCTCACTGTTCCTCAAAAAGAAATACGGTGAGCGGTGGGCGTGGGCAGCAGGCAGGGCCATCCACTCTTTACTGCATTGTGGGGTCAGTGCCACTGGCCCCAGGTCATCAAGAAAACTGTCCACGTTTGACTTACATGAGGATCTCTGAAATCAAGCAGGGAGAGACTGTCTCTAAATTGCCTCTTCCCTTACCCATGGTTGTGTCGACCCCAGGCCCCGGGGAGAGGGGTTTGTAGGAATGAAGAAGGAATGAATTGAAAAGAATCTCAGAGACTTGGAGTCACGTCTTGAGTTCCCACTCTGCCAATTTACTGTCCCTTCATCCAGTGGCCAACTTAGTTTATAGTTTTCTAATCTGTATACTGGAGATTACAATGCTGTGTTCCTCAAAGAGTGAGAGAATGTGCATGAAAGCACCATACAAGCATGGATTGTTATTTCTAGAAACTGATTGTAATCCTCATCACTTTCCCCCTTCAAACACCCTTTACTTGTTCTCTGGGACCCCTTGTGCTCTTGGTTTTACTTCTGTGACTGTCTTCTTTGCATCACTCCTCCCTCTCAATACTGAAGCACTTCAGGCATTTATTTTTCTGTTCTTTCTCTTCTTATTGCCTCTTTTTATGAGCTTGTGGCTTTACATACCTTCTCTGTGCCTAAAAATGTGTGTTTGTAACATGGACCTCTTCAGAAACTCCAGATTTATATATCCAACTGCGCATTCCACGTCTCCGCTTTGACACTGAGTATCAGACATCCAAAGGCTGGGCAAGCTGAGCTCCAACTCTCTCCCCCAACCCTCCTTCTCCAGCAGGCTTCCTCTTCTCAGGGTTTGCAACTCCATTCTTCTAGGGGCTCAGCCAAAACTGTGGCCACCTCCCACAACTCATATCTGATCCATTTGTAAACCCTGTGGGCCCTGCCTTCAAAATCTATCCAGCTCTGTCCGTTTCTCACCACCTCTGACCGCTTGCTAGTGCCTGAGTCCTGGTCACCATCTCCTCTCCCTTGGGTTACTGCGGTCGCTTTCTAATCCATCTGCCTGCTCCTGCTTCTGCACGCCCTCACTCTGTTCTCACCCCACTTGCCAGAATGAGCATGTTACAGTGTTAGGTTGATGCCACTCTTCTGTTTGGAAGCCTCCAATGAGTTCCTTCCCATTCTAAATAAAAGCCCAAGTTCTCAACATAGCCTAAATGACCTTCTTGGCATGACCCTGCCACCCCTGATCTCATTCCCCAATACTCACTTCCACGCTCAGCCCTTGCCACCCTGGCCACCTGTGATCTAGCATACCCAGCACGCCCCTGCATGGCCTGTGCATTGGTGTGTCTTCTTCTGAACGTGCCCTTTCCCAGGTCTCCACTCAGCCAACGTCAGGCCCTTACGCAGAGACAGCATCCTCACCGAGGCCTTCCCTTGCCATTCCGTTAAAAGCACACTTCCTATACTCCCTGTCCTTGTTCCTATTTAATATTCCATACATTTTGCTGTTTTATCTTGTGTATTGTCTGTCTCCCACCACTTTAGTGGAAGTCTTATGACAGTAGGGATTTTTGACTGTTTTGTCCACTGCTGTCTCCTCAGTACCAAAAACAGTCCCTGTCACATCATAGGAACTCAAGAAATGTTTGTTGAATGAATAAATCTCCAGTATAATATTGAAAGTGTTACTAATTTCTGAAAGAATATTTAGAATGCCATGAAATCTTAAAAAACATGATTTAATTATTATACAATACCTTTGTTACCTACGTTAATATCCAAGATCTCTGCCTAATAAGTTTTCACTTCCCTGAGTTAGTTACCACTTAAAGTGAGGGTTGCTCTTAATGCAGCCTTTCTGTATTTTGCCAACATTACCAAATTTGCCATTATCATCTCCCAGTTATGGAGCAGAAGGCAATACTCAAGAATATCATCAGAAGGCTTCAGGGGCGAGTTCATTGTGATTTATATTTGACCCCATGGGACTCTCCAACATTTCTTTTCCATGGAGCTGTCCCAGGCTAAGCTACTGGAAGTTAAATATGGCCCAAGAAGAAAAGTATAAAGCATAAAAATGTTTTATGATCTTTTAAATGGTGTTTCAGGTGCAGGATATTATATGACTTTAGTGAAAGAATCTCATTGTGACGTAGAGACAATTTCTCATCTGATTTATGACCACATACCAGATGCAATTTTGGAGGACGACACTGGAGAAGAATTAACATTTATACTTCCAAAAGAGAGTGTGCACAGGTATGGACACAAGAGGCCTGGAATAATGTTTGCAAATACTGAGTATCCGGAGTTGTCTCTTCCGTCTCCCATCCCTAGCATGAGTGTTTTGTGAAGTAAGGGCCAAGACCACTAGGCCTTTGGCATTGCCATTTGCTGAAAGACACCACACCACAATCAGAGAGAGAATTCAAATACAGGATTCTAATCATATCACTGCCCTCCTTAAAAGACCTAGATGGTTCCCAGCTGCCCCCAGGTGAAAGTCCAAACTCTTTAATAGAGCTTGCAGGGGCCTTTCATGGTATGAATCCTAATAACCTGTAAGTTACTGGGTTCAGATGAAGATTTTACTTGACTTATTTAAAATTATTATTTTAGACCTCAGATAGGTTCACAGCACTTTCCTCTCTCCCTCTCCTCAGTCCTCTCATGTCCCTCTAGGATGAGAATCTTAGCTTCATTTAGAAAATAAAGACCATGAAGCAGTAATTCTGTTATATCCCTATCCCAAATCAACAAACATGCTTGCTTCTGCATTCATTTTTCCCTTTTTCCCATTTTATTATAGCTGGGAAAGTTTTCCTATCAAAGTCCTATTCCTCAAGAATAGCTCAAGATCCCATCCACCTCACCTTCTCAAGAATTCACTTGTTTGACATTCCCTCTCTCATCGGCCTCATCAACTTTTCTCTGTACTGAGTCATTGCCATCAACATAGTCGCATAATCTAGAGAAACAACTCCTTGAACCTACTTCCTTTTCCAGCCACCACTCCATGTCTCTGCTTCTCTTCACAGTCAAACGTCACTGAAGAGTAGTCTGAACATATTGCCTTCTTTTTTTACCCCCCATATGTTTCTCAATCTATTATTTCAAAGTACATAAACTCATACCTGTCCATCCCAAATGCTCTTTTTCAGATCACCATCAACCTCTAACTTACCAAAGGCAGTAGGGACATTTCTGTCTTTTTTCAAAACATTTTATTAGGTAGTATTTTATCCCTACAAATAATATGTATTACATATATGTAGATTATCAAATATAATAATCATATGTGCACTGATAAACCCACTATTCAGCCTAAGAACTAAAATATAGAAATAATTCTCTATCCTGATTGTACTCAAACTTATGACATCAATTGCGTAGTCGACCATTTCTTTTTTCTTGAATTATTTTTTTTTCTGGGCTCCCTTGGCAAGTGTTACCCCTTGCTGGCTTTATGCCTAGTTCTCTGGCTGCTTCCAAGTGGTGGTGGGAAAGACTGGGACACAAACAGATTTGGCAGGGGTGGTTATGAAGAGGTCAGTTTTGAACACTTTACAATTGAAATGCCCACGAGACACCCCAGTGGAGACATCATATCAAGAGGGCAGTTGGATATATGAGAACATAGAGCTTGAGGAGAGGTTTAGCCTGGAAATGCAACGTGAGTGTCATCAGCATGCAGGGATATTTAAAGTCATGGGAAAGGATAAGGTCATGTAGGAAGACAGTGTAGAGAAAGAAGGAAACAGGGCCTACAAGCAGTTGCTGAAGCACTCTTAAATTGTGAGATTCCATAGAGCAGAGGGACCCTGCAAAGGACCCTGGGAAAGAGAAGCCTCATGAATATGAATGGAAAATAAGCATAAATACATAAAATTAGAAGTGAGAATTTGGGGAAAACCACAGATACAGAAGAATTAGAAAATAATGCTTTACACAATTTTAAGATAATATATTAGAAAACCTGAATGAAATGAAAGATTATCTAGAAAAATAATTTTATTAAAATTAATTCAAGAAGTATCAAAGTTTTTATACATTTGATATTTTATCAAATATTTAAGAAAAAGATTATTTGAATGCTATTCAACTTCTTCCAGAGAATCGAGAATATAAAAATACCCTCAAAAAAATAAACATAAAAAATACTCGCTACTTCTTTTTACTAATCCAGCTTAAAATAATAGAGTAGTTCATTGAAAGAATAATACATCATTTTGTAAGTATTGTTTGCTATTAGGATTAATTAATATACTTTATCAATTAAGTAGGTCAAAAAGAAATACCATGTATCATCCACATAAATTAGAAAAATGCACTTGTTAAAATTCTATATCGCTATTTTTTTGAGGGTAGAGTAAGAACTGATGGGCACTTTCTCAGTATGATTAAAAATACCTCAGGGAAGCGGCTGTGGCTCAATCAGTGGGGCTCCCGTTTACCATATGGGAGGCCCCGGGTTCAGTTCCCAGGGCCTCCTGGTGAAGGCAAGCCCGCCTGCATGGCGTGGTTAGCTGACCCAGCGAGCACAAGCAGCAAGGGGGGGATAAATGAATAAATAAATAAAAATCTTAAAAAAAAAAAAAAATACCTCAAACTAAAATAACTTTCAGATAATTTAAAAATTTTTTCATGTTAAAATTAACCTATACCAATTCTCAGGGTATGTGCAGAAAAGTTTCCAGACCCTGGTCAATCCCAGCACCTTCAATCCCAGCACCTTTGACCCCAGTTCCTTCATTCTTTTCTGGGCAGCTTTCCAAAGCCTACTTGATGCCCAACGGTTATATATACCCATATATTAGCCTTGCTAATTACAAACACTATGATGTGTTTCACCATTTCTATTCATTTCCAAACATTTCCAAAAAACCTTTTTTTACCAATTCTACACAGATTAAGCCTAAAATTTCATTTTCTAATCTCCTATTTTCTGATGACCTATATTCTAGCTATTAACTCCATGAGTTTACATAATATATTTAGATCATAATAGCAGAATCATGCAATATTTTTCCTTTTGTGTCTGACTTGCTTAACTCAACGTAGTGCCCTCCAGGTTCATCCATGTTGTCATATGCTTCATGACTTCATTTCTTCTTATAGCTGCATAATATTCCATTGTGTGCTTATACCACAGCTGGTTTATCCATTCATTGGTTGATGGAAACCTGATTTGTTTCCATCTTTTGGCAATTGTGAATAATGCCACTATGAACATCGGTGTGCAGATGTCCCTTCCTGTCCCTGCTCTCATTTCTTCTAGGTATATACCTGGTGGTGGTATATACCTGGTGGTGGTATTGCCCACCACCCTCAATGAACTTACACATCCTGGAGCCTTGCCACCAACCATAGACCACAGTTCACACTGTAGACCACACTCTCTCCCACTCAGTTCTGAGTGGTGTCTATTCAAGTCTTTTGCCCATTTTTAATTGGGTTGTTTGTCTTTTTATTGTTGAATTATAGGATCTCATTAAATATCATTGGATATTAAACCCTTGTCAGATAAGGGATTTCCAAATATTTTCTGCTATTGAGTAGGCTGCCTTTTCACCCTCTTGACAAAGTCCTTTGAGATGCCAGAGTGTTTAATTTTGAGGAGGTCCCATTATCTATTTTTCCTTTCATGCTCGTACTTAGGGTATAAGGTTTAAGAGACCCCCACCTACCATAAGATATTAAAGATGTTTCCCTATATTATCTTGTAGGAGTTTTATGGTGGTCCTGGCATTTATGTTTAGGTCTTTGATTCATTATGAGTTGATTCTTGTATAGGGAGTGAAATAGGGGTCCTCTTTCTTTCTTTTGGTTATGGGTATCCAGTTCTCCCAGCACCATTTGTTGAAGAGACTGTTTTGTTCCAGTAAAGTAGACTTGGTAAACTTGTCAAGAATCAGTTGACCACAGAGGAGAGAATCTATTTCTGAACTCTCGATTCAATTCCATTGATCAATGGGTCTATCCTTATGCCAATACCATGCTGTTTTAACCACTGTAGCTTTGTAATATACTTCAGGGTCAGGAAGTGTGAGTCCTCTGAATTCACTCTTCTTTCTTAGGATATTTTTAGCTATTTGGCGCCCATTTCCCTTGCAAATAAATTTGGTAATTGACGTTTCTGTTTCTGTTAAGTACACTGTTGGAAATTTTATTGGGATTGCACTGAATATACAAGTCAGTTTGGGTAGAATTGACATCTTAACAATATTTAATCTTCTAATCCATGAACATGGAATGTCCTTCCATTTGTTTAGGTCTTCTTTGATTTCTTCTAGCAATGTTTTTGTTTTTGTTTTTGTTTTTGTTCCAAAAAAAATATTTATTGAGTACTTACTATGTGCTAGTTCATTCATTTCATTGGTACATGAATCCTCAGGGTAGGTACTATTATTATTTCCATTTTACAGACGGTTAAACTGAGGCACAGGGAGGTTAAGTAGCTAGCTCAAAGTACTTACTAGTCACAGCTAATAAATAGAAGAGCTGGGGTTAGAACCTGATAGTCTAATTTCAAAATCTGTGCTCTGGGGAGCAGATGTAGTTCAGTGGTTGAGCGCATGCCTCCCAGTACGAGGTCCTGGGTTCAATCTCTGGTACTCTTAAAAAACAAAACAAAACAAAAAAAAATCCATAGCAATGTTTTGTAGTTTGCTGAATACAGGTCCTTTACATCCCTAGTTAAATTAATTCCTATATATTTGCATGTTTTTGTTGCTATTGTAAATGCAACTTTTTATTGGATTTCCTCCTCAGATTGTTCATTACTAGTGTATAGAAAGCAGTGTATAGATTTTTGTATGTTGATCTCGTAACCTACCACTTTGCTGAACTTGTTTTCTAACGGTAGTAGCTTTGGCGTAGATGTTTTGGAATTTTCTAAATATATGATCATGTCATCTGTGAATAGTGAGAGTTTTACTTCCACTTTTCCAATTTGTATGCATTTTATTTCTTTTTCTTGTCTAATTGCTCTAGCTAGAACTTCTAGCACAATATTGAATAACAGTGGTGACAGTGCAATGGGCATCCTTATCTTGTTCCCCCTCTTAGAAGGAAAGCTTTAAACCTTTCCCCATTGAATTCAATGTTGGCTGTCGGTTTTTGATATATGCCCTTTATCATGTTGAGGAACTTTCCTTCTTTTACTATATTTAGAAGTGTTTTCATCTGGAAAAGATGCTGGGTTTTGTCAAATGCCTTTTCTTCATCTATCGAGATGATCATGTGGTTTTTTTCCTTCAATATGTTAATGTGGTGTATTATGTTAATTGATTTTCTTGTATTGAACCACCATTGCATACTAGGAATTAAACCCCCTTAATCATGGTATATAAATCTTTTAATATGCTGTTGGATTCAATTTGCAAGTATTTTGTTGAGAATTTTTGCATCTATGTTCATTAGATTTGTCAGTAATTTTCTTGTAGTATCTTTATCTGGCTTTGGCATTAGGGTGATATTGGCTTCATAAAATGTGTTGGGTAATTTTCCCTCCTGTTTAATTTTATGGAGGAGTTTAAACAGGAATGGTATTAATTCTTCTTGAAATGTTTGGTAGAATTCAACTATGAGGCCATCTGGTCCTGGACTTTTCTTTTTTGGATGATTTTTGATGACTGATTCAATCTCTTTATTTGTGATTGTTTATTGAGTTCCTGTATCTCTTGTAGAGTCAGTGTAGGTTGTTTGTGTGTTTCTAGGAATTTGTCCATTTCATCCAGGTTGTCTGGTTTGTTGGCATATAGTTTCTCATAATATCCTTTTATGATACTTTTTATTTCTATGGGGTCAGTTGTAATGTCCCCCCTTTCATTCCTGATTTTATTTATTTGCTTCTTCTCTCTTTTTTCCTTTGTTAGTCTAGCTAAGGGTTTGTCGATTTTTTTATCTTCTCAAAGAACCAGCTTTCAATTTTGTTGATTTTCTCTATTGTTTTTTTTTCTTAATTTCATTTATTGCTGCTCTTATCTTTGTTATTCTTTCTTTCTGCATGCTTGCTTTGGTGTTAATTTGCTGTTCTTTTTTCAGTTCCTCCAGGTGTTCAGTTAGGTCTTTTATTTTTTCTTCTTCTTTTTTTTCAGGAGGTACCCGGGATTAAACCCAGGACCTTGTACATGGGAAGCAGGTGCTCAACCACTGAGCTACATCCCCTCCCTTTTCTTTTTTAATATAGGCATTTTGGGCTATAAGTTTCCTTCTCAACATTGCCTTCACTATATCTGATAGGTTTTGATATGTTGTGTTCTTGTTTTCATTCTTCTGGAGATATTTGCTGATTTCTCTTGTAATTTCTTCTCTGACCCACTGATTGTTTAGGGAGTATGTTGTTTAGCCTCCACATATTTGTGAATTTTCTCCTTTCCTGCCTATTATTGATTTCCAGCTTCATTTCATTATGATCAGAGAAGGTGCTTTGTATAATTTCAGTCTTTTTATATTTATTGAGAGCTGTATTGTGAACTAACACGTGGTGTATCCTGGAGAAGGTCCATGGGCACTTGAGAAGAATGTGTAACCCGCTGATTTGGGGTGCAGTGTTCTGTATGTAACTGTTAGAACTTGAACTCATATTGTTCAAGTTCTCTGTTTCCTTGTTGATCTTCTGTCTAGTTATTCTATCTGTTGATGTGATTGACATGTTGAAGTCTCCAACTATTATTGTAGAGACATCTATTTCTCCTTTCAGTTTTGCCAGAGTTTACCCTCATATATTTTGGAGCACCCTGGTTAGGTGCATAGATAATTATGACTGTTAATTCTTCCTGATGAATTGTCACTTTTATTAATATATAATGACCTTCTTCATCTATTATAACTTTTTTGCATCTAAAGTCTGTTTTGTCCAATATTAGTATAACTACCCCTGCTCTTTTTTTGGTACCTGTTTGCATGAAATGTATTTTTCCAAACCTTCACTTTCAATCTCTTTGATCCTTCGGTCTAAGGTGAGTCTCATGCACACAGCATATTGATGGCTCATGTTTATTTATCTATTATGTCAGTCTGTATCTTTTGATTAGGGAATTTAACCCATTAACATTCAATGTTATTACTGTAAAGGCATTACTTACTTCAACCGTTTTATCCTTTGACTTTCATATGCCATATCTTATTTTTGTCTGTCTTTTTACCCTTTTGGGTACCCTTTCTGATAGTCTTTACTTCTTCACTCTCCTCCAAGCCTCTCTCTCCTGTATTTTCCTTTCTCTTTAGCAAAGGGTAATTCAGCTACCCTCTCATTTGGGGCCCCATTCTTTGGGGCTCACCTCCCAGGAGCACAGGGAGGATCCTGATAAAGCTGCTTCTGGCCCTACTTTCAGAGCATGCTATTTGGATAGGCTGAGAATTTTCCAAATCATCGATTGCCCAATCCTTTGTTTTTAGCAATTCAGTCCTTGGTTTATCCCATTCTTCTCACATTTTACTATAAGCAGCAAGGGAAAAGCAGGCTGCACTGTGCCTTCCACACTTTGCTTGGAAATCTCCTCAACTAAATATCCAAGTTCATCACTTACAAATTCTGCCTTCCATTCATCATCAGAACAAAATTCCACCAAGTTCTCTACTGCTGTATAACAAGGATCACCTTTCTTCTATTACCCAATTCCACAGATACTCCCACATTTTTAAGTATTTGTAATTCCAGCACCCCATTCTCGGTGCCAAACTCTGTATTAGTCAAAGTTCTCCAGAGGGACAGAACTGACAGGATATATATATATGTACATATTAAGAGATTCATTATAGGAATTTGTTTACACAACTGTAGGGGCTGCCAATCACCCTTATCAGAGTTTCCAGCTTGCATCCTGCCTTATGGACTTACCAGCCCTCACTATCACATAAACAAATACACATAGATAAAGCGATATAGAAAAGAGTATGGACTACATAATTTCATTTATATGATGATCAAGAACAGGTAAAACTAATCTGTGGTGACAGAAATCAGGACAGTGTTTGCCTGAGGGTGAGGGGGTGTTGTTAGAAAGGAGCATGAGGGTACTTTTTAGGGTGATAGAAATGTTCTTTATCTCGATTGGGGTGAGATTGCACATTTGTCAAAAAATCATCACACTGTACACTTAAGGACATTGTACTTCACTATATGTAAAATTTGCCTCAATTTTTAAAAAGGGGCATATTGGCCTTGTTGGCAAGACAATAGCAAGTGTAAACACAAATTCATATGTGGAAACAGAACAAAGAGCAAGATATTGAACAGATCTGGCATTCTGGGAAGCAAGATATTTGGTAAATAGTGTTTTCTGAATGTTTAACATAGGCAAGTTACTGTTATATATTTTCACATTTATCTCAATCCTTACAACAACCCTGTGAACTAGATGATCTCTTATAGATGAGGAAAGGTTTAGAGAGATAAAGTAACTAGCCCAATATCACACAGCTAGTAAATGGCAGAGTCTGGATTCAAATCCAGCCCCAATTAATTCACAATCCAAGCCTTTAACTACCTTCTGCCTGTAGGGTGATACACAGTATGGGGCATCTGCTATGTGCAGCTAGGTATGTGTGGTTTTTTAAAAGTACGTTGTTGGGCTGAACATTGTGAGAGAATAGAGGCTTCTACTGTGGAAGATTGCTGTGGATTTCTTAAATATTGCCCCCCCACCAAAAAAAAACCCATAATTCATTTAGTTTTAAAAAATGGAAGAGGGAAACGGATGTGGCTCAAGAGGTTCGGCGTCCGTCTACCATATGGAGAAAAAAAAAAAAATGGAAGGTATATAGTAGGAAAGGGTTCAGGTTAGCAGACTCTTAAGAATTAATTTTCTTTGTTTAGCATTAACAGTTCAAAGCAGAGGTACACATTTTAGTTTGAATCCTGACTCTCCTACTTCGGTTTCGTCGTCTCAAGAAAGTTACTTAGCCTCTCAAAGAGGTGTTGAGATGATTTACAAAGTTAATACACATGAAAGGGCTTAGAATGGTCCCTGGCATTTAGTTAGCACTCCCAAAATATTATTGTTATTTCTTTTTACTCAAAAGTAAGGAAATGAATTAATACTTACTTTGTATCTGAAATAGTCTAGGTATGTGTTAGGTTTATTCCTTACAAGAACCTTCTGAGGTAAATGTTATTGCCTTATTGTTCAAGTGAGAAATCAAGTTCAGAGAGGTTAACTAACCTGCCCCAAGTTACACACCTAGAAAGTGACAAAGTTGGGATTTGAACAGATAACTGCTTGATTCCAAAGCCCATGATTTTCCCCCATAGAGAGCCAAAGATGATAATGAGGAATCCATTTTCTGTCTTTCAGGAATAAAACCATTTTTTCCCTCCAGGTTTGAATCTCTTTTTACTGAGTTGGAAATGAGGCAGACAGAGCTGGGCATCGCCAGCTTTGGGGCCTCTGTCACCACTATGGAAGAAGTCTTCATTCGGTAAGCAAATATAAGACTATGGACTCCGAGAATTTCAGGACTGGAAGGGGTCTTAAAGATCATATATCCAAACATTGTCTAATGCTTGAATCGTTTTTGCACCATTCTTGAAGAATGGTCTTCTATCCTCTGACTAGAACTTCTGATGATGGAAATAATCAGGTAATGGGGATAATGTTAGAATGTGATATCATACAACAAATATTATTTTTACTAAAATGTTTAAAAATAAAACTATAAGCTGGGATACTTTTCACTACAAGTAGCAGATACCCCCAACCCAGCTGGTTTAAGCAATAATAAAGGTTTATTATTTCATTTAAAAGTAATTCCCAAGGTAGAGCAACTCTGAGGTTGATTGATTCATCTATTAAGCAATTTTAATGTCATGAAGCAGGAATGCAGGCTCAATTCTAACACATAGGTTAGCTTTTTTTTTTTTTTTGAAAAAAAAAAGAAAAAAGAAAGAAATGAAAAGTATTCCTGTGTATCTCCTTTCCTGAAACAGTGAGAGTCATCTTTAATAATATGAGTTTGAGTAATTTCTTTTTCATTGCTGTATAATATTTCATTGTATGGATATCCTCAGATTCCTTATTCAGTCTATTGTTGATGGACATTTCAATTGTTCCCAGTTTGGGGCTCTTATAAATAATACTGCTATAAATATTCTTGTACATGACTTTTGGTGAACATAAGTATGCTTATCTCTTGCTGAGGCATCAGGTGTGCTTATGTTCAGTGTGATGGTTAGGCTAATGTGTCAACTTGGCCAAGTAGTTGTGTCCAGGTGTTTGTTCCAGCAAGCACTGGGCCAATTGTAATACAAGAACATTTATGGACTTCAATCACCAGTGAGTTTACTGCGTGGATGGCTGATTACATCTGCATCAATCAGGGAGATTACATTATCAGTGGGTGGTACTTTTATCCAATCAGTTGAATGACTTAAAAGTGGAAGTGATTTCAACATTCAGAGAGAATTTCCCAGCTCGTCGTTGGACAGGCAGCTTCTCCCAGAGACTCATCAACGACCTTTCATAGGGCTTTCATCGGAGCCCCTGGTTTGCAGCTTGCCTGAGGAACCTGGACTTGTGAGTCCCCACGGTCGTGTGAGAGACTCTTTTAGAGTTCCATATTATTCACAGATATCTCCTGCTGATTCTGTTTCCCGAGAGAACCCTGACTAATACATTCAGCTTTAGTCGATAATGCCAAACAGATTTCTAAAATGGTTATGTCAACCTATATTCCCACAGTGTAGGTATTCCATTTCCTTCATACCTTGCCAACATTTGATATTTTTAGGCTTTGTAATTTTAGCCATCATGATAAATGTGTAGTGGTATTTCATTGTCATTTCATTTTGTATTTAACTGATGACCAGTAAGTCAGGCAATCTTTCATATTTACTGGCCATTTGGATATCCTCTTTGGGTGAAGTGACTACTTCAAGTCTCTTGTTCCTTTTGCTTATTTTTCTATGAAGTTACCTCTCTTTTTCTTAATTGATTTTTGGAAATTCTTTGAATAATCTGGATCCATCATATGTGTTGCAGATATCATCTCCTACTCTGAGGCTTGCCTTTTAAAAAATTATTATAACTTTAAATTTAAGAATTTAAACATATACAAAGTAAACAGAAGTATATAATAGCCACCACCCAGATTCAACAATTATCAACACTCTGCCATTGTTGTATCATCTATATCTCCACATACTTGCCATTACCACTTCATTAATATTATTATTTATAATTCTTTTATTAGGTAAAGTTTTACATATGGAAAAGCACAAATCCAGTTTTGAAAAATGCATATGATCTCTGTAACTCATATATTCATCATGATAAAAATTTCCATCACCCCAGAAAGTTCCCCCCTGTCCCTTCCCAGTCAGTCACTCTCTCACCAGAGGCAACCACTGTGCTGATTGTCTTCTCCTCACACTATTTTTTGCCTTCTCTAAAACTGGATACAAGTCCTTTGTCAAATGTATATTTTGCCTATATTTTCTCACAGCCTGCAGTTTTCCTCTTCATATTCTTAATGGCAGCCTTTGGTGAGAAGTTTTTCATTTTTATGAAGGCTAATATCTCACATTTTTTGCAGTTATTTTCTGTATCCTATCTAAACAATCTTTGCCAACTGTGGTAGGTTGAATTATGAACCCCAGAAAGAAAAAGGGGAAAAAACATGCTCTTCCTGTGTATGTGGACTCATTGTAAATCGGACCTTTTGAAGATGCTACTTTTTTTTTTTTTTTTTTTTTTTTTACCGGGAGGTCCCGGGGATCAAACCCGGGTCCCTCCATATGGGAGACGGACGCCCAACCAGTTGAGCCACATCCGCCCCCCTGAAGATGCTACTTTTAGTTAAGGTACAGCCCAGTTGAATGAGGTTGGGCCTTAATCCTATTACTAGAGGCTTATGAAGAGAAGGTCGCAAGGAGGAGTAGAAGCTGGAAGTCAGTGAAAGTAGAAGAGAAAGAAGAAAGCATCCCCATGTGCTAGGGAAAGCCAAGAACCCAAGGGTCGCTGGCAGCCATCACCAGAACACCTCAGTCTTCCATGAGAAAGCATCACCTTACTGGCGCCTGGGTTTGGGGCTTCTCCGAGGCTCAAAACCATGAGCCAATCAATTCCTACTATTTAAGCCACCGCGTTGCCTGGTATTTATCATAGCAGCCAAGAAACTAAAGCACCTGCCCTCAGGTCACAAAGCTATTCTCCTACAATGTCTTCTAAGAACTTTATCATTTTAGCTTTTCTATTAGGTTTATGACCCATCTTGTACTAATGTTTATGCCTAGTCTGATGAGGAGTTGATGTTCATTTTTTTCCCACATGGATATCCGGTTGTGACAACATTATTTGTAAAAACAGACAAACAAACAAAACAAAAAAACCCCTCTTCTCTCCACTTTGGATTGTTTGGGTGCCTTGCCCTAAGCCAGCTGACTGTGAGTGTGTCTGTCTGTACACTGCAGTCCTGTCCCTCTGATGTCTCAGTCTGTTCTGTGCCAGCACCACCCTGTTGTGAGTGCTGTAGCTTTTCAGTGTGTCTTGCAGCCAGGGAGTGAGTATAGTTCTTCCAGCTTTGTTCTACTTTTCAAAGATTGTTTTTAGCTATTCTGGAGTTTTTACATTTCCATGTAAATTTTAAAATAAACTTGTCAGTTTATATCTTTTTAAAAAATCTGCTGAGAATATAGCTGGCATTAAGTTGAATCTATAAATCAGTTGGGGAAAATTTACATCTTTATAATACTTTTTCTTCTAATCCATGATTATGATAAATATCTTCATTTATTTAGGTCATTTCTAATTTTTATCAGCAATGGTTTTCATTATAGAAGTTTTGCACGTCCTTTGTTAAATGTATTTCTAAGTGTTTCATATTTTTGAAGCTTATGGAAATGAATATTTCAATTTCATTTTTTATTTTTTGTTGCTTATATGTAAATAATCTGATGCTTATTATTAACTTTATCTCTTGAGATGTTATTAAACTCACATTTTAGTTCTAGTAATTTTTGGTTGATTATTTAGTATTTTGTATGTAACCATCATGTCATCTGAAAAACAGTTTGACTTCTTATTTTCCAATTTTTGTGTTTTTTCTTGCCATATTTCGCTGGCTGGGATCTTCAGTATAATGTTGAATAAAAGTGGTGAGAGTGAACATCCTTGCTTTGTTTGTGATGTTAGAGGGAAAGTGTTAGTGTTTCACCACAACTAGTAGTTCCTTATATTTAACCATATTCCCTCTTTCTAGCTTCTTTGAGTTTAATTTGCTAAATTTGTGAAGGTTTTTCAGCCTTTCTTTTACGTGTATGTGTGTGTGTAAATATACCATATTTTGTCTGTCTATCTATCTATCTATCTATCTATCTATCTATCTATCTATCTGCCTATCAGCTGACAGAGATCTGGGTCATTTCCACCTTTTGGCCATTGTGAATAACATGGGCACAAAAATTCATGTACAAGTATTTGTTCCCCCATCCCCATGGCTCCCTCATCTGTTTGCTCGTTGTTTTTACTCATTGTCTGCACTCGTTGTTTAGGCTCGTTGTCTGCTTGTTGTTTGTTTGTTTTTTTCCTTAGGAGGCACTGGGAACTCCCATGTGAGAGGTAGGCGCTCAACTGCTTGAGCCACGTCCACTCCCTGCTTGTTTGTTTTTTGCTCATTGTCTGTTCGTTGTTTTTGCTCATTGTTTTTGCTCCATGTCTGCTCATTGTTTGTTTGTCTTCTTTAGAAGGCACCAGGAACTGAACCTGGGACCTCCCATGTGTGAGGCAGGTGCTCAACTGCTTGAGCTACATCTGCTCCCCAAGTATTTCAGTTCTCTTGGGTATATACCTAGGAGTGGAACTGCTGAGTCACATGACAATTCTATGTTTATCTTTTTCAAGAACTGCCAAACTGTTTTCCACGGTGGCTGTATACCATTTTAATTCATACCCTAGCAGTATATGAGGGTTCCATTTTCTCCATATCCTGTCTAACACTTATTTTAAAATTATAGCCATTCTAGTGGGTGTAAAATAGAGTTTCATTGTAGGTTTTAGTTTTGCTTCACTAATGGCTACTGATATTGAGCATTTTTTTCATGTTCTTATTGGCCACTTGTATATCTTCTTTGGAGAAATGTCTATTCACTTCCTCTATCCATTTTTAAATTAGGTTGTTTATCTTTTATGGTGTTTTGTTGAGTTGTAAGAGTTCTTTATGTATTCTGGGTTCTTTGATGCACAAAAATTATAATGACACTGAATTTATCTTTTTCTTTTGTGCTTGTGCTTTTGGTGTCATTTCTAAGAATCCATTGCCAAATACAATGTCATGAAGATTTACCCCTATGTGTTCTTCTATATATTTTATAGGTTTACTTCTTAAATTTAGGTCTTTGATCCATTTTGGGTTAATTTTTATATACAATGTGGGTTAAGACTCTAAATTCATTCTTTTGCATGAGGATATCCAGTTGTCCCAGCATTTGATAGAGACTATTCTTTCCCCATTGAATGGTTTTGGCACCCTCTTTGAAAATTGATTAACCATACATGTTACATGAATAAACCATACATGGGTTTATTTCTGTATTCTCAATTCTGTTTCATTGATCTATATGATTATCCTTATCACAGTGCCACACTATTTTGATTACTGTCACGTTGTAATAACTTTTGAAATCACAAAGTGTGAGTCCTCCAACTTTATTTTTCCTTTTTCAGAATTGTTTTGGTTATTTGGATCTCTTGCAGTTCAATATGAATTTTAGAATCAGCCTTTCCATTTATGCAGAAGAAAGGTCATTGAGATTTTGATAGGGATTGCATTAAATCTGTAGATCACTTTGGTTCTTATTTTAATTTTGTGAAGTTTTGCATTGTGTGTTTTGAGGCTATTATATTAGGGACCTGAAAATTAAAATTGTTAGTTTTTTTGTTGTTGTTAGTTGAACTTGCTTTGTTGGGGTTAAAACTTGCTTGTATCTTTTTTTTTTTTTTTTTTTTTTCCCCATACCAGGGCCAGGGATTGAACCAGGACCTTGTATGTGGGAAGCTGGCACTCAACCACTGAGCCCCATCAGCTCCTCTGAGTTGGTTTTTTCGTTTGTCTGTTTGGTTTTTGTTTTTAGGAGGCACCAGGAACCGAACCTGGACCTCCCAACTAGGAAGCAGGTGCTAAACCGCTTGAGCCACATTCGGTCCCCTGTATCTTTCTTTATCCTTTTGCATTCAGCCTTACTAAAGTCAGGTTTTACATGTGTTTCTTGTAAACAGCATATACTGGGTGTGGCAGTTTGGAATTATTTTATGAATCTCTAAAAGGGAAAGATTATGTTTGTGGGCTGGTCCACTCCTATGGGTGTGAGACCTTTTTTCAATTGGACTACCTCAGTGAAGCGTGACTCAGGTTGAGTCTCTGCCCTCTTGCTGGGTCCGATAAAAACCAGAGATGCACCAGAAAAGAGAACTCCTCTGTATTTGATGCTGCCACATGACAGAAAGGAGAGGCTCAAGAAGCTGAGGCCCAGGGGAGAGATGAGCCATTTGCCTGATAGCTTGCATCTGAAATCAGGAATAAGAGAGGCCGCGAGGCCGCGGAGCCTGAGAGAAGAGGCCTGGTAAGAGATAAGCCCTGTGCCTGATTGCCCTCAGCTGTTCTCCATGAGACAGTACAGCGTGGACGGGGAGGCAGACACCAGGTAGAGAAGCCAGCCATCTTGCTTCAACATGCGGCAGCTGACTTGGGTGAGAAAGCACCTCTTATGGTGCCTTCAGTTGGACTTTTCATGGTCTTGGAATTGTAAGCTTTTACCCAAATACCCTTTATAAAATCCAACACATTTCTGGTACTTTGCATTGGCACCCCTTTGGCAAACTAATACACTGGGGTTTCAAAAATCTAATTTGTCTGTCTTTATCTCTTAAGTAGAAACTTTGGTCCTTTACAACTAAGAAAAATTCTAATTTGTTTGGGTCTAAATCTACAATTGTACTCATTGCTTTTTATTTGTCCGACTTAAACCATGTTCTTTTTAAATTTCTTTTCTTGGCTTTTGGACTGATTTAGAAATTTTATATTTTCCCCTCTATTGGTTTAGAATTGGTACATTCCTTTGCTATTCTCTTACTAGCTACCTTAATATCACAACATATATTTTTAACTTATTAAAGTTTATAACAAACTAAGATTTCATCATTTGTAGACAATGCAAGTACTCAAAACACGTTTTTTTAAGGAGGCACCAGGGATTGAACCCGGGACCTTGTACATGGGAAGCAGGTGCTCAAACACTAAGCTACACCCACTCCCCACTTAGAACACTTTAATGCTGTTTTTTTCATTTCCAGAGTTATGTGCTACTTATGTATTCCAAGTATAAATTTTTTTCAAGCATATAATCCATTATTTTTATGCAGTGAGTATTTGTTTGATTTGAGTGTTTTGTGGACCCAGAAAATTATGTTCTAATTTAACCTTTTGGGAACCTTTGATTCAATTAGATCAGTTAAGGGCCATTTGATTAGATTGCTCCAGTACTGTGTAGCCTGGGGTGGGTCTTAATCCTGTCCTTGGAGTCCTTTATAAATGGAGTAATAAAAAGCCACAGACACAGAAAGAAGCTGCAGAGACAGAGAGAAGTCTCCAGAGGTTGATGAACCTGGGAGTGAAGAACCACATATGGAACAGCAGAAGCAGAGGGCAACACAGCTCAGAGGAGAAGGCAGGGACTGATAGAGCCGCCACTGTGCGCTGCCACATGGCAGGAGTCCAGGATTGCCAGCAGCTGACCTTTTGGGAGAGAGCTGCCTGATGCCTTGTTTGGACATTTTTCCCAGCCTCAGAACTGTACCCTTATAAGTTAATAAATCCCATTGTAAAAGCCAACTCATTTCTGGTTTATTGCTCCCAGCAGCTTTTAGCAAACTAAAACAAATTGGTACCAGGAGAGTAAGGTGCAAATACCAAAAATGTTTTATAAATGTGTAAGGGGTAGATTCTGGAAGAACTGTGATATGCTTCATGGAAATGGCATAGATTTCTTTGAAGAGACTGTTGGTAAAACTATGGATGCTAAAGATACTTCCGATGAGGCCTTAGAAATGATGAATATATCATTGCAAAAAGGAAGGAAGGTGATCCTTGCTTTAATATGGCAGAGAACTTGGCAAAATTGACTCTTGATGTTAGACAGAAGGCAGAATTTGAAAGTGATGAGCTTGGATAGTTAGCTGAGGAAATATACAAAGTAAATGTAGAGAGAGCAGCCTGGCTTCTCCTTGCAGTTTTCAGTAAAAGGCAAGAGAAAAGGGATAAGCTGAGAACTCAACTCCTGGGCATAAAGAAACCAGAAATTGGTGGTTTGGGAAATTCTGAGCTTCCAGAAAACAAGTCCTCAGAGAATAGTGTCCCATATGAGGACTTAAATGAGCATGGAACCAGTCAGTCATTTCAGTGTAAGTCAGGATTGAAAATGCAGTTATCCAGGAAGGATCTGTGGAAAGTCTTACTGTCTGTTGGTCATAAATGTGGGTATTGATTTCTTAACTCCCAATTTGATTCCAGAGGTCTATATGTCTGTTCTGTTATGATTACTGTGGCTTTGTAAGACATTTAACATCAGGAAGGGTTAGTCCTCCAATTTCACTCTTTTTCAAGATGGCTTTGGCTATCTGGGGCCCCTTTACCCATCCACATAAATTTTGATGATTGACTTTTCCATTTCTGCAAAGAAAGCTGTGGGAATTTTGATTGGTAATGCATTGAACCTGTAAATCTCTTTGGGTAGAATTGACATCTTAACAATATTTAGTCTTTCAACTCATGAACACAGAATATCCTTCCATTTATTTGGGTCTTTGATTTCTTTTAGCAATGTTTTGCAGTTTTCTGTGTACAAGTCCTTTACATCCCTGGTAAGATGTATTCCTAGA
Organism: Tolypeutes matacus; assembly: GCA_026826555.1. Taxonomy (NCBI): domain Eukaryota; kingdom Metazoa; phylum Chordata; class Mammalia; order Cingulata; family Chlamyphoridae; genus Tolypeutes; species Tolypeutes matacus. The sequence goes on from JAKSZT010054578.1 coordinate 345,569, forward strand.
TATGTGATTCTTTTATTTGATATTATAAATGGAATTTTTCTTGATTTTCTCTTCAAAGTGCTCATTACTATGTATATAAACACTACTGGTTTTTGGCTATTGTACCCTGCCACTTTCTGAATTTGTTCATTAGCTCTAGTAGTTTATTAAGGATTTTTCAGGATTTTCTGTATATAGGACCATGTCATTGGCATGTAGGGAAGATTTCATTTCTTCCTTTCCAATTTGGATGACTTTTATTACTTTCTCTTGCCTAATTGCTCTAACTAGATCTTTCAGTACAATATTGAGTATCATTGATGACTGTGGGCATCCTTGTGTTGTTCCTGATCTTAAGGGAAAAAGTTCCAGTCTTTCACCAATGAGTCTGATGTTGGTAGTAGGTTTTTAATATATGTCCATTATTATGTTGAGGAAGATTTCTTCTATTCCTAGTTTCAAAGCATTTTTATTAAGAAAGGGCACTGGATTTTGTCAAATGCCTTTTCTGCAAACATTTAGAGGATCATTTGTGGGTTTTTTTCCTTTATTCTGTTAATGTGGAATGTAGCAGTTTGGTGTTGTTTATGAATTCCAAAAATAAATGTTGGATTATGTTTGTAAACTGGTCTGTTCCTCTGGACATATTAGGTTGTATTAGATGTAGAGGTTTCACTTTTACTTGATTAAATTATGATTAAGGCTTTGATTCAGCCATGTCAGTAGAATGTTGAGAAAAAGACAAGGAAGAGGAGACAGTTGCTAATATTTGGGGAGGGGTCCCAATTGTTTGCTGTTTTGATTGATTACCACACCCATCATTCCCCCAGAGGGCCCCAATGATAAGGCCCCTTGAAAATATCCAGGACTTTTCCTTGATCCTGGATGAAATCCCATTCTAAATGGGGGTTCTCGTGGGGTTCTTCAGCAGCCTTAGGGGGATCTTAGGGGGGGTCTCCATGACCACATGTTTCACGGCCATGTTTTTCTGCCAGGTCCCAGATTCGTCTTTTCATTCCCTAAACTAGCCTGCTTCAGTTCTACATTCCCACCAACAGTGAAGGAATGTTCTTATTTCTCCACATCTTCTCCAGCACTTGCAGTTTTCTGTTTTTTAAATAATGGCCTTTATAGAAGGTGTGAAATGGTATCTTATTGTAGTTTTGATATGTATTCCCTAATAGCTAGTGATGTTGCACACTTTTTTCATGTGCTTTTTTGGCCATTTGCATTTCCTCTTTGGAAAAATGTCTATTCAAGCCTTTTGCCCATTTTTAAATTGGGTTGCATGTCTTTTTATCATTTAATTGTATGCTCTCTTTATATAACATGGATCTCAAACCCTTATCAGAAATATGGTTTCCAAATATTTTCTCCCATTGAATAGGCTGCCTTTTTACTATCTTGACAAAGTCTTTTAAAGAACAAATGTGTTTAATTTTGAGGAGGTCCCATTTATCTATTTCTTTTCTTTGATTGCTCATGCTTTGAGTGTAAGGTTTAAGAAACTACTGCCGGGGACGGATGTGGCTCAAGTGATTGGGCGTCCGTCTGCCATATGGAGGGACCTGGGTTCGATCCCCTGGACCTCCCGGTAAGAAAAAAAAAAAAAAAAAAAAAAAAAAAAATAAATATAAATATATATATATATATA
>JAKSZT010054578.1:347301-428658 GCA_026826555.1 Tolypeutes matacus
TATATATATATATATATATATATATATATATAGAAGGCGCATGGGGTGCCAGGCTCTGTGTGCCGGTGAGCCACCAGGCCCCGGGAGCCATGCAGCAAGATGATGATGCAACAGGAGAGAGACGCAGGGGAGAGACAAGATGAGATGCTCTGAAAACCAGGAACTAAGGTGGTGCAGGTGGCAGAACACCTCTCTCCTGCATTGGAGGTCTCCAGGATCGAATCCTGGAGAAGACTGGAGGAGGAGGATGAGAAGAGATGGCAGGAAACAGACACAGAGAATCGCGCAGCGAATGGACACAAAAACAGCAAATGGGGAAGGGGGGGGTTAAAATGGATAAAGTAAATAAAAATAAATCTTAAAAAAAAAAAAAAAAAAAGAAACTACTGCCTACCACAATATCTTGAAGATGCTTCCCTATGTATTAGTCAGGATTCTCTCAGGAAACAGAATCAACAGGAGATATCTGTCAATAATATGAGATTTTAAAAGAATCTCTCACGCGACCGTGGGAATGCACAAGTCCAAGGTTCCACAGGCAGGCTGCAAACCAGGGGCTCCAATGAAAGTCTGATGAAAGGTCCTTGATGAGTTTCTGGGAGAAGTTGGCTGTCCAGCGACGAGCTGGGAAATTCTCTCTGAATGTTGAAATCACTTCCCCTTTTAAGGCATTCAACTGATTGGATAAAAGCATCAGTCACCCATTGATGAGCAATCTCCCTGATTGATGCAGATGTAATCAGCCATCCATGCAGTAAACTCACTGGTGATGGAAGTCCATAAATGCTCTTGTATTACAATTAGCCTAGTGCTTGCTGGAACAAGCACCTGGACACAATTACCTGGCCGAGTTGACACATTAGCCTACCATCACACCCTACATTTTCTTCTAGGAGTTTTATGATTGTAGCTTTTATATTTAGGTCCTTGATCCATTTTGAGTTCATTTTTGTCTAAGAAAAAAAGAAAGAAAGAAAAAAAAATTTTTGTATAAGGTGTGAGAAAGGAGTCCTCTTTCTTTCTTATGGATATGGGTATGCAGTTCTCCCAGCACCATTTGTTGAACAGACTTTTCTGGTCCAGCTAGCCCAGTGAGCCAGTTGGCTCAGTGTCAAAAATCTCTTGACCATAGATGTGAGGATCTATTTCTGAGTTCTCAATTTGGTTCCTGTAGCAGTTTGGCATTATTTGTGAATTCCAAAAATAGATACTGGATTATGTTTATAAACTGGTCTGTTCCTCTGGGCATGATTAAATTATGATTAGGGGGAGCAGATGTGGCTCAAATGGTTGGGCGTCCGTCTCCCATATGGAGGGACCTGGGTTTGATCCCGGGACCTCCCCGTAAAATAAAAAATATATATATAGAAGGCACATGGGCTGCCAGGCTCTGTGTGCTGGTGAGCCGCCAGGCCCCGGGAGCCATGCAGCAGGATGATGACGTAACAGGAGAAACAAGACGAGATGCTCCAAAAGCTCTGAAAACCAGGAACCGAGGTGGCGCAGGTGGCAGAACACCTCTCTCCTACATTGGAGGTCTCCAGGATCGAATCCTGGTGAAGACTGGAGGAGGAGGATGAGAAGAGATGGCAGGAAACAGACAGAGAATTGCCCAGCGAATGGACACAAAACAGCAAATGGGGAAGGGGGGGGTTAAATGGATAAAGTAAATAAATCTTTTTTTTTTTATTATTATGATTAGGGCTTTGTTTGGGCCATGTCAGTAGGGCATTGAGTTCCCGCCCCTTGGTGGGTGGGGACTCACAGATAAAAGATAAGGCAAAGGACAGAGTTGGAGCTCTGATGCTGAGTTTTGAGCTGGAGCCTGGGAAGTGAACACACGGGAGAAGAACACAGAGGAATGGAGACGGCTTTTAGACATGGCAGAAGCCCTGGGGAGAGAGACAGAGCCATTCACCTGATAGTCTACCGCTGACCTTGTGGAGAAAACAGAGGAGCTGAGCCCAGAGAGAAATGAGCCCCTGGAAGAGAGGAGCCCAGGAAGCCTGAACCCTGGCAGATGTCAGCAGCCATCTTGCTCCAACACATGGCAGTAGACTTTGGTGAGGAAAGTAACTTATGCTTTATGGCCTGGTAACTGTAAGCTTCTATCCCCAAATAAATACCCTTTCTAAGACCCAACAGATTTCTGGTATTTTGCATCAGCACCCCTTTGGCTGACTAATACAGTTCCCTTGGTCAATATGTCTATCTTTATGGGTACCATGTGTTTTTACCACTGTAGCTAAGTAATTATGCTTCAAAGTCAGGAATAATGAAAACAACTTCATTATTAAAGACATTTTTGGCTATTTGGGGACTCTTACCCTTCCAGATAAATTTGATAATTGGCTTTTCCATTTCTATAAAAAGACTCTTGGGGGTTTTATTGCAATTGTGTTGCATCTGTAAATCAGTTTGGATAGAATCGACATCTTTTTTAGCCTTCCAATACATGAACACAGAATGTCCTTCCATTTACTTAGGTCTTCTTTGATTTCTTTTAGCTGTGTTTTGTAGTTTTCTGAATACAGGTCCTTTATGTCCTTGGTGAAGCTTATTCCTAAATATTTTATTCTTTTAGTCACTATTATAAACGGAATTTTTTTTCTGACTTCCTCCACAGATTGCTCATCAATAATATATAGAAACACTTCTATTTTTCTGTATTAATCTTGTATCCCACCAGTTTGCTGAACTCATCTATTAGTTCTAGTATCTTTTCTGTGGATTTTTCAGGATTTCCTAGATATAGGATCATGTCTTCTGTGAATAGTGAGAGTTTTACTTCCTCTTTTCAAATTTGGATGCTGTTTATTTCTTTTTCTTGCCTAATTGCTCTAGCTAGAACTTCTAGGACAATATTGAATAACAGTGATGACAGTGAGCATTCTTGTCTTCCCAGTCTCAACAGGAAATCTTTTAGTCTTTTCACCATTGAGTACAATGGTAGCTATGGGTTTTTCATATATGTGCTTTACCATATTGAGAAAGCTTCCTTCTATTCCTGTCTTTTGGAGTGTTTTTATAAAGAAAGGATGCTGTATTTTGTCAAATGCCTTTTCAGCATCAATCAAAAGGATCATGTAATTTTTCTTCTTCAATTTATTAATATAGTTTATAACACTAATTGATTTTCTTGTCTTGAACCACCCTTGAATAACCTGGGATAAAACCCACATGATTGTGGTAAATAGTTCTTTTAATATGCTTTTGGAATTCGGTTTGCACGTATTTTGTTGAGGATTTTTGCATCTATATTCAAAAGAGAAATTGGTTTATAATTTTCTTTTTTCATAGTATCTTTATCTGGTTTTGGTATTAGAGTGATATTGGCTTCATAGAATGAGTTTGGTAGCATTCCTTCATGTTCAATTTTTTGGAAAAGCTTGAGCAAGATTGGTATTATATCATCTTTGAATGATTGGTAGAATTCGCCTCTGAAGCCATCTGTTCCTGGGCTTTTCATTTTTGAGAAGTTTTTGATGACTGTTTTAATTTCTTTACTTGTGATTGGTTTGTTGAAATCTTCAATTTCTTCTAGGGTCAGTCTTTGTTCATGAGTTTCTAGGAATTTGTCCATTGTCTAGTTTGTTAGGGTACAGTTATTCATAGTATCCTCTTTATTTTTTAAAGATTTATTTATTTTACTTCTCCCCTCCCCGCCCCCATTGTTTTGCGCTTATTGTGTGCTCTCTGTGTGTTCTTCTGTATCTGCTTGTCTTCTCTTTAGGCAGCACTGGGAACCGATCCTGGGACCTTCCAGAGTGGGAGAGAGGTGCTCAATCTCTTACACCACCTCAGCTCCCTGGTCTGCTGCATCTCTTATTGTCTCTCCTCTGTATCTCTTTTTGTTATGTCATCTTGCTGCACCAGCTCTCTGTGTGGGCCAGCACCCCTGCGTAGGCCAGCACTCCTGCATGGGCCAGCACTCTACATGGGCCAGCTTTCCGTGTAGGCCAGCTCGCCACGCGAGCCAGCTTGCATTCACCAGGAGGCCCTGGGAATCAAACCCTGGACCTCCTATACGGTAGATGGGAGCCCAATCACTTGAGCCACATCCATTTCCCCTTGGTATCCTCTAATCATCCTATTTGTTTCTGTGTGGTCAGTAGTGAGGACCCCCTCTCATTTCTGATTTTGTTTATTTGCATCTTCTCTTTTTTTCTTTGTCAGTCTAGCTAAGAATTTGTCAATTTTGTCGATAACCTTGAATCAACTTTTAGTTTTACTGATTCTCTTTATTGTTTTTTGTTGTTGTTGTTGTTCTCAATTTTATTTATTTCTGCTCTGGTCTTTATTCTTTCTTTCCTTTGGCTTGGTTTGGGATTAGTTTGCTCTCTTTTTTCTAGTTCCTCCCAGTGTGCAGTTAAGTCTTCAATTTTAGCTCTTTCTTCTTTTTTAATGTCAGCATTAAGGACTTTAAATTTCCCTCTCAGCCACTGCCTTTGTGGTGTCCCATAGGTTTTGATATGTTGTGTTCTCGTTTTCATTTGTTTCAAGATATATACTGATTTCTCTTTTAATTTCTTCTTTTAGACCCACTGATTATTTGAGCATGGTATTTAATCTCTATACGTTTATGAATTTTCCCTTCTTCTGTCCATTATTGGTTTCCAGCTTAATTCCATTATGATCAGATTGCTTTGTATAATTTCAGTCATTTTGAATTTATTGAGATCTGTCTTGTGACCCAACATATGGCCTATCCTGGAAAAGGATCTATGAGCACTTGAAAAGAATGTATATCCTGGTATAATACTCTATAAATATCTGTTAGGTCTAGTTCATTTATCATATTATTCAAGCCCTTTGTTTCCTCATTTATTCTCTGTCCAGATGTTCTATCCAATGCTGAGAGTGGTGTACTGAAGTCTCTATACATTGTAGAGATGTCTGTTTCTCCTGTCAGTTTTGCCAGTGTGTACATCATGTATCTTGGGGCACCCAGGTTAGGTGAATGTATTAGTCTGCCAAAGGGCTGCCAATGTAAAGCTTTTTATTAAAGGTATTTATTTGGGGTAAAACCTTACAATTACAAGGACATAAAAAGTCCAACTCAAGGTTGCCTTCTCACCAGTTAGTTGCCACATGCTAGAGCAAGATAATTACTGATCTCTGGCTGGTCTCTGCCTTCCCCTCTGGGCTTCCTCTTCCTCTTGAGGCTCTGTGGGCTCAGCTTCTTCCCAATCTCAGCTGTAAGCTATTAGGCAAAATGGCTCACTCTCTCCCTGGGGCTTCAGCTGTTTGAGGCTTCTTCTTCCTGTCACATGGCCAGATCAAAAATGACTGAGCTTTTTCTTCTGGTGTGTCTGTCAGCCTGTGTGAGTATCTGTTTATATCAGACCCAGCAAGGGGCCAGGGACTCAATCTGAGTCATACCCACTGATGTAGTCAAATCAAAAAGCCCTAATCTTAACAGGTAACCTAGGCAAAGACATCTATCTCAGCTGAATTTAATGCAATCAAAGGAATAGATTAGTCTACAAACATAATCTTTCTCTTCTTGAGATTCATAAAATAATCTCAAACTGCCACAGTACATAAATATTTATTGTAATTATTTCTTCTTGGTGAATTGCCCCTTTTATTAATATATAATTATCTTCTTCATCTCTTATAACAGTTTTGCATTTAAAATCTATTTTGTATAATATAAGTTTTGTTATTCCAGATCCTTTTTGGTTACTGTTGTAACCCAGGAGATCCACCACACTCAGACTTTAACCACTTTTATGAAGTTTATTGAGCTAAGCCCGTGGGTATCTGCAGCACCTCTCATGTAGGAGAGAACTGCAACCCCGAGGTTCTAAAATGGCTCCCTTTTATAGGGGGTTGCAGATGCAGTTTGCAAGCAAGCAGGATAAACAGAAGCGGATTTTGGCAGTTAGCTAGCGTTTGCACAGAATGCCCTGATAGCCTGGGGCACAGCTGCAGGGTGGAGATGTCCTTGAAGGATTGTTCAAAGGAGGGGAGGTTGTGTGCTTGTCTGTCCTTGCAAGGTTGTTCAAGGGAGGGGAGGTTGTGTGCTTTTCAGATAAGACACTTAGGAGACAGTAGAAAATTTTTCTTTTCTACATTACTCTGGTTGCCATGAAGGCCTATGGGTAGGCTAATTTAGGGTTCAACATTACTATTTGTGTGGAATATATTTTTCCACCCTTTCACTTTCAACCTGATTGTGTCCTTACATCTGAGGTGAGTCTTTTGTAGACAACATGTATTTGGCTTCTATTTTTTCAATCCATTCTGTCAGTCTGTCCTTTAAGGTTCAATGTTATTACTGTAAAGGCAGTATTTACTTCGTCCATTTTATCCTTTGACTTTCTGTTGTCATGTCTTACTGTTGTCTGTCTTTTTACCCTTTAACTTACCCTTTGTATTAGTCAGCCAAAGGAGTGCTGATGCAAAATATCATAAATCTGTTGGCTTTTATAAAAGGTATTTATTTGGGATAGAAGCTTACAGTTACCAGGCCATAAAGCATTAAGTTACTTCCCTCACCAAAATCTGTTCCCACGTGTTGGAGCAAGATGGCTGCCGACATCTGCAAGGGTTCAGGCTTCCTGGGTTCCTCTCTACCTGGGGCTTGTTTCTCTCAGGGCTCAGCTCCTCTGCTTGCTTCACAAGTCCAGCTATACACTATCAGGCAAACGGCTCATCTCTCTTGGGGGGCCCCTGCTGTGTCCAATTGAGCCTTTTTTCTTTCTTCATGTATCTACTTCTCTATGTTTACTTCCCAGGATCCAGAATCAAAACTCCAAACTCTGTTCTCTGCCATGTCTTTTCTCTGTGAGTCCCTGCCCACCAAGAGAGCAGGGATGCAACATTCTACTGACATGGCCCAATCACAGCCTTAATCATTATTTAGTAAAAGTGAAACCTCTGAATCCAATATAATCTAATATTCCCAGAGGGACAGACCAGTTTACAAACATAATCCAATATCTAGTTTTGGAATTCATAAACAATATGAAACTGCTACACCTTTACTAATAATCTTCATTTCTACACTCTTCTTCATGTTTCTTACCCTTGTTTATTCCTTTCATGCTGTAGCACTCCTTTTAGTATCTCTTGTAAATCTGATCTTTTGTTAACATACTCTCTCAGTATTTGTTTGTCTGTGAAGACTTTAAATTCACCCTTATTTTGAAGGACAGTTTTGCCAGATACAGAATACTTGGCTGGCAGTTTTTCTCTTTCAGTACCTTTTTTTTTTTTTTTTCAAGTTTAAATAGTTTTGTATTGAAGCGCTGATTGTACAGTGCCTTCAAATATGTTGCAACTAAGATGCATATAAGATTTTGCATGCATTTGGGAAGAAATTATATAGAAGCAGCTGCTTTTTCAATAAACTGGACCAGTTTCACATCCCTTTTGGTCAGTCCACTGCAGTCATGTGAGGTGAGTGTTATCTGGACCTTGTTGTACACATTGAACTATTCTGGATGATGATTCATCTTCTCTGCTTGTAGGGCAACTCGGGACATAAAGCCAAATGCCTGATTAAAAATTTTAAATGAGAATTCTTTGTAAATTGCATCTCTCTCACTTAATTCCGACCATCCTGCTGCTTTAAGATCAAGTATAACTTGGTTCCTCTCCTCTGCTGTCAGCCAATGAGCATCTGTTGACATGGCTCTGAAACTCGGGCCCTAGCCACGCAGTACCGCGAACAGGTGCCGTGCCACCCCTCTTTCAATACCTTAAATACATCATATCGCTTTCTTCTCACCTCCACAGTTTCTGGTAAGAGAGCAGTACTTAATCTTATTGATGTTTCCTTGTGTATTACTTTTCTCTTGCTGCTTTCAGAATCCTCTCTTTATCTCTGGTATCTGTCATTCTGAATAGTAAGTGTCTCAGAGTAAGTCTATTCAGATTTATTCTGTTTGGGTGCATTGTCCTTCTTGGATGTTGTTATTTATGTCTTTCATAAGGGTTAGGAAGATTTCGGTCATTATTTCCTCAGGTATTCTTTCTGCCCCTTTTCCATTCTCTTCTCTTTCTGGGACACTGGTAATATGAATGTTTGTGTGTTTTGCGTTGTCATTCAATTCCCTGAGACTCCGTTCCATTTTTTCCATCCTCTTCTCTTTCTGTTCTTCAGTCTTTTCAAGTTCACATGCTTGGTCCTCCAATTCAATAATTCTGTCTTCCATCAATTCAAATCTGCTGTTATATGCCTCTACTGGTTTTGGTTTTTTTTAAGCTTGAGAGGAAATGGCAGGAGGAAATGGCGGGAGGAAGGGGCAAACAGGCAAAAGAGGAAGACTGGAAATGGTGGGAGGAAATGGCAGACAGACAAGGGCACAGACAGGCTCTGACTAAAAGCTTACACTCACCAGTCTTTGTTGGAGGATATTACCAGTTCTTCTGGCGCGCTCACCAAAGATGTTGCTGGTGGCAGGTTTCCAGGTTTTTGGCTACATCGCATAAAGGAATTTAAGGATGTACCTTATTTTAAGCAAGCAAGTAAAGAGTTTATTGTAAAGCAAAAGAAAGAGAAAGTACACACCCAAACAGGGGTGCAGGCATGCTGAAGGGTGAGACATGCCTCTAATATATTTTTAATCTCATCCATTGTGTCTTTCATTCCAATAAACTCTGCTGCTTTTCTTTGTAGGTTTTCAAATTGTTCTTTATGCTCACCCAGTGTCTTATTAATATCATTTATCTCTTTGGCCATATATTCCTTCAACTCCTTGATTAGATTTAGGAGATTTGTGTGATTATCATTGTTTAGTTGACTTAAATCTTGTGTCTCATCAGGATTTTTGGTTTGTTCTTTTGGCTGGGCCATCTCTTCCTGTTTCCTAGTATGGCTTGTAATTTTTTGCTGCTGTCTAGGCATCAGAGTATGTTGGTGAATTTACTCTGATGGTCAATTTCTCTTTCTTGCCTAGTGATTTTGTTCCATGGCTATTCCAGCAGACACAGAAGAACACAACAGCGAATGGACACAGCAGACAGCCAGCACAAAACAATGGGCGGGGGGGGGGGATAAATAAAGAAATAAATATTTTTTTAAAAAAGTAGCTACTGGGAGAGCATAAAGAACAATTTGAAAGACTGCAAAGTAAAGTTAACAGACCTTATGGGAATGAAAGACATGATGGACGAGATTGAAAATACGTTAGAGGCACATAGGAGTAGATTTGAATTGCTTGAAGACAGAATTAGTGTTAGGCAGAACATCTGAACTAGAAAAGACAGGAGAACAGAAAGAGGGGAGAATGGGAAAAATAGAACGGAGTGTCAGGGAATTGAATGACAACGCAAACCGCACAAATATTCACATTATTGGTGTCTCAGAAGGAGAAGAGAAATGAAAAGGGGCAGAAAGAACATTTGAGGAAATAATGACTGTAAACTTCCCAGCCCTTATGAAGGGCATAAATGTCAATGTACAAGAAGGACAATGTACCCCAAACAGAATAAATCTGAATAGACCCGAGACACTTACTCTTCAGAATGACGAATATCAGAGATAAAGAGAGGATTCTGAAAGCAGCAAGAAAAAAGAAAAGCGTCACACACAAGGGAAACTTGATAAGATTAAGTGCCGACCTCTCATCAGAAACCATGGAGGAGAGGAGAAAGTGGTATAATGTATTTAAGGTACTGAAAGAGAAAAACTGCCAGCCACAAATTCTGTATCCGGCAAAATTGTCCTTCAAAAGTGAGGGTGAAGAAAGCGGCTGTGACTCAATTGGTTGGGCTCCCGTTTACCATATGGGAGGCCCTGGGTTCATTTCCCAGGGCCTCCTGGTAAAGGCAAGCCGTCCTGTGTGATGCGGTGAGCTGGCGCAACAAGATGACACAACAAAGGGAGACAAGCAGACACAGAAAAACACACAGCAAATGGACACAGCGAGCACAAGCAGCAAGGGAGGGATAAATAAATAAATAAATAAAAATAAATCTTTGGGAAAAAAAAAAAAGTGAGGGTGAGGGGAAGCGGATGTGGCTCAAGAGATTGGGCTTCGTCTACCATATGGGAGGACCCAGGTTCGATTCCTGGGGCCTCCTGGTAAAGGCGTGCCAGGCCCACACGGCAAGCCAGGTCTGTGCAGCAAGCAACGCAGCAAGATGATGACACAACAAAAAGAGGTGCAGGGGAGAGTCAAGGTGAGACGTGGCAGAAACCAGGAACTCAGGTGGCACAAGCGATAGGGTACCTCTCTCCCACATCAGAGGTCCCCAGAAGTGAATCCCAGTGAAGCCTAGAGGAGAAAAATGAGAAGAAAAGACAAAAAGGAAAATAGACAGAGAAGATCACACAGTGAATGGACAGAGATAGCAGAAACAGCAGGGGGGTGGGCGGGCAGGGAGTAATGAGGGTGAGATCAAAGTCTTCACAGACATGCAAAAACTGATAGAATATGTTACCAAAAGACCAGATTTGCAAGAGATACTAAAGGGGGTGCTGCAGCCTGAAAGGAAAAAGCAAGGGCAAGAGTTTTGGAGAAGAGTTTAGAAATGAATATTATTAGGAAGGGTAAACGAAAAGAAGACAGACAATAGAACAATATGACAACAGAGAGCCAAAGGACAAAACGGATGAAGGAATTTGAAGTTTTCAAGTAGCCCTTCACATCTATCCAATGAACCCTGAAATAGGGAAGGAAGACCTTTCTTGGACAAGAACACCCCCGGGAGCAGCAGAAAGTGGCACAGAGGATTAAAAAGAGTGAATCATCAGCAGAAGTAACAGATTTCTCACCAAAGTCAATTCCTGAAAGTGACGAGCTTGTTGCTGTTTGTGCAGCTATTGCTGAGAAACAAAAGAAGCTTCAACTAATAAAACAATGGTTATTGTGTCTGCTTCTGGGACTGTAGAGACTGTAACTGAGGAGGAAGATGGCGCCCCAACACCAGATGGCTCTGTTCTTACCAAAGCCCAATGAAGGAAAATGCGTAGCATTAATTATAAGAATCTGCCCTTTTGGATTATCGGTTAAAGTTGTAGACATAGGGACATTTATTCTGGAAAAACAGGGAAAAACTCCTGTTTATAAGATAAGTTTTTCAGATGAAGCTTATCAATCTAAATGGTAGCATTATTGTATAATGTTTGGACTATGCATTGATAAGGTATGGTTTATACTTAAGATTAGAACTCTGAGCAAAATGTTTTTGATGTATAAATTTAATTTAATCCAAATATATGGATGGATACATTTTAAAGACAACTTGAAAAGCAAATTCTTGAATGGTAAATAACTTGGCCAGTGTTATTAAAATGTTGACTCACTGACTTTTGTTTTATGATAAAGGAAATAAGTGATTGCTTTCTCTCTCATAAATATATTACTGTTACTATTCACTCTGTTTTCCTTGCTTCTGTAGAGTAAGTTTGTCAGGAGGCTTAAAGGCTTTTTAATATTCATTTTGATTCCAAGTTGTGGTTTTGTTATATGTGGAATCTTTGAAAGTTCATCCAAAAATGCATGCAAATGTAAACATTCTGAAGTTTCCCTAAATTCTGATTTGTGCTTAAGTTTTTACTTTAAAGAAGTTATAACAATGTTAGTTGCCTCCTTCAATATTTGTTAGATGTGTGAAGCATTGATAAATTTCACAATGATGGTGTTATTTTTTAGATTATTACTGTAGGTAGGTTAGTCTTTACCGCAAGTGAGTTATTTTTTAAATATGCATTTTTTTAAATGAGTGACTTTTGCAGATACATCATAATAAGTTGTACTGCTACATTTAAAAAAAATAGGGGATGATGTGGGAGAGGGAGGGGATACATGGAAATCGGAAATCCCTCATACTTTGATGTAACTTTTCTGTAATCTAAAACCTCTTTAAAATTAAAGTTTATTATATATTTTTAAAAGTGGAGTTACATACCAAAAAATACAATACAATAGGACTGGCATTTATAATTACTGAAATGCTTACCTTTACTGGAGGTTTTTATTTCTTTAATTTACTTTGATCCTCTCTTCAGTATCCTTTCCTTCCAGTCTGAACTCCCTTTAGGAGTTTAGTTTATCTGGGAATGTCTTAATTTCTCTCTCATTTTTTGAAAGAAAGTCTTGCCAGATAGAAAATTCTTGGTTGGCAATTGTTTCCTTTCAGCACTTTAAATATTTCATACCACTCTCTTCTTGCCTCCATGGTTTCTGATGAGAAATTGGCATTTAATCTTATTGGGGCTCCTTTATACATAACACGTTTTTTCTCTTACAGCTTTCAGAACTCTCTCTTTGACCCTGGCATCTGACAGTTTGATTACTATGTGACTGGTGTGGTTCTCTTTGTGTTTATCCTGTTTAGAGTTCATTGGGCTTGTTGAATGTGCATATTCATGCCTTTCCTTAAACTTGGGAAGTTTTCTGCCATTATTTCTTTGAGTATTCCTTTCTTCTGCCTCTGAGACTCCCATAGTGCACATATTGGTATGACTAATGGTGTCCCACAGGTCTCTTAGGCTTTTTTTCTTTTCTTTTTTTTTTTTTTTTTAATTCTTTTTTATTTCTCCTCCGCATCCTGAATCATTTCATTGTCTTGTCTTCAGGATCACTAATTCTTTTTTTTTTGCCACCTCCCTTCTGCTATTGAAACCATCTACCATTTTTCCATTCAGTGATTGTCTTGTTCAACTCCAGTATATTTGTTTGGTTCTTTTTGAAAATCTCAAAAAGATTACCATATTGTTCATTCATTGTTTTCCTCATATCCTTTTCTTCTTTCTATGTGTTTTCCTTTATTTCCTTATGCATATTGAAGATCATTTTTTATAGGTCTTTTTGGTAAGTCCAAAGTCTGGTACTCTTCATTAATAGTTTCTGGATTTTTATCTTGTTCCTTTGTGTGGGCCATCATATCCTGTTCCTTTATCTGTTTGTAATCTTTTGTTGCACACTGTACATTTTTTTTTTTTTTTTTATTATGGGTAAAAATCAAAATTCTCACAATACATACAAACATTTGTAAAATGATATATAAATATATATATATATATAAATATATATTACACTGTACATTTTGATATTTTAAAATGTTAACTCGGATTTCATCCATGAGCTGTCTATTCCTTAAGTTTATATCCAGCTAGTGATATAACAGATATTTTCTTGAATACCAAGAACTAATCAAAACAAACCAAAGCAAAAAGCTTCTTTAACAGTCTTTGCAAATTAACTCTGTTTTGGCTGGTACTCTCCTTCAAGAGCTTATCCTTCCTATTGAGAACTGCGAAGGCAAATGCTAACAAGGTCCTCTCTGTCTTATCTCAGCCTGCATGGAGCCAGAGACCCTGCTGCTTTTCCTGGGCTTGTGCTTGCTTGTGGCCTTAGGAATTCCCCTGTTTATATTTCACAGGAGTTCAAGTGAATGCCCTCTCCACTCCCCTTGAAATAGACTTTCACTTCCTCTTGAGTGTTCTCTTGAATGACTTAATGCACATAGTCCTTTGCCCCAAGCCACTTCCACTTAATTGTCTTTTCTCACACTGTCCAAGCTTTCTGCAAGCCTGAGACAGGCTCACTGGTTGGCTCCTTCCCTCAGACTTCCACTGAATAGATAGGCCCTGACATGCATGCACTCCAGTATGCACACAGGGGCCACTCTGCTCCCTCTGGAAAAGGACCAGGGACCCATAATGAGAGCACAGGCTAGCTCACACTGTCACACTGTAGGGAAGGTGAGGAAGGGGCCAACAAGGGTGCCAAGATCTTCTTCCATGGCTTTTGAAGGTGCATTTTCTTGGTTCAACAGTTTCCCAGTTAACACAGTCCTTTAGCTGTTTTCCATAGATTTAAGGAAAGTTACTGTCCTTAAGATTCCTTTGATGCCTTTGTCCTAGGGGATTTGGAACAGTGGTCACCCTCAGAGCCAACCCCCAGTTATCTAAAGTAGTCCATCAAAAGCAGTGATCAGCAATCAGACTACACACACAAACACACAGAGTTTGGAGAACTAAGTAGTTATGCCCCACCCTGGCATCAACAAGCTGCACCAGGAACCCAAGCTACAGTCCCCACTCCTGCTATCCACAGAGCTGGGAGATGGGGGAATCATAGCTGCTACAGGGAGGGTGAAACTCACCGGTATTCATCACAATTTACCAGCCTCTTTGGATGCTGCACAGTGTTCCACTAGACTCCAGAGTTTGAAAATAATTGATTCAGACAGTTCCTGCCAATTCAATAGTAGTTTGATGAAAGATCTAATCCCAAGAGTGTCCTACTCTACCATCTTCCTACAATCCTCCCCTATTGTCTTCCTTTTTAAAAAGTTTTATTGAGGTATGTGATGGTTAGGCTAATGTGTCAACTTGGCCAGGTAATGGTGTCCAATTGTTTGGTCAAGCAAGCACTGGGCTAATTGTAATACCAAGGGCATTTCATGTACTTTAACTGTCAGTGAGTTTATTGCATGGATGGCTGATTACATCTACAATCAGCTGAGGAGATTGCCATCAGCAATGAGTGATGTCTCATCCAAACAGTTGAAGGACTTAAAAGGGGAAGTGATTTCAGCATTCAGAGAGAGAATTCCCATCTCTACTTAAGATAGACAGTGTCTCCTGGAAACTCATCAATGACCTTCATCGGAGCCCCTGGTTTACAGCCTGCACTACAGAATTTGGATTTGTGCATCCCCATAGTCATGTGAGACAATTTTATAAAATCTCATACTATTTACAGATATCTCCTGTAGGTTCTGTTTCCCTAAAGAACCCTGACTAATACAGCTTGGTACCAGGAGTGGTTCTTGAGAAACAGAATCTTAAAAATGGGATTTCTGAATGGTTCTGGGATTTTTGCAATTGGCTCTCTACTCTGATTAGATTCAAAGGCACTAATGACTCTGTTTTCAATAATCAAGAGGCCACTGACATTCCATGGCATGAGTTGGCAATAGAGATATGCAAAATATCACCACTGGATAAGACTACTTCCATGCTTATAAGAGGCGAGGATCTGGGTGAGAATGTTTTAACACCTTAACAGAGTTTTATGGAGTGAAAAGATACAATGCTGTTGGCTAGCTGTTCCTAAATATGCTGGATACAGTTACAAAAGAAAGGGATGAGCTGAAGGCTTCAAATTTGGAATTTAAGCACCACATGAGTGATGGGAAAGTTTCTGTGTGTGTGCTCTGAAAGAAAATCTTGTTTCATGTAGCCGAAGACTTGAGATCTCTGAAAACCAGACTCAGAGTCTCATTGTACAAGTAGCAGATTTACAACAAAAACTAAAATCTCAACCTTGCAGGGTGTCTGCTGTTAAAGTGAGGGCATTGATTGGAAAGGAGTGGAACCCTGAGGACTGGGATGGAAACATATGGGTTGATGATTATATCAGTGGGGACATTGAAACTCTAAATTCTGCTGAGACTTTGCCAGATATACCTGTAATGGTCTGCCCTGAGGAGACCACCCAATGTAAAGCTTGCATCACCCAACCTCCAGCCTGCTCCAAGGAGTCCAGACCTCCTCCCTGCCCTGAAGAAATCATCACCCAACCTCCACCCTGCCCTGATGAGTCTGCCATCCAACACTGAACTGAAGAGATTAATCCTGTCTCACCAGATGAAACTGCAAGGGAATGCCCTGAGGTAATTAGCTTGTAAGACACTTCTAATTCTTCTCTTTACCCACCCCTACCACCCCTTTTATCTTGCAGACCTATAACTAGACTAAAATCACAACAAGCTCCCAAAGGGGAAGTACAAAGTGTGACCCATGAGGAAGTATGCTATACTTAAAAGAACTGCATGAGTTTTCCAATTTATATAGACAGAAATCAGGGCAGTATGTGTAGGAATGGATATTAAGGGTATGGGATAATGGTGAAAGGAATATAAAGTTGGATCAGGCTGAATTTATTGATATGGGCCCACTAAGCAGAGATTCTGGATTCAGTGCTTTAGCTCGAGGGGTTAGAATGAGCTCTTAACAGTTGTTCGGGTGGTTGGCTGAAACATGGATGAAAAGATGGCCTATAATGCCTGAGGTCGAGATGCCCGATTTTCCCTGGCAAATCAGGGGATCCAAAGGCTTAGAGAGATTGGAATGCTGGAATGGAGTCACCATTTAAGACCTGCACACCCTCCCCAGGAATGTCGAGAGGACATGCCTTCTACCAGGACTGTGAGAAATAAATTTGTGAGACTAACTCCATCTTCCCTGTAGAGCTCTGTGGTTGCTCTTCTCTGTAGGTCAGATATTATTGTGGGAACTGCTGTCATGGTACTAAATCTGTAAACATTATAAGGATGATTTGATCCCGGGCTGGCAGAAGCCAAGTAGCAGCACTTGATTGCCAAAGACAAGGTGGACATAGCTACCGCAATGAAAAGCAGGCTCAAAGCAGCAATCAAAAAAGTCTGAGTCATGTAGACCTATAACATTGGCTAATAGATCATGTGGTACCTAGAAGTAAAATAGATGGGAGTCTACTATACTTGATCTGTATAAGGAGAAGAGTTCTAGATTGAGTGAACAAAACCAAACTTGAATTACAGAAATGGAGAGTCATGGCCTCTTAATCAATTCCCATGTTTGAGACAGTTTACAGACCCAGAACCCCTTGAATGAGGGGAAGGCCAGGTCCCCTTGGGGAAGGATCATGCTACACTGCCAAAAATTTATACTGTCACTCTTTCCCCCAGCTTTCCCCAAAGAGAACATAGAGCCTTTTACCAGGGTAACTGTGCATTGGGGAAAAGGAAATCATCAGGCATTTGGAGGATTATTAGACCCTGACTTGGAGGTGACATTAATTCCAGGAGACCCAAAACGTCACTCTGGTCCACAGTCAGGTTAGGGGCTTATGGAGGTCAGGTGATTGATGGACATTTAGCTCAGGTCTGCCTCACAGTGGGTCCCTGGACCCATTCTGTGGTTATTTCCCCATTTCCAGAATGTATGATTGGAATAGACATGCTTAGTAACTGGCAGATTCCCCACATTGGATCCCTGACCTGTGGAGTGAGGGCTGTTATGGTAGGAAAGGCCAAGTGGAAGCCACTAGAACTGCCCCTACCTAACAAAATAGTAAATCAAAAGTAATACCATATTCCTGGAGGGATTGCAGAGATCAGTTCCACAATCAAGGATTTGAAGGATGCAGGGGTGGTGATTCCCACCACATCTCCAATATTTGGCCTGTGCAGAAAACAGATGGATCTTGGAGGATGACAATAGATTATCGTAAACTTAACCAGGTGGTAACTCCATTTGCAGCTGCAGTCCCAGATGTGGTATCATTGCTTGAGCAAATCAACACTTCCCCTGGTACCTGGTATGCAGCTGTTGATCTGGCAAATGCTTTTTTCTCAATTGCCGTTAGTAAGGACCACCAGAAACAGTTTGCTTTCAGCTGGCAAGGCAGCAATATACCTTCACTGTCCTGCCTCAGGGGTATATCAACTCTCCAGCCCTGTGTCATAATATTGTCCGCAGGGAGGGATTGATTGTCTCTCCAAACCACTAGCCATCACACTGATCCTTTATATTGATGGTATCATGCTTATTGGACCTAGTGAGCAAGAAGTAGCAATTACTCTAGACTTATTGGTAAGGCATTTGTGTGAGAGAAGATGGGAGATAAATCGAACAATACAGGGCCCTTCCACCTCAGTGAAATTTCTAGGTGTCCAGTGGTGTGGGGCCTGTCGAGATATCCCTTCTAAAGTGAGGGATAAGCTGTTGGATCTGGTCCCCCTCCTATGACAAAAAAAGAAGGCACAGCACTTAATTGTTCTCTTCAGATTTTAGAGACAACACATTCCTCTTTGGGTGTGCTACTCCGGCCCGTTTACCGAGTGACCAGAAAAGCTGCTAGTTTTGAGTGGGGACCAAAATAAGAGGAGGCTCTGTGACAGATCCAGGCTGCTGTACAAGCTGCACTACCACTTGGGCCATATGATCCAGCAGATCCAATGGTGGTGGAAGTTTCAGTGGCAAATAGAGATGCTGTCTGGAGCCTTTGACAGGCCCCTATGGGGGAATCACAATGCAGACCCTTAGGATTTTGGAGCAAAGCCCTGCCATCCTCTGCAGATAACCACTCTTCTTTTGACAAACAGCTTTTGGCCTGCTACTAGGCCTTAGTAGAGACTGAACGCTTTACCATGGACCACCATGTTACCATGAAACCTGAGTTGCCTATCATTTTCTGACCCACCAAACTATAAAGCTGGGGATGCACAGCAGCACTCCATTATAAAGAAGAAGTGGTATATATGAGATAGGGCTTGAGGGGGTCCTGAAGGCACAAGTAAGTTACATGAGGACTTGGCCCAAATGCCCATGGTCACCACTCCTGCCACGTTACCTTCTCTTTCCCAGACCACAGCTATGGCCTCTTGGGGAGTTTCTTACAATCAGTTGACTGAGGAAGAAAAAACTTGGGCCTGGTTTATATATAGTTCTGCACGATATGCAAGTGCCACCCAAAAGTGGACAGCTGCAGCACCACAGCCCCTTTCTGGGATGTCCCTGAAAGACAGTAGTGAGGGCAAAAACTCCTGGTGGGCAGAACTTTGAGCAGTACATTCGTTGTTCATTTTGCTTGGAAGGAGAAATGGCCAGAATTGCATTTGTACCTGATTCATGAGCCTTTGCCAGTGGTTTGGCTGAATGTTCAGGGACTTGGAAGGAATGTGATTGGAAAATTGGTGACAAAGAGGTTTGGGGAAGAGGTATGTAAATAAGTGGTCAAAAACATGAAAATGGAAATGAATGTGGCTCAAGTGATTGGGTTCCCGTCTACCATATAGGAGGTCCAGGGTTCAATTCCTGAGGTCTCCTGGTGAAAGGCAAGCTGGCCCATGCAGGAGTGCTGGCCTATGCAGAGAGCTGGCGCGGCAAGATGACACAACAAATAGTGACACAGAGGAGAGACAATAAGAGACGCAGCAGACCAGGGAGCTGAGGTGGCATGAGATTGAGAGCTTCTCTCCCACTCTAGAAGGTCCCAGGATCGGTTCCTGGTGCCACCTAAAGACAAGACAAGCAAACACAGAAGAACACACAGAGAGCAGACAGTGAGCACAAAACAACGGGGGTGGGGGGTGGGGAGAAATAAATAAAATAAGTCTTAAAAAAAAAAAAAAACATGAAAATATTTGTGTCCCACATGAATGCTCACCAGAAGGTGACTTCATCAGAGGAAGATTTTAATAATCAAGTGGATAAGATGACCAGTTCTGTGACTAGCATTCAGTCTCTTTCCCTAGCCACTCCTGTCATTGCCCGATGGGCTCATGAACAAAGTGACCATGTTGGTAGGGATGGAGGTTATGCATGGGCTCAGTAACATGGACTTCTCCTCACCAAGGCCAATTTGGCTACAGCCTCTACTGAGTACCCAATATGCCAGCAGTAGAGACCAACACTCAGTCCATGATATGGCACCATTCCTTGAGGTGACCAGCCTGCTACCTGGTGGCAGTTTGATTACATTGGACCACTTCCATCATGGAAGGGGCAGTGATTTGTTCTAACTGGAATAGACACATAATCAAGATACGGGTTTTCCTTTGCTGCACGCAATGCTGCTTTCAAAACTACCATCCGTGGACTTCCCAAGGTTTTATCCACTGCCACACAGCATTGCTTCCAATCAAGGAACCCACTTCACAGTGTGGGAATAGGTACATGCTCATGGAATTCACTGGTCTTAGCATGTTCCCCATTATCCTAGAGCAGCTGGATTGATAGAATGGTGGAATGACCCTATAAACTAATCCAGAATTCATAGCACAAATTACTAAATTTACCAAAACCATCTAATGTTTCTGCAACCATCACCACAAGCCAATTTTAGATCATTTTCATCGCCATAAAAACATGCTTTGTATCCATTTGCAATCATTCCTTATTCCTGTCTCCAGCCCAAAGCAACCTCTGCTCCATTTTCTGTCTTTGTAAGTTTGCCTGTCTGAACATTTCACATAAATGGAATCATGCAACATGTATTTTGTGTCTGACTTCTCTCACTTAGCGTACTTTTTGAGGTTTATTCATGTTGTAGCTTGTATCAGTATCTAGTTACTTTTTATAGCTGGATAATTCCATTTTATGGGTATGCCATATTTTGTTTATCTATTCCATTGTATTGTTTTATGGCTTCCATTGTGTCTACTGAGATGTCAACTGTCTATATTATTGTTATTCATTGGGTGAAATCTGTCCTTTTTTTCTGGCTGCTTTTAGGATTGTTTCTTTTCTTAGTCCTAAGTTTTCAGCACTTTTACTATAATGTGCCTGTGTGTGGGGTTTTTGTTGTTGTTGTTGATGACGATGTTGATCCTGCTTAATATTTTTAGCATCTTTTGACTTGATGGCGTTTTTGGAAAAGTCTAAGCTAATATTTATTCAGTTACTGCTTCTGATTTATCCTTTCTTATCTGAGATGACAAATTATACATGTTTTTGCCTTTCATCTGTCTTATATTTCTCTTGCCTTGTTTTACTTGTATTCATTATCTATTGCTGCATAACAAATTACCCTAAAACTTAGCAGCCTTGAATGGCAAACACTAACTCAGTTTCTGTGGGTCAGGAGTCTAAGATTAGATAGCTGGACGGTTCTAGCTCAAATTCTCTCATGAGATTGTAATCAAACTGTTAGCCCAGGCTGCAGTCTCTAAAGGCTTGACTAGGGGGTGGGTGGGGAAGATCCACTTCTAAGCTCAATCCCATGGTTGCTGACAAGCCTCAGTTATTTGCTGTCCGTTGCCTCCATTCCTCACCACATGCATGTCTTCCATGGTTGCCTGAGTGTCCTCATGATGTTCTCCCACAGTGAGTGATCAGAGAGAGAAAAAGAGGGAGAGCCCAAGATGGAAGCCACAGTCATTTGGGAATCTAATCTTGGGAATGACATTTTATCACTTTTGCTGTGTTCTCTTCATTAGAAGCGAGTCACCAGGTCTAGCCCATAATCAAGGGTTGTGAATACCAGGAGGTGGGGATCGTTGTGGGACATTTTATAGGTTGCTTACTACAATTAGCAACTTCTCAGAGGAGCTCTTAGATTATACTTTGGCAAAGCCTATAATTTGATGTTTGAAGGAATTATGGTATGGTAGTCCCCAGCCTCTAGCTGGTAAGAACTCTCCTTCCTTCCTGAAATTCAGCTTTTAAATGTGACCAAGTCTTGTTTTTTAAAATAGAAAAAAAAATTTACTAGCAAATATTAAATGAGTGAAAAAATAAAACAATACAATCTTATGGTGTAACATTTCAAAAGGCAGGGCCAAAGAAAATACTGTATCGAAGTACAGAGTAGCTCCTAACTATCCCTTCATACCCTCCTCAGCATCAGATGAAGTACTGTGGGAAGAAGGTAATGCAATGACAACTGTAGTGATTCTCTAATACCCTCTGGTTTATAGAAAAGCTGAAGAAAGGATGAATAAGAAAACCAGGAAAAGTTGAGGTGAAACCCTCAAGAACAGAGACAGAACCTCAGCAAAGACAGGAACGGCTTCCAGGATTTGACATCTGTGGTAGCCAGGCCCAAGATGGCTCAAATGATCCTCATCGCCTAGAATCCATGCCTCCCACATTGAGGGCTGACCTATGTAGCCAATAGAATATTGCAAAATTGATGGTATGTGGCTAATGAGACTAGATAATAAAACACATTGAGGCTTCTGTCTTGTTCTCTCTTGATCACTGGTCTGGGAGAAGTCAGCTTCCATTTTTTTACAGGTCTTCAAACAGCCCTAGGTAGAAGTCCATGTGGGATTAAAACCTTTTTCCAGGGAAGCGGCTGTGGCTCAATCAGTAGGGCTCCCATTTACCATATGGGAGGCCCTGGGTTCGGTTCCCGGGGCCTCCTGGTGAAGGCAAGCCCGCCCACATGGCGTGGTTAGCTGACCCAGTGAGCACAAGCAGCAAGGGGGGGATAAATGAATAAATAAATAAATAATAATAAAATAAAAATTAAAAAAAAAACCTTTTTCCAACAGCCAGTGAGGACCGAAGCCTCCTACTGGTGGTGTGCTGGAGCCAGTTCATATTGATTGGCTCATAAGAAAAAATTGTTAAATTATCAGGAATTTTGTGAGCCAATTGTTAAACACTGCTGTTACTAAAATTTAAATTACATAAACTTACAATTAAATAAATTGTAGTAAAAACAATGGTAATATATATATGCAAAACTTTTCATTTCCTAATGATTTTGCTACATTTTACTATTATCTGTATTCTTAAGGTTATTTACAGTTGCTGTATTTGTTTGGTGTAAATGCTACATAATCATGTACTACTGTCCATTTCTTCCCTATGGTGTGTTCAGTGACATTTTATTGATAATTTGAAACCAGCCATGGTGGGAGTATTTACACCATGAAAATTAGTTAACACAACAATTTATTGTTTTGTTATTGTCTAGATTTAAGAAAGTGATGGAGAAAATGTTAATAATGCTGATTAAGCTTAAAAATGTGTCATGTCTGGAGCTGTTTCATTATGAATATTCAGCACAAAAATTTGAGGAAATATTTTTCCAGTCTTCAAAAATGATTATCCTGGGAAACAGATGTGCCTCAAGCAGTTGGGCACCCGCCTACCACATGAGAGGCTCTAGGTTCGGTTCCCGATGCCTCCTAAAGAAGATGAGGAAGACAGCAAGCTGAAAAGATGGGCTGGCATGGCAAGCTAATGCAACAAGATGGCGCAACAAAGAGATGCCATGAGGAAACACAATGAGAGACACAACAAGTGGGAGTGGAAGTGGCCCAAGCCATTGGGCACCTCCCTCCCACATAAGAGGTCCTGAGTTTGGTTCCCAGTGCCTCCTAAAGAAAGAAGACGAGCACAGAACAAACTGACACAGAGAGCAGACAGCGAGTGCAATCAACGGGGGGCAGAGGGGTGGAATAAATAAATAAAAATAAAACTTTTTTAAAAATGATTATCTTATTTAACAGAAATATAATTCACTTTGTTGATGAATAAATGAAATTCTGGCATACGTCTTCATTGTTTCACTTTTCTCTTAATTGTTAAAGTTTATGGAAAAACCAACACTTTTGTCAGAACTACCCTTGGAAAGCTCTTCGTTAAAAAAGCTAGCATACCACTGCCTTCAGCCAGCTGCCATGTGAGTGCACCTTCTTGGAAGTGCATCTGCTCCAGCCCCACTCCAGCCTTCAAGTGACTTCTGGCTAATAGCTGGACTGTAGCCTCATGAGAGACTCTGAGCCATGACCACCCAACTAGCCACTTCTGAATTCCTGACCCACAAAACCTGTGTGATAATAAATAGTTATTGCTGTCAAGCTGCTAAGTTTTGGAGTAATTTGTTTCTCAGTAGTAGGTAGCAAGTATACCATCTTTTATGGGCCTGTGCTGAAGAGAAAATGAGCCAGCCCATTGGATTATTATATGGTAACAAATTTCCCAAGAGTGGAATGGCTATGAATGGAATATATTTTTTGACATGTTGAGAGTTTGCTCCCAACCATGAATACATTTTTTTTTTTATCCTAGAGCAAGGGTTGGCAAACTTTTTCTTAAAAGGCCAGATAGTAAATATTTTAGGCTATGTAGGTTTAGTGGCAAAGTCAAGGATATTATGTAAGTGCATATATAAAATGTAACAATTTTAAAATATAAAAATCATTTTGATCTCAGACCATATAAAAACAAGCTTCAGGCAAGATTTGACACCCTTTACCTACATCTGAACAGTGCTGTGTTTTATAATTTTCACTTTTGTTCATAAGTAAATAAATGATATATCATTTTGTTTTAATTTGCATGTAATATTAAGAAAAATATTGAAATCTATTCATACTAATGTTGCCTCGGTTGTTTAGAAAAGCTATTGGTTAGTTAACTCAAGACTTACTCAGTGCCTATTTAAGACCTTCCTAGCCAGCATATACAAATTGAGGTGTGGTTCCTTTTTCCCTCATTATCCTTGCCCTAACTTATTTCTTTCAAAATTTACATTATGTGACTATTATTCTTTAAATCAAACAAAATTAAATGCTTTGTGATTTTTGAGAATTTGTTTTTGTTTCTGTTCTTGGTTTGGTTTAGGGTTAATAAGTTGGTAGATTCCAATACAGATCTCCAAGCCATCAAACTTCCCTCTCTGCATTCCCAGTCCCTGGTTGATAGTATTCCTGTGGACAGAATTAAACGTTTTCATTCAAGGATTTTCTCAATACAGACTGGCCTGCAAATCACACCAAACTCCGGGGTGAGTAACTTATTCCAAATGCATGTATAGCAGATTTTAGTTTAATTCTTGGAATCATGCTATTATTCCATCAACAAGGGTATATCAGACTTTCACAGAGGCTTAAGAAAAATGTACAGATTTTAGGCATGAAAGACTGGTTCTGCTGGGTTTAGGCACTATTATGCTCTCTGCTTTATTTTGAAGGTGGTGTTTTAAACCAATGGAATAAAGTATCAGAAAAGATCATAGTAAAGGTCTTGGCCATTCTTCTCACCAGTAAGAAGAATGAATAACGCACTAAACTTCTTGCAAAAAGCATAGCTAATCTTTCACTGTGAAACTGATTGTGTATTGTGTTGCCCAGAGTGTAAAATTTTAAAATGTATCTTTATGAGACATATGAATAACGTATAATGTTCTTTTTTTTTTTTTTTTTTTTTAAAGATTTTATTTATTTATTCATTTGTCCCCCCCTTGCTGCTTGTGCTCGCTGGGTCAGCTAACCACGCCGTGCGGGCGTGCTTGCCTTCACCAGGAGGCCCCGGGAACCGAACCCGGGGCCTCCCATATGGTAAACGGGAGCCCCACTGATTGAGCCACAGCTGCTTCCCTATAATGTTCTTTTAATGTTAAAGAAAGAACATTGGTAGGCATTTTATAAAGTGGTCTTGATTTAGCTATCCAGAAGGTCTTAGTGTAAATTAGTAAGACTGGTTTTCATGGATTAGTGAAAAGATTAATTTCATTGTTTCATAATTTTCAATCACATATATTAAAGGGGAAGTTGTCATCCATGGAGTCTCCAAGCTAGGAGGTTGTCTAGGCCAACCTTATGTCCTATGCAGGAGCCTCTTCTTCCACCCCCAGAAAAGGGTTAGTAGGCTTCACTTGGCTAAACTTTGCTTTTGAAGACAATTCCTATGTCTTTTCAGAAAGTATTTCTCACTATGTGACCTCACACATGTCAATTAGCAGTACCTTTAGATGAATGTTTGAGGTGAATATAGCCCATATCATGTGAATTGTAGAAAACCTGGGGGTGTTTGGTAGAGACTTTAAAGTGTTCGTTGATATTGTAGCCAGGAACTTAGGAATGCCTGACTCAAACCTGACCACCTTTTTCCATGAGGAACTCCCAGGAGAAAGAGTTGTGCATTAGGAACAGTGGCACCTGAGGCTTGATGAGACCTCTTGCCTACACCCAGCTCAGCACACAGCTCCCCAGGGAAATTCAGCAAGACTAAGTGACTTTCTACTGGAGGATATTCTCCCCACCAGGCCCAACTCTAGATCTTGAGATTTCAGCACCTGATTTCACACTTTGACCTTTAAACTTAATGCTGTTGGGGGCATGTCCTCCATGGGTCTTGCACATTTTTGCAGAATACCCGTAGGATACGTTACTATTAATAGAAGTGGAATTTCTAGGTAGACATGTGCATATTATATTTTATTCATCCAGCCCATTTGTTTTCTAAAAAGGTTGTACCAAATAAAAACCTACCAACAGTGACATTTTCCCCACATCCTCATCAACTTTAAATTTATGCCAATCTGGTACGTGAAAAAAAATTGTATCTTGTTTATATTTGGTATCTGTTTGTTTATCTACTCTTCTAGACACAGTCCAATATGTGTCTTCTTTTTCTGCCATTAAATAATAAGTTCAAAGAATTTTAACTTGAAGCAAATTTCAACATAATGAAAAAATTCTATTAGTTAGAAACAATGTGAAGGAATACAAGTGGACATATGCCAGGGGGCCACCTAACTACCTGCCCACTGATATCTTTGCCCATAGTAATGCTGTATCTCTCCTTTTTTATTGTAGTTGTCTCTTCTCTGCCAACAATTCTACGCCATGTTTCTGAAGAGGGTTACATATTCTTGGCGCAACTGGATGTTGATGTTGTCATTACAGATCCTGGTGCCTCTGGTGATCGTTATATTCAGCCTCACAGCATTCAACCTTACAACAAAGAATTTGGAAACAATCCCATTGGATCTGACTCTGAAAAAACATGGTCAAAGTATTGTTCCATTCTTTATTTCTCAGAATTCTAGGCTGGGTCCACAACTTTCAGAACATTTTGCAAATATGCTTGTGAATGATGGACATATTCCTCTGAAGATCCCGGGTAAGTCCAGGTATAGGAGAAGAACTGGAGCGTGAAGCCCGTTTTTTAAATCTTTTTAGTGAAGCAATCCTTTTGGGCCACACAGTGCTATCTGAATTCAGGCTGAATACTCAGACTCAGAAAAACATTTCTCAAACCCCAAAATGACAGGAAAGGGAGGGTTCCCCGAAATGAGACTAAGTGCATGTCTTTCTAGGATTAAACATGTCCCAAAATGAAATTTAAAAGTTAGTTAATGTGTTTGAATTTATTGAGAGATTTATACTTCCATCAGAGAATTTGTGAATGTGCTAGTGATAGGCATATAGAAAGCTAGCAAGTGAGAAAAAGGAAATTATTAACTCCAAAGGGAAAAGTTATACAAAAAAGAGCCAT
This sequence comes from Tolypeutes matacus, assembly GCA_026826555.1. Lineage (NCBI taxonomy): Eukaryota > Metazoa > Chordata > Mammalia > Cingulata > Chlamyphoridae > Tolypeutes > Tolypeutes matacus. Next base: position 373,994 of record JAKSZT010054578.1, read on the forward strand.
AATCATAATATACTTATTTCATGGTCAGCCGTGAATAACTTTATAATGATGACAAAACTGAGTATTAATTTAACTAAAATTATGATATAACTCCGGTGGGAAGGAAGAGGAGGAGAGGAATATAGGAATATGGAAAGGTTTTAAGAAAATGAAACCTTTGCTTCCATAATAGGATGTGAATAGATAATATTTACAACTGAAAATCAAGGGCAAGTGATTAAAACATATTATTTAAAAATATGGAGAAACAGTAGCTGAAAAATTGAAGGTGGTTGTACTGGTGAGCAAGCACTGGGGATGGTGAACATTAGGATGTAACTATTTGATTTTTTAAATTATATTCATGTATTATTTTTATCAAAAATAAAATTTTAAGTTAATTATATTTTTCAAAAATAAAGTAAGGGAGGATTGTGGGAAGATGACAGAGTAGGAAGCTCCAAGTATCAGTCCCTCCACTAAAACAACTGTTAAATTGGCAAGAACTCAGGACTCTAAAGCAATACTGCACATTCCAAGGAAGAACTGAAGGAAGAGGTTGGTAAATTGTGGTAAATATTAGTGAATTCCATCCTCTGTGTAGTAGTTACCATCCTCCTATCCCCAAACCATGTGGCCAGCAGCAGTGGGGACTGCAGCCCAGGAGACTGGTACAGGTTGCTGGTGCCAGGGTACAGTATAAAGAACTAGGTTTCCAAAATCTGGGCTGTGTGGTCTGATTGCTATCACTGCTTTTGATCAGCTACTTCAGATCACTGGAAGGGCTGACTCTGAGGGCAGGAACTTTTCCCAGACCCCACAGGGAAAAGCAGCAGAAAAGTCTTCTCTTTACATTCTCTTTTGGGGACAAAAATAGAAAAAGTCACAAATTGATGATTCCAGCCCTTAATAACCACAATAAAAATGTAAAGCCCAGCAATCCCAGAGGAATAGCAGGCTTGATTTCCATAGTAATAACAACATAATATTCAGAATGTCCAGTTCTCAGCAAAAAAACTGCAAAACACAAAGAAAAGGGAAGGATAGACCATTCACAGGAAAAAAAAGGAATTTGCCAAGAACCATCTCTAAGGAAGCTCATACTTTGAAACTGCTACTCAAAGACTTTAAATTAACTGTCTTAAATATGCTCATTGAGCTAAAGGAAACCATATACAAAGAACTATTATCCAGTGTGAGGAGCAAAAAGGAAAAAAAATGAACAGAGCCTAAGAGACCTGTGGGTTACCATCAAGCATACCAATATATGCGTATTGGAGTCCCAGAAGGACAAGAGAGAAAGGGGCTGAAAAAGTATTTGAAGATATAGTGGCCAAAACTTTCCCAAATCTGGTGAAAGACATAAATATACACATCCAGGAAGCTCAATGAACTCCAAACAGGATAGGACTCTAATGGATCTACACCAAAACACATTAGAGTAAAATTGTCAAATCCAAAGACAGAGAGGATTTTGAAAGCAGCAAGAGAAAAGCAACTTGTCACATATGGGGGATTCTCTCATAAGATTAACAGTAGATTTATCATCAAAAAGCATGGAGGCTAGAAGACAGGGGAATAGTATATTTGAAATTCTTTAAAAAATTTTTTTAAAAAAGAAAGAATGCGAATATTCTCACTGTCTTGGTTTTGTGATAATCAGGGTAGGCTAAACATTCGCTATATTAGAAACCATGCATGTGTCCCCAGACCTAGTTTTTCTTCCTAGGTCTGGTTTTTGAAATGCTGGTGATAAACTAAGCCTGATTTATTATATGACCATCCTGTATAGGAGAATACTGTAACTTTGGGTATCTTTGGTCAACCTTAAGAGATATAACAGGGGTACAGATGTGGCTCAGGTGGTTGGGCATCCATCTCCCATATGAGGAACCTGGGTTTAATCCCTGGGACCTCCCAGTAAAAATAAGAAAAAGAAAAATATAGAAGGCACGTGGGTCACCAGGCTCTGTGCGCAGATGCACCACCGTGCCCCACAAGCAGGTAAGCCATCAGGCTCCATGAGCATGTGAGCCACCAGGCCCTGTGAGCCATGCGGCAAGATGATGATGTAACAGGAGAGTGACACAAGGGAGAGCCAAGATGAGATGCACCAAAAACCAGGAACTAAGGTGGTGCAGGCGGTAGGATGCCTCTCTCCCATATTGGAGGTTCCAAGGATCGAATCCCAGTGAAGACAGGAGGAGAACGATGAGAAAAGAGGGCAGGAAACAGACACAGAGTCACCTAGTGAATGGACACAGAAACAGCAAAAATGGTGGGGGAGTGGTAAAAATGGATAAAATAAATAAATAAATGAATCCTTTAAAAAATGTATAGGGGAGGAAGATATGGACTATAGTTAGTAGTAATACTTTGATGATGCTCTTTCATGATTTTTTAACAAATGTTTCACAACAATGCAGGGTGCTTGTGTTGGGGGGTGATATGTGGGAGCCCTGTATGATGTTATACGTGTTTGTTTTGTAAGTTCACGATGTTTACTGAACACTTATAGTTTATGTATGTTCATGTATGAATGATATACTTCAATAAATTGTTTAAATATATATATATATATCATTTTTTAAAAAAAGAAAGAAAACTCAACCAAGAATTCTCTTTTTTTTTTTAAGATTTTATTTTTATTTATTCATTTATCCCCCCCCCCACCGCTGCCCGTGCTCGCTGGGTCAGCCAACCACGCCACGTGGGCGGGCCTGCCCCCACCAGGAGGCCCCGGGAACCGAACCCGGGGCCCCCCATATGGCAAACGGGAGCCCCACTGATTGAGCCACAGCCGCCTCCCTCAACCAAGAATTCTCTATCCAGCAAAAGTATTTTTCAAAAATGAAGGAGAGTGGGACATGACTCCCAGGGATGAGCCTCCCTGGCAACGGCCAACTGGCAACACGACTGGAAAAATACCTTGAATAAAAGGGGGAAAAAGTAAAGACAAATGAGTTTAAGTGGCTAAGAGACTTAAAAGAGAGTCGGGAAGTCATCCCAGAGGTAACGCTTACGCACACCTCCGTAGGATCTCATAGAACACCAAAGTGGATATCACCCCACACAGAGGGGCTCCTGAGGGCTCTGGAGACACCCAGGTCCTATATAAGGGGGGATAGCCCCAGAGACTGACACCTTATCAGTGGGCTCTATTTTGGAATCTGTGCTCCTGAGAGTGACAGAGTGGACTCAAATAAGTCCTCCCTGCACATGGTTCATCAGTCCCTTCTATTCAAACCTATATGTGATGCTGGAGTTTTTAGGTGTACTTCCAGAGACTGGAGCCTCTGGCTTACCTATGTGCCAGGTGTGCGTGGAATCTCGGTGGAGCTGCAACTCCTACCCTACAGCTTAATGGACTCATCCAAGTCACCTGGCAAGGAGACAACGATGGGTAATGACCATCCCAGGGAATGGAGAGGGCCTGCATCTGCAGGCAGGATAATCCCACCTACCATATCCATGGGATATAAGCCCTCTCTCACTTGGAGGTGGAGTGGACATCACCATCCCAGTCCCCTCAGGACTGAGGGAAGAACTATGGACTAGAGTGGACTTAATGGTATTCTGTTGTACACATATGGTGATTCTAGCAATGGAAGAAATTATAACAGTGAGGTGGAGCTGGTGGCCACTGGACACTTTAGGGGCAGGGAGGGGATGTGCAGTTGAAACACAGGGGCTTTTTCAGGACTTGGGGGTTGTCCTGAGTGCCATTGTGGCGCCTGATGTAGGCCATTTTTTTTTTTTTTTTAAGATTTTATTTATTTATTCATTTATCCCCCCCTTGCTGCTTGTGCTCGCTGGGTCAGCTAACCACGCCGTGCGGGCGGGCTTGCCTTCACCAGGAGGCCCTGGGAACCGAACCCAGGGCCTCCCATATGGTAAACAGGAGCCTTACTGATTGAGCCACAGCCGCTTCCCGATGTAGGCCATTTTAAATCAGCACACACCATTCAGAACTGTGTGGGAGAGAGTGTGGTCTATGATGTGAACTGTGGTCTATGGTTGATGGCAAGGCCCCAGGATGTGTAGGTCCATTGAGGGTGATGGGCCACACTTGTGGGAGATATTTGTGTGGGATGTTGTGGGAGGTGTGGGAGGTGGGGAACATGGGAATCCCTGTAGTTTCCATGTAATATTTAGGTAATCTAAGCACCTTTTAAAAAAATAATATATATATATATATATAACATTTTTGTAAGCAAATGCACATATATGCATATATATTTATATATTATTTTACAAATATTGATATGTATTGTGAAAATTTTGATTTTTACCTACAATAAAAATAATTTTAAAAAATGATGGAGAGGGAAGCGGATGTGGCTCAGGCAGCTGGGCTCCTGCCTACCACATGGGAGGTCACTGGTTTGAATCCCGGTGCCTCCTAAAAGAAGACAGTGAGCTGGCGCAGCGGCAGGTGCAGCAAGATAACACAAGAGATGTGGGAAGGAAAAACAGAATGAGAGACACAAAAAAGCAGGGAGCGGAGGTGGCTCAAGTGATTAGGCACCTCTCTCCCACATGGGAGGTCCCAGGTTCAGTTCTTGGTGCCTCCTAAAGAGAAGATGAGCAGATACAGAAAGTACACAGCGAATGGACACAGAGAACAGAGAGCGAGTGCAAAACAATGAGGCGGGGTGGATACATAAATTTTTAAAAATAAATCTTTAAAAAAAGAGAGAGTGTACTATTGGGAGCGGATGTTGCTCAAGCGGTTGAGCACCTGCTTCCCACATGAGAGGTCCCGGATTCAGTCCCTGGTGCCTCCTCAAAACAAAAACAAATAACAAGCAAACAAATGAAAAAACCAACTCAGGGGAGCCAATGTGGCTAACTGTTTGAGCACCAGCTTTCCGCATACAAGGTTCCATATTCAATCCCCAGCCCCAGTACCTGAAAAAAAAAAAAGGAAAAAAATAGCGTGTATTATGAACAATTATATGCCAACATATTAAAAAACCTGGATGAAATGGACAAATTCCTTAAAACATAAAAATTGCCTAATCTGGCACAAAAAGAAAGAGAAAATCTCAACAGACCTATAAAAAGTAAAGATTGAGTCAAGAATTTAAAACTTCCCAACAAAGAAAAGTTCAGGACCAGATGGTTTCAACTGCTGGATTCTACCAAACATTTAAAGAGGATGATTTATCATCATTCCTTCTCAAACTCTTCTTAAAAAAAAAAAAGAGGAGGAATTCCTAACTCATTCTAGGAGACCAGCATTACCCTAATAACAAAGTCAGATAAAGACATTACAAGAAAAGAAAATAACAAACAAATATCATTTATGAATATAGATGGAAACATCCTCAGCAAAATATTGGAAAACAAAATCCAGCAGTATATTAAAACTATTATTTACCATCACCAATTGGGATTTATTTCAGAAATGCGAGGATGGTTCAACATAAGAAAATCAATCAATACAATATACCACATTAATAGACTGAAGGAAGAAAAAGACATGATAATATTGATTGTGCAGAAAAAGCATTTGACAAAATCCAACACTCTTACATGATTAGAAAAAAAAAAACCACTCAGATAATTAGGAATAGAAGGGAACATTCTCAACATGATAAAAGGCATTTATGAAAAGCGCACAGCAAACATCACACTCAATAGTGAAAGATTGAAAGCTTCCCCCCTAAGTTCAGGAAGATAACAAGCATCCCCACTATTACCAATGCTATTCAACATTTTACTGGAAGTTCTAGCCAGAACAATCAGACAAGAGAAAGAATTAAAGGCATCCAAATTGGGAAGGAAGAAGTCAAGTCATCTGTATTCAAGGATGATATGATCCTGAAAGGGAAAATCCCAAAGAAAGCTACTAGAACTAATGAACATGTTCAGCAAAGTTGTAAGATAATAAGATAAACACACAGAAGTCATTTGGGTTTCTGTACATGTCTTGAACAATCTGAAAAGGAAATCAGGAAGACAATTTCATTTACAGTAGCATCTAAAAGAATAAAATACATTGGAATAAATTTAACCAGATAGTGAAAGACTTGTACACTGAAAACTACAAAACATTGCTGAATGAAATTTAAAAAGACCTAAATAAATGGAAAGACATCTCATGTTCACAGATTGTAAGACTTAATATTTTTGAGATGTCAATTTTGCCTAAAGTGATCTACAAAATCCTTGTAATCCCTAACAAAATTCCTGCAGCCTTTTTTTGCAGAAATGGAAAAAGCTGATTCTCAAATTCATGTGGAATTGTAAGATACCTTGAATAGCCAAAACAACCTTGAAAAAGAACAAAGTTGGAAGACTCAAACTTCTTAATTTAAAAACTTACTACAAAGCTATAGTAATTAAAATAGTATGGTACTGGTATAAGAATAGACATATAGACCAATGAAATAGAATTAAGAGTCCAGAGATAAATCCCTACATTTACTCCCTATTGATTCTTTTTTTTTTTTTTTTTTTTTTTTTTTTACCGGGAGGTACCGGGGATCGAACCCCGGTCTCTCCATATGGTAGACGGACGCCGAACCTCTTGAGCCACATCCGTTTCCCACCCCCTATTGATTCTGATAAGGGTTCCAAGTCCATTCAATAGGGAAATAATAGTCTCTTCAACAAATCGTGCTGGGACAACTGGAAATCCACAGGCAAAATAATGAATGTGGACCCCAACCTCTTACCATATACAAAAATTAATTCAAAATGATCAAAGACATAAATATAAGGGTTAATACTATAAAACATTTACAAAAACCATAGGGAAACATCTTCAGGGCCTTATAGTAGGTAGTGAATTTTTAGATTTTACACCAAAAACACAAGCAACAAAAGAAAAATAGGGAAACAGATGTGGCTCAAGTGATTGGGCTCCTGTCTACCATGTAGGAGGTCCTGGTGACCTGGTGAAAGGCAAGCTGGCCCGCATGGCGAGCTGGCCCACATGGAGTGCTGGCCCGCGCAGGAGTGTTGACCCATGCAGAGAGCTGCCGCAGCAAGATGATGCAACAAAAAGAGACACAGAGAAGTGACAATAAGAGATGCAGCAGAGCAGGAAGCTGAGGTGGTGCAAGAGATTTAGCGCCTCCCTCCCACTCTGGAAAGTCCCAGAATCAGTTCCTGGTGCCGCCTAAGGAGAAGACAAGCAGACACAGAAGAACACAGAGAGCAGACAGACAGCAAGTGCAAAACAATGAGGTGAGGGGGCGGGGTACAGGGGAAAAATAAGTAAATCTTAAAAAAAAAAAGAAAAAAAAAAGTCACCTGATAATGCAGTGATAAAAGGAAACAATAATAAAAATAACTTTTTTTATTTTTTATTTTTTAATTTTTTTGTTTTTTCCCATTTTTTGAATGTCCCAATCCTTTAATTTTATTTTATTTTTAGGTGTGTGTGTGTGTGTGTGTGTTTTTCTCTGAGTTTACTTGTATTTTCTCTCTTACATTTAACTTATCATTATTATTTCATTTTCCTATTAATTGTATTCGGCTATTATACATCTATAATATAATATAAGAATATTCATCTTCAAGGAAGGTTTAGATCACAGACAGGTTACAATGGGGGCAGCAGAGGATCATTGGTGGGGGGTGTCTGGGATGGGGGTTTCATGGGAGGAAGTTCACCTGAATATACATGAAAGATATATAAAATTGTTCAAATGATCAAGGGGTGGGGCATGGTCACAGTGGGTTGATACTCAATAAATGAGGGAATACTGAATTCCCTGCCTGGAGAGCTCTGCCACATTCTCCAAGGGAGCAGCAACAGTCCCCCAAGTGCAGGGGCAGTGTCTGGCAAAGGAGGATGGTCCACTGAAGGGCTCTTGTTATTGATGACTAGCCTTACAAGTCTTTGCTCTTGTATTTTGAAACTTAGCCTACAGTTATGGGATACCTAAGGGTTGCCATCTGAGAACCTCCTTGTTGCTCAAATGTGGCCTATCTCTAAGCCAAACTCAGCATATGAATGCATTACTTTCCCCCCAGCATGGGACATGACTCCCGGGGATGAGCCTCCCTGGCAATGAGGGATTAATACCAAGTGCCAGCTAGCAATACAACTGGAAAAATACCTTGAATAAAAGGGGGAAAAGGTAAAGACAAATGAGTTCATGTGGCTAAGAAACTTCAAAGGTAGTCAAGAGGTCATCCCAGAGGTAACACTTATGCATACCTCAGTAGGATCTCATAGAACACCAAAGTGGATATCACCCCACACAGGGGCTCCTGAGGGCTCTGGAGACACCCAGGTCCTATATTAGAGGGGATAGCTCCAGAGATTGTTGCCTTATCAGTGGGCTCTATTTTGGAATCTGTGCTCCTGAGAGTGACAGAGTTGGACTTAAATATTTAAGTCCTCCCTGCATATGGTCCATCAGTCCCTTCTATTCAAACCTATATGTGATGCTGGAGTTTGTAGGTGTACTTCCAGAAACTGGAGCCTCTGGCCTACCTATGTGCCAGCTGTGCCTGGAATCTCGGTGGAGCTGCAACTCCTACTCTACAGCTCAATGGACTCACCCAAGTCACCTGGTGAGGAGACAATGATGGACAACGCCCATCCCAGGGAATGGAGAGAGCCTGCAGCTGCAGGCAGGATAATCCCATCTACCGTATCCATGGGATATAAGACCTCTCTCACTTGGAGGTGGAGTGGACATCACCATCCCAGACTCCTCAGGATTTGGGGAAGAGCTATGGACTAGAGTGGACTCACTGGTATTCTGTTGTAGACATATTGTGATTCAAGCAATGGAAGAGATTACAACAGTGAGGTGGAGCCAGTGGCCACTGGATGCTTTTGGGGCAGGGAAGGGGAAAGCAGCTGTAATACAGGGGCTTTTTCAGGACTCTGGAATTATCCTGAGTGACATTACAACAACAGATATAGGCCATTTTACATCAGCATATACCATGCAGAACTGTGTGGGAGAGAGTGGGGTCTACAAGGTGAACTATGGTCCATGCTTAGTGGCAAAGCCCCAGGATGTGTATATCCATTGCAGGTGATGTGCCACACTAATGAAAGATGTTTATGTGGGATGTTATGGGAGGTGTGGGAGGTGGGGAACATGGGAATCCCTGTAATTTTTGTGTGACATTTATGTAATCTAAGCATCTTTTAAAATATATTTTTTAAAAAATAGGAAGTAGATATTGGATATTAAATGCATTGCCTCAGGGAAGCGGCTGTGGCTCAATCAGTGGGGCTCCCGTTTGCCATATGGGAGGCCCCGGGTTCGGTTCCCGGGGCCTCCTGGTGAGGGCAGGCCTGCCCGCACGGCGTGGTTAGCTGACCCAGCGAGCACAAGCAGCAAGGGGGGGATAAATGAATAAATAAATAAAATCTTAAAAAATAAATAAATAAATAAATAAATAAATAAATAAATAAATGCATTGCCTCTGTACTAACTACTTATATAATAAAAAAGTATAGTACCCTCAATTCTATATGTGCACCAGTATTGCAACTTTAGATGATTAAAGTGTAACAGTGTTTTAATATATCAAGAAACAAATATGCATAAATTGTTATTTAAAAAAAAGAAAGAAAAATAGATAAAATACATTTCATCAAAATTAAAATCTTTTATTCATCAAAGAACATCAAGAAAGTGAAAAGACAACCTACAGAATGGGAGAACATAATTGGAAACTATATATCCGATACAGATTTAATATCCAGAATATATAAAGAACTCCTACAACTCAACAAAAAGACACAAACAACCCAATTTAAAAATAGGCCAAGGATTTGAATTAGACATTTCACCAAAGAAGATATTCACATGGCCAATAAGTATTTGAAAAGATGCTCAACATCATTGCCAATAGAGAAATGCAAATTAAAACTATAATGAGATACCACTTCATACCCACGATGGCTATTAATATAAAACAAAATAACCAGTATTGGCAGGGGTGCAGAAAAATAGGAACCTTGTATATTATTGGTGAGAATGTAAAATGGTGTAGCCATTGTGGAAACAGTTTGGCAGTTTCTCAGAAAGTTAAATAGAATTGCCCTATGACCCAGCAATATCTATTCTAGATGTATACTCAAAAGAATTGAAATCAGGGACTCAGACAGACACTTGTACACCATTGTTCATCGCAGCATTATTCATGATCACCAAAAGATGGAAGTAACCCAAGTGCCATCAACAAATGAAGGGAGAAACAAAATGTGATCTATCCAAACAATGGTATATTATTCAGCCATCAAAAGAATTGAGGTGCTGGTACATGCTACAATGTGGATGAACCTTGGAGACATCATGTTGAGTGAAATAAGTCAGACACAAAAAGACCTCACATCACAGGGCTATTGGGAGGATGAAATGAGGTCATTCCTGTCAAACATTGCAGAGTTGGCACCAGTGAGCATTCAATAAATGGGACTGTTTGTTGCTGTTAAGATTGAAGGTCCCTTCTAGCACTAGAAATTCCAGGATTCTGGGGTGGGGGTGGGTCATGTATTTTACATGGTACTATGTGCTGGGAATAAATATAATGATGAACATATTATATAACTATGATCTGAGAGCTGTGAAGGTTGGAGTAGACTTCCAGAGTAAGAGCTATCTAAATTAAGGCCTGAAGTGTGACTAAGAATTGACCAATAAAAGGGTAAGGTAAGCTGAAGAATGTTCCAAGCTAAAAGAAGAGCATTTGTAAGGTTGGGGTACTGTAAGTCCTTAGGTACAGCTGGAACTGAAAGTGTGGGAAGAGAGGCAAGGGGTGAAGCTGACAGCTAGGATGTACAAATGGGCTCTGTCAGTCATGTTCAGTCTTTACCCTGAACATGGTTTGGTCTCTACCCTAAGGGAACTGGGGAGTCATTTGAAGTTGCTTGGTGGGGCACAACATAACGGTATGTGCCCTTTCAAACACAGCCTGGAGGATTAGGATCAATGGCAAGGAGCTTTGGTAGGGGGGAGGTGATGATGGGCCTGCACTGGGTAGTGACAGTAGGGAAGGAGAGGAGTCAATGGAGTTAAAAGAGATTTTAAAAAAATAAATAGACAAGACCTGGAGCTTGACTGGAATTGACAGTGACAAGGCAAGGGGTATGTCAAGGATGCGGGATGCCCAGGAGGAGCCAGAGGTCTGGGAGGCCAATGATGTTTCCTCCCCACTCTGCCAAGCCTGGTATGAATCTCTTCTATAATCCCACTGCTTATACCCTTGTGGATATTCTGTTGTATTCTAGGTTCCGTAGATGAATTCCTATTGACAAAGGCAGAAGAGGAACCTGAGAGCTTTGATAACCGCTATGTTGTGGCAGTTTCTTTTGAAGATGTGAAAAACCACACCGTAGTGACAGCTCTGTTCAACAACCAGGCATACCATTCCCCCGCCATGGCTCTGACTCTGGTGGACAATTTTCTGTTCAAGTTGCTTTCTGGCGCTGGGGCTTCCATTACTGTATACAACCACCCTCAACCTCTGTCTTCCCAGGAGACCTCTGAGAGTATCTTGTATCAGTATGTGTAACCTCCCTTCTTTCCAGGTTAAAGCTTTCACATCTGCAGTGCTTCTCCCTTTACCATCTGTTTGTTTGTCACTTGTTTTGATTACAAATTGTTGTTTTAGAAGGTGGTTGTTATTAGCAGTTTTACTTAAACTGCTACCTCTCTCCTCATGTCCCGTCTCTTACAGGGGCCCCAAAGGGCACTACCTTGTTATCAACTTGCTTTTTGGAATGGCTTTCCTGTCTAGTTCTTTTTCCATCTTGACAGTCAAAGAAAGATCCACGAAGGTCAAGCACATCCAGTTTGTCAGTGGAGTTTATGTGGCTACTTTCTGGCTCTCTGCTCTTTTGTGGGATCTCATCTCCTTCTTCGTTCCTAGTCTGCTGCTGATGGTGAGTGCTGGATAACATTGAGATCCTTGTCCTTCACATCATGGGTGGCTTGAACAGGGGAGCACTGCCCGGAACCAAAACCATTCCTGATTTGGGGGTCCATGGTGTGAAACTTCTGCCCCTCAGTAAAAGACCCTGTGTCTTTAGGAGAAGAGGAACCTGTTCTAAAGTCTCAAATACACAGCACCCACAAAGCTCCTGCCCCAAGCTAGTAAGAGGCTGTGCCTTCAAGACATGGGTTTCTATTCCACCCTCCCTCTCAAAAAGGGAAGAAAAGAAACTGCTCACCAGGGAACGATGGGTTGAAGTATTTGATGTGATTGTATTATATAGCTTGAATGTCCCCTGCAGAACGAATCAAGAGCATGTGTTCCTATGCACTGCCCTTGTGTTTTGTAAGCATATCTGAACCCCTTATCTCACTTTACTGCAGCTAATGATTTCCAGATGAGCTCCTTAAAAGCAGAGCCTTGGGCTTGCTCATCTCTGCGTTGATGGATGATGAATGGAGTTGGCTGTGGAGTATTGCTAGAGATGATCATATCCTTTCTGCAGTACTCAGGATTGACTCTGGTAACTTTTCTCCATTCTTTCTCATTTCCTCCTCCCTTTTCCTAAGGTGGTGTTTTTATACCACAATGAAGAAGCTTTTATACAAGATGACAACTTAACTGCTGTTTTCCTGATATTGATGCTCTATGGCTGGGCTATCATCCCCTTCATCTACTTGGCCAGTTTCTGCTTTAGCAACGCTGGTAATGCTTGTGTTAAGCTCATCATCATGCTCACCTTCTTGAGCATTGGCCCCATTATTCTTGTCACAGTCACAAGTGAAAAAGGTGAGGACTGGCATATCTACATTCCACCCAGATTTAATTTTTCCTCTATCAGACACAGAAGTTGTACCCATGAAAACGTGTGTCTACCAAAGATTTGTATAAGCACATTCATAGCAACTTTATTCTTAAGAGCCCCAAACTGGAAGTACCCCCTAAATATCCATCTTTGAATGGAAAACAAAGTGGATCACTGCTCAGCCATAAAAATGAAACAAAGAGACTTCCGGGAAGATGGCAGACTAGTAAGACACGGGAATCTCTTCTTTTCTGGAAAAATAGCTAGAGGACAGGCTAAAACAGCCCAGAAAAAGATCTAGGGTTTAGGACAGCAGGCAAAAGCTGGACACCACCCAGAGGAGAGACGGACAAAGGAGGGAAATCGCAAAGACAGAAGCATGGGGTTGAAACCAGCAGCTGCTGCTGGCACCATGCCCCACACTAAAGACACTTTAGAATTCTCAGGCCTCTGGGCCTACAACTAAAAAGGGGGCTCCAGGAATCTACCACCCCAGGAAAGGTGAGAGAGAGGGACACAGCCTAAGGCTGACTCAGCTTTTGACTCACAAATTTGGTCTGCTGTGTCCCAAGAGCCCTTCCAGGCCAGGTGGGGCTGCGCCATTGTTTGCCTTGGAGCCTACAAGGTGCTAAAGATATACAACCCTCCCAATCTCCTCCTCTACTAACAGGGACTGATTGTTGAGGACTCAGAGGGGAGTGGAAATATTTCCTAGCCAGGAAAAGGGAGGGGGCTGCCAGAGAAGGCTGGAAAACTATCTCAGACAAAGTTTGAATTACAAGGTTCCTAACCTCTAGACAGGAAGTTCTATCACATTGATCCCGGCTGTGTTGCAACGAAGACACTCCGACCTGGCATTGAACCGAGAGCTGCCAAAGAGTGCCGTCTACTGGCAGACCAAGGAAGTGCACACAAGAAAATAAAAAATAAGTAGGAGAGGCTTTTTCTGGCTCTATAGGCCCAAGGCCTTAGGAAGCGACTCTACAACCAATTACTGGGCCCAGCACCCAGTTTTGAGCAACCAGCAGGACAATCCTAACAATCCAGGTCAAGCCAAAAGTCAAAGAGCAGTGGTAACCCCCAGCCTCCTGCCACTAAATCCCTACAAAAGAGAAAAATTGAGCATCTGAGAAACTTCATCCTAATCAGATGCCTTGATATCAGGAAAAATTCCCAGCCATACTAAGAAAATAGAAGACATAGCCTAAGAAAAGGAACCCATCAAAGCCCCAGAAGAGATACCAAATTTGAGAGAACTAATCAGCGGGATGTGCACAAATTTCCAAAATCAAATTAATGAGTTGAAAGACAATATACTTAAAGAGATAAATGATATTAAGAAGACATTGAGCAAACGCAAATAAGAATTTGAAACCCTGAACAGAAAGGTAACAGAGCTTATGGGAATGAAAGACACAATAGGTGAGGTCAAAAACACATTTGAGGGAGGCAGATGTGCCTCAAATGGTTGGGCGTTTGTCTGCCATATGGAGGGACCTGAGTTCAATCCCCGGGACCTCCCGATAAGATAAAGAAAAATAGAAGACACACGTGCCCCCAGGTCTTGTGCGTGGGCATACCGCCAGGCCCCACTGAGCCACACAGCAAGGTGATGACGTTACAGGAGAGAGACACAGGGGAGAGCTAAGATGAGATGCACCGAAAAACCAAGAACTGAGGTGGTACAGGTGGTAGAATGCCTCTCCTCCACACGGAGGTCCCCAGGATTGAATCCCAGTGAAGACAGGAAGAGAAGGATGAGAAGAGAGGGCAGGAAACAGACACAGAGAATTGCCCAGTGAATGGACACAAAACAGCAAACAAGGGGGAGAGGGGTTAAAATGGACAAAAGTAAATAAATGAATAAAGCTTAAAAAAAAACAGAAACACACATTTGAGACATACAACAGCAGACTCAAAATGATAGAAGAAAGAATAAGTGATACAAAAGACAGAACAGCTAAAATTGAAGAGAGAAAAGAATGGAAAAAATTGAGCAGGGGCTCAGAGAGTGGCATGACAACACAAAATGCAACATACGTGTCATGGGAGTTCCAGAAGGAGAAGAGAAAGGAAAAAGGCCAGAAAGAGTATTTGGGAAAATAATAGCTGAAAATTTCCCAACTCTCACGAAAGAAATGAACTTACATGTCCAAGAAGCACACCATACCCCAATCAGAATAAATCCAAATAGACTTACTCCAAGACACATACTACTCAGACTGTCAAATGTCAAAGATAAAGACAAAATTCTCAGAGCAGCAAGGGAGAAGCAAACTACCATATACAAGGGACGTCCAGTAAGACTTAGTGGAGATTCCTCTTCAGAAACCATGGAGGCAAGAAGACAGTGGTATGATAAAGTCAGGAAACTGAAAAAGGAAAACTGCCAGCTATGATTCTTTATCCAGCAAAACTGTCCTTCAAATATGAAGGTGAGTATAAAATATTCACAAACAAATATAAACTAAAAGAGTTTGCAAAAAAAGAATCCACCTTTGCAGGAAATAGTAAAGGAAGCCTTAGAACCTGAAAGAAAAAGACAGGAGAGAGAGGCTTGGAGGAGAGTATAGAAGAAAGAATAGCAGAAAGGATAACCAAAAGAGTCAAAAGATAGACAAAAACAAGATGACATATGAAAACTAAAGAATAAAATGGAGGAAGTAAATAATGCATTTACAGTAATATCATTGAATGTGAATGGATTAAACCCCCAATCAAAAGATAGAGGCTGATAGAATAGATGGAAAACATGAGCCATCCATATGCTGCTTACAAGAAACTCACCTTAGACCCAGGGATACAAACCAGCTGAAAGTGAAAGGTTGGAAAAAGATACTCCACGCAAATAGTCACCAGAAAAGAACAGAGGTAGCTATACTAATATCAGACAATACAGACTTTAAATGCAAAAATGTTATAAGAGATGCAGAGGCCATTATATATTTTAAAAAGGGACAATCTACCAGGAAGATATAACAGTCATAAATATCTACGCACCTAACCAGGGTGCCCCAAAATATATGAGACAAATTCTGGCAAAACTAAAGGGAGAAATAGACATTTCTACAATAATCATTGGAGACTTCAACACCCCACTCATATTATTAGATAGAACAACTAGACAGAAGATCAACAAGGAAACAGAGAACTTGAACAACACGATAAACAAGTTAGACCTAACAGACATATACAGAACACTGCGTCCTAACTCAGCGGGTTATACATTCTTCTCAAGTGCCCATGGATCTTTCTCCAGGATAGACCACATGTTAGGTCACAATGCAGCTCTCAATATATATAAAAAGATTGAAATGATGCTTTGTAGCATCTTCTCAGATCATAATGGAATGAAACTAGAAATCAATAACAAACAGGAAAAAAGTAAATTCGCATATGTGTAGAGGCTGAACAACATACTCCTAAATAATCAGTGGATCAAAGAAGAAATTGCAAGTGAAATCAGTAAATATACTGAGACAAATGAAAATGATAACACAACATATCAAAACTTAAGGAATGCGGCTAAGGCAGACTTTTTTTTTTTTTTTTTAAGATTTTATTTATTTATTCATTTATACCCCCCCTGCCGCCCGTGCTCGCTGGGTCAGCCAACCACGCCGTTGGGGCGGGCCCGCCCCCACCAGGAGGCCCCCGGGAACCGAACCCGGGGCCCCCCACATGGTAAACGGGAGCCCCACTGATTGAGCCACAGCCGCTTCCCTAAGGCAGTCTTGAGAGGGAAATTTATAGCCCTAAATGCCTATACTAAAAAACAAGAAAGAGCTAAACTCAAAGATTTAACTGAACAACTAGAGAAACTAGAAAAAGAACAGCAAACCAATCCCAAAGCAAGCAGAAGGAAAGAAATAATAAAGATTAGAGCAGAAATAAATGAAAATGAGAACAGAAAAAAAAAAAACAATAGAGAAAATCAACAAAACCAAAAGCTGGTTCTTTGAGAAGATCAATAAAATTGACAAACCCTGAGCTAGACTAACAAAGAAAGAAAGTGAAAAGGTACAAATAAATATAATCAGAAATGAAAGGGGCGGGGGGAGTTACAAATGGCCCCACAGAAACAGAGAAAGAATCGTAAGTGGATATTATGAGAAACTATATGTCAACAAACTAGACAACCTAGATGAAATGGACAAATTCCTAGAAATGCACATACAACCTGATGCTTCAAGGAATAGAAGAACTTAACAAACCAATCACATTTAAGGAGATTGAATCCGTCATCAAAAATCTCCCGCCCGGCGGCCGCCGCTTGGCTCTGGTAGCCGCCGCCCCCGCCCCCATCCCCGCCCGGCCCAGCGCCTAGCCGAGCCCCGGGCCCAGCATGGCCGCCCGGAGCCGCCCGGGCTGCACCGCCCCCACCCCCGCCCCCGCCTCCCGGGGCTGACCGCGTCGTCAAAGCTGTCCCTTTCCCCCCAACACATCGCTTGACATCTGAAGAAGTATTTGATATGGATGGGATTCCAAGGGTTGATGTTCTGAAGAACCACTTAGTGAAAGAAGGTCGAGTAGATGAAGAAATTGCACTTAGAATTATTAATGCAGGTGCTGCCATCCTTCGGAGAGAGAAAACCATGATAGAAGTAGAAGCTCCAATTACAGTGTGTGGTGACATCCATGGCCAATTTTTTGATCTGATGAAACTTTTTGAAGTAGGAGGATCACCTGCTAATACACGATACCTTTTTCTTGGTGATTATGTGGACAGAGGCTATTTTAGTATAGAGTGTGTCTTATATTTATGGGTCCTGAAGATTCTATACCCAAGCACATTGTTTCTTCTGAGAGGCAACCATGAATGCAGACACCTTACTGAATATTTTACCTTTAAGCAGGAATGTGAGTACTGCCAGGAGAAAAGTATTTTACTTCCTTAGTATTCTTTTGGAGTGACATGGGTAGTAAGTTATGAAGACTTCGTAGTGCAACATGTGAGAAAAGGTTTTGCATCTAAACAGATAAGCTTTGAGGAAGTTTGTCAAGAGTGCTCTAGTGCTTAATGGCATTTAATTCAGAGGTTTTCATTTCAATATTTCTTATTAAGCTTGGTTTTTACAAATGTACTTAGGAACAATTTTGAGTTTTGTATATAATATTAATATTACTTTTCCTAAAAGGAAGAATAAAAAGCAAAAGAAAGAAAAAAAAAATCTCCCAGCATAAAATATATTTATATATATATAAATAACATTTTTGTAAGCAAATGCACATATATGCATATATATTTATATATCATTTTACAAATATTGGTATGTATTGTGAAAATTTTGATTTTTACCCACAATAAAAAATAAATAAATTAAAAAAAAAAAAATCTCCCAGCAAAGAAAAATCCAGGACCAGATGGCTTCACAGGTGAATTCTACCAAGCATTTAGAAAAGAATTATCGCCAATCCTGTTTAAACTCTTCCAAAACTTTGAAGAGGAGGGAAAATTACCCAACACATTTTATGAAGCCAATATCACCCTAATACCAAAGCCAGATAAAGATCCTACAAGAAAAGAAAATTACAGGCCAATCTCTCTATTGAGCATAGATGCAAAAATTCTTAACAAAATACTTGCAAATCGAATCCAACAGTATGTCAAAAGGCTTATACATCACGACCAAGTGGAATCTATTGGTTCAACATAAGAAAATCAATGTAGGGGCGGATGTGGCTCAAATGGTTGGGCGTCCGTCTGCCATATGGAGGGACCTGGGTTCGATCCCCGGGACCTCCCGGTAAAATTAAAAATATATATATAGAAGGCGCATGGGCTGCCAGGCTCTGTGTGCCGGTGAGCCGCCAGGCCCCGGGAGCCTGCAGCAGGATGATGATGTAACAGGGGAGAGAGACAAGAGGAGATGCTCCGAAAGCTCCAGAAGCCAGGAGCTGAGGTGGCACAGGCGGCAGAATACCTCTCTCCTACATCGGAGGTCTCCAGGATCGAATCCTGGTGAAGACTGGAGGAGGAGGATGAGAAGAGATGGCAGGAAACAGACACAGAGAATTGCCCAGCGAATGGACACAAAACAGCAAATGGGGAAGGGGGGGTTTAAAATGGATAAAGTAAATAAATAAATCTTTAAAAAAAAAAAAAAAGAAAATCAATGTAATAAACCACATTAACAAATTGAAGGAAAAAAAACACATGATCATATCAGTCAATACAGAAAAGACATTTGACAAAATCCAGCATCCTTTTTTAATAAAAAACACTTCAAAAGATAGGAATAGAAGGAAAATTCCTCAATATGATAAAAGGCATATATGAAAAACCCACAGCCAACATCATACTCAATGGGAAAAGGTTGACACTTTCTAAGATTGGGAACAAGAGAAGGATGCCCACTGTCACCATTGTTATTCAATATTGTATTAGAAGTTCTAGCTAGGGCAATTAGACAAGAAAAAAAATTAAAGGCATCCAAATAGGAAAAGAGGAAGTAAAAACTCTCAAAGTTTGTGGATGACATGATCCTGTACTTAGAAAATCCTTAATTATCCATGACAAAGCTACTTGAGC
Organism: Tolypeutes matacus; assembly: GCA_026826555.1. Classification (NCBI taxonomy): domain Eukaryota; kingdom Metazoa; phylum Chordata; class Mammalia; order Cingulata; family Chlamyphoridae; genus Tolypeutes; species Tolypeutes matacus. The sequence continues at coordinate 393,229 of JAKSZT010054578.1, forward strand.
TAATAAATGAGTTCAGCAAAGTGGCAGGATACAAGATCAACACGCAAAAATCAGTAATGTTTTTGTACGCTAGTACTGAACAACCTGAGGAGGAAATCAGGAGGAAAATTCCACTTTCAATAGCAACAAAAAGACTCAAATACCTAGGAGTTAATTTAACCAAGGAAGTGCAGGACCTATATGCAGAAAACTACAAAACAATGCTAAAAGAAATTTTGTAAGACTTAAACAAATGGAAAGACATTCCGTGTTCATGGATTGGAAGAATAAATATCGTGAAGATGTCAATCTTACCCAGACCGATTTATAGATTCAGTGCAATACCAATCAAAATCCCAACAGCTTACTTTATGGAATTAAAGAAGGCAATTTCCAAATTCATTTGTAAGGGTAAGTGCACCCGAATAGCCAAAATCATTCTAAAAAGGAAGAGTGATGTGAGAGGAATTTCACTGCCTGACCTTGAAACATATTACAAAGCTACAGTGGTCAGAACAGCATGGTATGGGGGGGGGTGGCGGATGTGACTCAAATGGTTGGGCATCTGGCTCCCATATGGAGGGACCTGGGTTCGATCCCTGGGACCTCCTGGTAAAAATTTTAAAAAATATACAAGGCGTACGGGCCGCCAGGCCCCATGTGTGGGTGCGCCATCAGGCCCCACCGAGCCATGCAGCAAGATGATGACGTAACAGGAGAGCGACACAAGGGAGAGCCAAGGTGAGACGCACTGAAAAACCTGGAACTAAGGTGGCACAGGCGGTACAAGCAAGGCCTCTCTCCCACATTGGAGGGTCCCAGGATTGAATCCTGGTGAAGACAGGAGGAGAAGGATGAGAAGAAAGGGCAGGAAACAGACACAGAGAATTGCCTAGCAAATGGACACAAAACCAGCAAAAACGGGGGTGGGGGAGGCTGGGTAAAAATGGATAAAAGTAAATAAATAAATCTTTAAAAACAAACAAAAAACAGCATGGTACTGGCATAAAGATAGACACATCAATCAGTGGAATAGAATTGAGAACCCAGAAATATACCCTCACCTATACAGTCAGCTGGATTTTGACAAACCTACCAAGCCCACGCTAATGGGAAAAAAGTCTCTTCAACAAATGGTGTTGGGAGAACTGGATATCTATAACCAAAAGAATGAAAGAGGACCCCTATCTCACCCCCTATACAAGAATCAACTCAAAATGGATCAAAGATCTAAATATAAAAGCCAGGACCATAAAACTACTAGAAGAAAATGTAGGGAAACATCTTCAAGACCTTGTAGTAGGTGGTGGTTTCTTGGACCATATACCCAAAGCACGTGCAACAAAAGAAAAAGTAGATAAATGGGACCTCCTCAAAATTAAACACTTTTGCACCTCACAGGACTTTGTCAGAAGGGTGAAAAGTCAGCCGACTCAATGGGAAAAAAATTTTGGAAATCTCATATCTGATAAAGGTTTAATATCCAGGATATATAAAGAGATGTTACAATTCAACAATAAAAAGACAAACGACCCAATTTAAAAATGGGCAAAAGGCTTGAATAGACATTTCTCCAAAGAAGAAATACAAATGGCAAAAAAACACATGAAGAAATGTTCAACATCACTCATGATTAGGGAAATGCAAATCAAAACTACAATGAGATATCATTTCACACCTATCAGAATGGCCACTATTAAAAAGACAGAGAACTACAAGTGTTGGAGAGGATGTGGAGAGATAGGAACACTTCTTCACTGCTGGTGGGAATGCAGGATGGTACAGCCACTGTGGAGGACTGTCTGGCAGTTCCTAAAGAAGTTGAATATAGACTTGCCACGTGACCCTGCAATACCACTACTGGGTATATACCCAGAAGAACTGAGAGCAGTGACATGAACAGACATCTGCACACCGATGTTCATAGCCACATTATTCACCATTGCCAAAAGCTGGAAACAACCCAGGTGTCCCTCAACAGACGAATGGATAAACAAACTGTGGTCTATTCACACGATGGAATATTATGCAGCTGTAAGAAGAAATGAAGTCATAAAGCATATGGCAACATGGATGAACCTGGAGGACATTATGTTGAGTGAAGCAAGTCAGAAACAAAAGGGCAAATACTGTATGAATGCATTACTATGAACCAAATATATTGTGTAACATATTGCTTGATTCAAAAAAAAAATTTATATGTATCCAGTACATCTAATTGAGAAATGTATGTATTCATCTGTGTTTACTTTTTAGTTTATAATTGCTTATATTTTCATTTACTAAATGTATAAAATAAAGTTTAAAAAAATGAAACAAACGGCTGACGTCTGCAGCAGTGTGGATGACTACCAAAAATATGGTGTTGAGCGAAACAGGTCAGGCACAAAAGAATGCACCCTCCATGGTTTCACTGCTGTCAAGTCCGTGATGTCTGTGGCTGTAGGACCAGAGCTTTGGTTGACTCAGGGTAGGGGAAGAGGACTGCCTAGACAGAGACATTGGAGAACTTTCTGGACTGTTGAAAATGTTCTGTATCTTGCTAGGGGTGTTGGTTACATGGGTGTACACATTTGTCAAAATTTACAAACTGCCTACTAATTATCTATGCATTTCACTGAATTGAACTATAATTCAATGAAAAAAGTGATGAGTAAGAAATAAGGCAAGGTGTTGAGGGGAGTCTGCTTGATTAGTGTGCAATGAGAGTAAAAGAAGCTGAAGAGTGAGCATTCACATTGTACACCCGAAAACTGACATTTCATGTGTGTGCTGCCACCTCTGGGTCAGAACTGGATAAATTTGCTAATATTTTAACTCTGTAATGCTCTTTTCATTTGCTTTTATGTGGACCACCTCCTTTAATTAAGACTTTTTTTTTTTCACTTCCTCTGCTTTTATCTTGGAGTCATTCTGTCTCTTAAAGGACTTTCCCATGTATGTGTTCTCATCTTTTTTTTTTTTTTTTTTTCCTACCGGGAGGTCCCGGGGATCGAACCCAGGTCCCTCCATATGGGAGACGGACACCCAACCGTTTGAGCCACATCCGCCCCCCTGTTCTCATCTATTTTGAGTTGATTTTATTTGTCTCTGAGTTTTGTGGTGCCCTTTCTATTTCTCATGCATACAACCTATGCAGTTTCAGAGGAGAAATTATTTTTCTCTGAGAGGATCAGAAAAGAAACAGCGTTTTGACTTTTTGATTGAAGTAGAAGGAACAAAAAGCAAATATTGTACTTAGAGGAAAGGGGATTAGCAAAGGAATGTACTAATGGAACACTAACCCAGTGGTTCTGAACTGTAGTGTGCATCAAGATTTAAAGATCAGAATTTTAAGGCATCCCAGATGCTTCCGATACAAGTAGCCCAGGGATCCACTTTGTGAAATGCTACCCTAATCTCTGAGGAGAACTTGAGGATTCCTGCCTTCCTTCTCCCTTAACTGTCTGCTAACCAGCCTCATCCCAGAGAGACAAGTACTAACAAAGGTTAAGTGCAAGGACACTGATGGGCTCTCATGCCAGCAGGTGGAGCTTTTAGAGAAAATAAAGAAGGCAGACTCTTTTGACCTTCTGGATATTCTCCCTGGATTCCCTTGTCCTTTCCTAAATCCCTTTCCTTTTAGATTACTTCATGATATCTACTAACTTAAAAACTAAGTAGAAAGCATGTAAATTATAGGGGGAGGGGGCCATGGAACCAAGCAAGAAGCTCCACCTCTAGTCTGGGAAAAAAGGCTGATGGCTTCATGTGCTCCATGCCTACTTCCCAAGAAAGTAAACCAATAGAGCTTGGAGGTCAGAGTAATACTACAGGGTTCGTGATCTTGGCTTTTGTACACACACACCCTCAGGGCCTCATTGGGATGGCTGTGGCCATGGTGGTAGACAGATTGTCAACAATATGATCCCCCTAATATGATAGCAAGGGAAATAAAATATATTAATCCACAATAAGGAACCATCTAAAGTGCATTCATGGAGGGGAAATGGCTGAGCAGGGATCTAATTTACCCCTCACAGATTCCTGAGGCTTGGGACCCAGCGACTAGCAGGTGCCTCAGAGAAAGGGAGTGAAGGGAGGAACTGAAAACAGCCTGTGCTATCCCTACCATCCCTACCTGGAAGCATAGAACATGCAGGGAGTCATGTCATAAGTCAGAAATAGCTCCCAAAAATGACCTACACATTCTGTCTTGTTCCCTGACTGGTTGCCCTAAAATGTAGCTGCCCCAAACAAAAAGCTAGAAATTAGCCTCCTTGTGCCTCATTTGTTTATATGAATGGGCAGTCAGGAACCACCAAACATTTGAGGATGGCTGCACCATGAGAGACAGACAAAAACAGACTAGCAAAAATGAAGCACAGGAAGAGAGAAAATGCAGGGAGCAAAACAAAAAGTCAAAAAGATTTTAGAAGACACTGCATCCTTTGAACAACAAAATACTAAGAAAAAGGAAAAGTCCGGGATCAAGAAAGAGCTGAATATCAAAATAAAAAGTTAGGGGCAAAGTTGGAAAATAAAGTCAAATAAACCTCCCAGAAAGTTGAGCAGAAAGGTAGGAGAAATGGAAAAATATGACAGAAAACACAGGTGACATAAAGGTTAACCCAGGAAATGCTCTATTCAACAGATAGTCATTCCAGAAAGTGAGAGAAGAGGAAATAGAATTAAGGAAATTAGGAAAGAAATAAAAATTTCCAGAACTGAAAAAAAACAAAACTCAAAATAAGCTGGAGTTGCAAACATCTGGTAGCTTCAATTAGATGTATTGTAATAGATGTACACCCTCCCTGATTCTGGTTCATTCTCTGGAGACATCTCTGAGGCCAATACGGGACAGAAGGGGGAGGATGTCTCCTCTTAGCTTTCAATCACTCCTCTCTTCAGGGTGTATAGAGCACCCAGCGGGAAGCTGGGTCTGTATGAAGCCCGTGGCTTACTATTAATTCCCAGGTTAGGTTCATGAATCCTGTGTAGTCTGTCCACTCTACTAACAGAGCTGCAAAGCTGATTTTCTGTTAGTTTTTCCCCTCTTCCACCTCAGCTTCCAAATTTAGAATTCTAGTGGAGAAAATTAGGAAGGCATGACACATCATGCCACCTTCAGCCTCCGCCTCCCCCTAGGCCACCTATGCAGCTGTTCTAGCAGCTCAGTCTCCTCTAGTGCTGCTCAGTGTTGGTCCCCAGAACCTGACCCTGGGACCTTGGGTTCTGCATCCTGTAAGGGTATAGAGTTGCAGAGCTTCTGAGTTCTTCTCCAAACTAAGTTTCATGCCTGGTAGGTGGATTCTGGCTCTCTTGCATGGTTTCTGAGTCCTGACCCAGGGTATGTTGATTTGGAGATCTTATATAGTTCATCCAAGTTCAACTAATGGTACATCACAGTGGCCTCAACTGATGGCAATTTAACAGATTGGCACCTAATGCTATACTACACAAAATCCAAGTCTTGCAAGTAGAGTTTCTTTCTTTATGATTGGTTCAGCCTCTCCCCATGCTGTCTATGAATCATTTGTCCATGTGCTCTCTTCTCTGAGCCACCCATTGTTTTGGAACTGGTTGTGTGAATTGTTATGAAGTCTGCATCATTTCTCCTCTGTGTTGGTGAAGATCTTGGGGTTTATGTAGGTCACCACCTAGTAGCGTAAGGAGTTATCAGAGATAAGCATGAAGCAGCCTATGGGGTGTATGTAGGCTCAATTACTTTTATGGCCTATATACTATTGTCCCATTGGACCATACCCTACACAATATACTATTAATTTTCAAGTTAATTATATTATGAGTTGTTCATTTATTTTTCAAAGCATTTTGTGTTTGTTTTAAGGAAACATTTAAAATACACCACAGTTTGTTTATAACACTGTTTGGCATTTCTTCATTTTTTAATGTAACATGAACATAAAAATTGACTTCTTTGGCCTCTGAGAGTCCCCAGTTTCTGTATGTTTATTTTATAACCAGCCAACTTACTAAACTCTCTTTTATTTCTAATAGTACTTTGGCTAACTCTCGTGGCTTTTCCAGGTACATGGTGATGTATAACGTCTGCAAATAATGATAGTTTTGCCTCCACAAACTATATAGGCAGGACTGTGTCCTTATCCATCCATAAGACAGTGAGCAAACAACTCCAAAGCTGGCGTGCTAGGCCCTGCACTGTCTACCCGCAGCTCACTTGTAAATCTCACTTCCTTCCAGCCCTCAAATTCACCACCTCCATGTGTACATGCCATACTCCAGCCAAGATCCTGCTTATTTCTTTCTGATTCTTCTGCATAAACAATTGGAATAGAAATACAGTGATAGATTCAAGAAGCTTTGCTAAAGAAAGAGTACAGGTAGCTTGAAGTTTGGATGACTAAAGAGGACTGGGAAAACACGAAGTGAAACAGAATTGAATTTCTGTCTGCGGGCCTGGAGCTTGGTGTCCAGAGATGGAAATAGGATAAAGAGGGACACTGGGTTGGGAGAGATGATTGAGGATATGTCTTTTTTATTCTATAAGTAGAGTTAATATTTTTATACTTCTCACAGATCTAGGCTACACAACAATCTCAGAGTCCTTGGATGATACATTCCTAGTACTTCCAGGCCACTGCCTAGGGATGGCTTTCTCTAACTTATATTACAACTTTGAACTAAAGAAGTTTTGTGATTCCAAGAATATGAACCAGACTGCATGCAATGAAGTCTGTGAGTATTGTAAATGGAATTTTTAATAACCTTTTTAATTGAAACTAATTCATATAACACATAAAGTATACAATTCAGTGGTTTTAGTATATTCACAAACTTATGCAACCAATACCACTAATACCACAATATTTTCATCACCCCAAAAATAAGCCCTGTACCATTAGCAATTTCTCCCTTGCCTTAGCCCTGACAATCACTAATCCATTTCATATAAATGGAATCATAAATATAGGCCTTTCGTGTCTAGCTTCTTTCACTTAGCATGTTTTCAAGGTTCATCCGTTTTGTAACATTTATCAGGACTCATTCTTTTTAAAGGCTGAATAATATCCCATTGTATAATGTACAATAATTTGTTCATTCATTAGTTGATGGACATTTGAGTTGTTTCCACTTTTTAGCTATTATGAATATGCTGCTATGAACATTAATGTATATTTTTGTGTAGACATATATTTTTAGTTCTCTTGGATATATAACTAGGAGTGAATTTGCTGGATCATATGGTAATTATATGTTTAACTTTCTGAGGAACTGCCAAACTGCTTTCCAAAGCAGCTGGACCATTTTACATCCCACCAGCAATAGTTGAGTGTTCCAATTTCTCCACATCCTCTCCAACACTTGTTAATTTACTTTTTTTTTTAATTATATATTGTAGCAAATGGAAGAACGTGTAACATTGTTATAAAGACAATGGTTAGGAGAGGTTTTGAGGGGAGGAGGAGGGAATAGTAGGTGGAACACAGGGCATTTTTAGGACATTGGAATTAAGTGTAAACCACAATGTAAATTATAGACTTTGGTTTGTAACAATGCTTCAATATTTATTCATCAATTGTTTTTTGGAATGTAAGTTTTCATTTCTCTAGATATATTCCTAGGAGTGAGAGTGTTGGGTAATATGGTAAATACAGGTTTAACTTTTTACGACACTGCCAAACTGTTTCCCACAGTGGCTGTACCATTTGCGTTCCCACCAGCAATGTAAAACATTTCTAGTTGCTTCACATTCTCACCAGCATCTGGTGTGGTCAGTATGTTTTCCTTTAACCATTCTAATAGGTGTGTAGTAGTATTTCATGGTGATTTTAATTTGCACTTCCTTATGACTTAATGATACTGAACATCTTTTTATGGGCTTGTTTCCTATCCATATTTCCTCTTCTGTGAAATGTTTCTTCAAGTCTTTTCTCCTTTTTAAAATTGGGTTGTTTGTTTTTTTACTGTTGAGCTTTGAGAATTCTTTATATTTATGGGTCCTTTGTCAGATGTTATTTGCAGAAATTTTCTCCCAGTCTGTTGCTTGTTTTTCATTCCCTAAATAAGGTCTTTCATAGAGCAAAAGTTTATAATTTTGATTAAGTCCAATTTACCTTTTTTTTCTTGTATGAATCATGCTTTTGGTGTCATGTATAAAAACTCATGGATTAACTCCAGGACACAAAGTTTTCCCCTGTTTTTGTGACAGTTTGCAGTTGGGTGGACCCCAGAAGATCATGTCATTAAAGCTAATCCATTCCTGTGCATGTAAACCTTTTGTAGGTGGGACTTTTGATTAAATTATTTCAGTTAAAGGCTTTTGATTAGATTATGTGACCAAGGGTGGATCTTAATCCCCTTATTAGAGTCCTTTATAAATTGGAGAAACATGCAGAGACACAAAAAACTCCTAGACATGGAGAGAGGAAGCCCCAGAAGCCAGAAACTGAAATCAGTGTAATCCAGGAGAGAAAGCCAGAGGCAGCCAGAAGCTGAAGGCAACAGAACCTGGAGGAGAAGGCAGAGACTGTCAGATGGCACCATTGTGCCCTGCCATGTGCCTGATTGCCCACAGCTGCAGCTCAGGGAGAAAGCATCTTCTGATGATGCCTTGATTTGGATGCTCTTTTAGTTTAATAAAGAATTACCAATGAAAAGTACCAGAAATGAGTTGGCTTGTATAATGGTATATTTATTAGGGATAAAATCTTACAGTTCCAAGTCTGCAAAAATGTCCAAATCAAGGCAACATCAGAGATGCTTTCTCAACAAAGTCAGCGACTGGTGATCCTGGCTTCCTCCCATGTGGTGATATAAGATGGAAGCAGATCTCTGCTGAGGTCCCTGCCTTCCCCTCAAGGCTCACCATCTCCAGGAGCTCAGCTGTGGGTGATCAGGAATATGGCTTGTCTTTTTCTGGACTTCCTCTCTAGCCTCAGCTCCTCCACTTTCTCCCTTAGCCCAGCTGTGGGCCATCAGGCATATAGCTTGTCTCTCTAGCCTTGAGCTGCTCTGTGGCTAAGCCTCTTGTGGGCTTCATGCATCAACTTCTGCTGCTAGTGATCCTTGAGCACTCTCTCTCACATGGCTGGGTCAAAATGGCAGAGCTCCCTTTTCCGTGTGTCTTCTTTCTTTGTGTATCTCTGTTTATCTAAAGCTCCATTAAGTAAGCAGAGACCTAACCTGGGTAATGCCTCACTGACATAATCCAATCAAAAGCGATCTGATCAAATGATCTAATCAAGGTCTCTTAACCTAATCTAATTCAATCAAAGGGTCTCACACCCACAGGAGTGGATTAGTTCAAAAACATAATCTTTTTTAGGGATTCACCAAATTCAAACTGGCACAAACACTTTCACAGCCTCAGAACTGTAAGCTTATAAATTAATAATCCTCATTATAAAAGTCAACTCACTTATGACATATTGCCTTGGCAGCCTTTGGCAAACTAAAACAGAAATTGGTACCAGGGGTGGGGTGCTGCAATTGCAAATACCAAAAGTGTGGAAACGGTTCTTTAAATGAGTAAAGGGGAGATTTTGGAAGAATTGTGAGATGCTTGATAGAAAAGGCCAAGATGCTTTGATGAGATTGTTGGGAGGACTGATGGTGCTAAAGATACTTTCAGTAACAGCCTTAGACAGAAATGATGAATGTGCCATTGCAAATTGGAAGGAAGTTGATCCTTGTTTTAAAGTGGCAGAGAACTTGGCAAAATTAAGTCCTGGTGTCAGATGGAAGGCAGAATTTGAAAATGATGAGGTTGGATATTTAACTGAGGAAATTTCTAAAATAAATGTGGAAAGAATAGCCTGGCTTCTCCTTGCAGCTTATAGTAAAATGAGAGAGGAAAGGAATAAGCTGAGAACTCAACTCCTAGGTATGAAGAAACCAGAAATTGAAGGTTTGGGAAATTCTGAGCTTCCAGAAAACAAGTCCCCAGAGAACAGTGCCCCAGATGAAGTCTTAATTGAACATGGAACTAATCAGCCAGTTCATTTCAAGTAAGGTTTGAAAATGTAATTATCCAGGAAGGATCTGTGGAAAGTCTTACTGTCTGGTGTTGGTTGTATGCAAAACCAACAAGGTTTTTGCACGATCTGTATGAATGGAAGCACTGCTCTAAAAGGAACAGAAAAGTGACAGATTGAAGGAAAAATGACTTCAAAGGCAGAACCATGGAAGGTAAGGTCTGGACTAAAACATCGTCTCTGGCCAAGAGGAGGACCCCACCCTTGTGTGTGGAAAGGGTGAGTATGCCCTGGCCCTTGGAGAGGGTGGGGCTTCTGCCCCATTATTCAGGGAGAGTGTTACCACCTCAGGGTTCAGAGAGGGTAGAACATAATCCCAGGGATTGGGGAGAGCTTGGCCACTACCCCACTGTTTTGAGAGGCTTGAGCCTATGCCCCAGAAATTGGAGAGAATCTGGCTGTCACCCCAGTGTTCTCAGAGGGGGAGGCCTAGAGTTTAGCCACCATCCTGATGTGTGATGAGAGTGGAGCTAAGAACATGACCACTGGGCAAGCCCTTGGAAAGGGTGGGGTTGCCTCTCTTTTGGGCCCTGAGGATAAGAAGACATCTTTCTATAGATGACTCTCAGTACCCTGAAATCTAATGGAGTATGCCCTGCAGGTTTTTGGAACTGTTTGGGACCCATGACCTGTTTTCCTTCCAATTTATCCGAGGGCAATGGGAACGTTTATTATACAACTATATCTGTCAAGCAGATAACTTGTTCTTAGTTTCATCGGTCCACAGCCTGACTGGAATTTTGCCCGAGGACAGATTACATGCCTATAACTGATGTTGTTGAGATATGTACTTAATATTGTTACTGAAGTGATTTAAGCCTTTTTGAAATATTGTGATGGAATGAACGTATTTTGCATATGGAAAGAACATGTCTTTCTGGGATCCAGAAGGCAAAATGTGACAGTTTGAAGCTGGATAGTCCCCAGAAGATCATGTCCTTAAAGCTAATCCATTACTGTGCATATAAATCTATTGTAGATAGGACTTTTGATTAAATTACTTGAGTTAAGGGCTTTTGATTAGATTGCATGACCCAGGGTGGGTCTTAATCCTCTTACTAGCGTTCTTTATAAAGGGGTTCTCCGTTTATAAAGACACAGAAAAAAAAACAGTTTGTGCAGAGACACAGAGAAAAAAACTCATAGAAACAGAGGAAGCCAAGGAAGTCAGAAAATGAAATCACTGTAATCCGGGAGAGAGAAAGCCAAAGGCAGCCAGAAGCTAAAGAGACATACCTTAGACCTAGGGATACAAACTGGCTGAAAGTGAAAGGTTGGAAAAAGATACTCCATGCAAACAATAACCGAAAAATAGCAGGGGCAACTATACTAATATCATACAAAACAGATTTTAAATGCAAAAAATTTACAAGAGATACAGATGCCATTATATATTAATAAAAGGGACAATCCACCAGGAAGAAATAACAGTCATAAATATCTATGCACCAAACCAGGGTGCCCCAAAATACATGAGGCAAAATCTGGCAAAACTGAAGGGAGAAACACACATCTCTACAAAAATCATCAGAGATTTGAACACACCACTCATATCATTAGATAGAACAACTAGACAGAAGATCAACAAGGAAACAGGGAAATTTAACAATGTGATAAACAATCTAGACCTAACATATACAGAATGTTGAATTCCAAATCAGCAGGTTATACATTCTTCTCAAGTGCTCATGGGTCTTTCGCCAGGATAGACCACATATTAGGTCACAAGACAGGTCTCAATAAATATAAAAAGATTTAAATTATAAAAAGCACCTTATCAGATCATATTGAAATGAAAGTGTAAATCAATAATAGATGGGAAAGGGGGAAAATTCATAAATGTGTGGAGGCTAAACAAAACACTCCTAAACAATCAATGGATCAAAGAAGAAATTGTAAGTGAAATTAGTAAATATATTGAGACAAATGAAAATGAGAACGCAACTTATCAAAACTTATGAGATACAGCAAAGACAGTGCTGAGAGGGAAATTTATAGCCCTAAATGCCCATATTAAAAAAGAAGAAAGCTAAAATCAAAGAGCAACAGGAAAAACTAGAAAAATAACAGCAAACATTGCCAAAGCAAGCAGAAGGAAAGAAATAACAAAGATTAGAGCAGAAATAAATGAAATTGAGAACAAAAAAAAAAAAAAATAGAGAAAATCAACAAAACCAAAAGCTGGTTCTTTGAGAGGATCAATAAATTTGACAAACCCTTAGCTAGACTAACAAATAAAAAAAGAGAGAAGGTACAAATCAGTAAAATCAGAAATGAAAGGGGGGAAGTTACAACTGACCCCACAGAAATAAAAAGGATCATAAGAGGAAATTATGAGAAACCATATGCCAACAAACTAGACAAACTAGAGGAAATGGGCAAATTCCTAGAAACACACACACACACAAAAACAAATTGAAGGAGAAAAGCCACATGATCATCTCGATCAATGCAGAAAAGACATTTGACAAAATCTAGCATTCTTTCTTGATTAAAACACTTTGAAAGCTAAGAATAGAAGGAAAATTCCTCAATATGATAAAGGGTATATATGAAAAACTCAGAGCCAACATACTCAATGGGGAAAGGTTGAAAGCTTTCCCTCTAAGATTTGGAAGAAGACCAGGATGCCAATTGTCACCACTGTTATTTAATATCACGCTAGAAGTTCTAGCTAGAGCAATTAGACAAGAAAAATAAATAAATAAAAGGCATCCAGATAGGAAAAGAGGAGGTAAAACTCTCACTATTGGTGGATGACATGAACCTATATTTAGAAAATTCTGAAATGTGTACACAAAGCTACTTGAGCTAATGAATGAGTTCAGCTAACTGGCAGGATACAAGATCAACACGCAAAAATCAGTAATATTTCCATATACTAGTATAGAACAATCTGAGGAGGAAATCGGGGGAAAATCCATTCACAATAGCAACAAAAAGACAGAAATACCGAGGAAGTAATTTAACCAAAAGTATAGGACTTATATTCAGAAAACTATAAAACAATGCTAAAAGAAATCAGTGAAGGATATCTATAACCAAAAGAATGAAAGAGGACTCCTATCTCACCCCCTATACAAGAATCAACTCAAAATGGATCAAAGATCTAAATATAAAAGCTAGGACCATAAAACTACTAGAAGAAAATGTAGGGAAACATCTTCAAGACCTTGTAGTAGGTGGTGGTTTCTTGGACCTCACACCCAAAGCACGTGCAAAAGAAAAATTAGATAAATGGGACCTCCTCAAAATTAAACACTTTTGCACCTCACAGGACTTTGTCAGAAGGGTGAAAAGGCAGCCAACTCAATGGGAAAAAATTTTTGGAAATCACATATCTGATAAGGGTTTAATATCCAGGATATATAAAGAGATGTTACAACTCAACAATAAAAAGACAAATGACCCACTTAAAAAATGGGCCAAAGACTTGAATAGACATTTCTCCGAAGAAGAAATACAAATGGCAAAAAAAAAACACATGAAGAAATACTCAACATCACTCATGATTAGGGAAATGCAAATCAAAACTACAATGAGATATCATTTCACACCTATTTCATACCTATCAGAATGGCCACTATTAAAAAGACAGAGAACTACAAGTGCTGGAGAGGATGTGGAGAGATAGGAACACTTCCTCACTGTTGGTGAGAATGCAGGATGGTACAACCACTATAGAGGACCATTTGGCAGTTCCTAAAGAAGTTGAATATAGACTTGCCATGTGACCCTGCAATACCACTACTGGGTATCTGCACACCGATGTTCATAACCACATTATTCACCATTGCCAAAAGTTGGAAACAACCCAGGTGTCCATCAACAGATGAATGGACAAACAAACTGTGGTCTATTCACACGATGGAATATTATGCAGCTGTAAGAAGAAAGAAGTTGTAAAGCATATGGCAACATGGATGAACCTGGAGGACATTATGTTGAGTGAAGCAAGCCAGACACAAAAGGACAAATACTGTATGAATGCATTACTATGAGCCAAATATATTGTGTAATATATTGTTTGATTCACAAAAAAACAAACAAAAAACAAAACAACAACAAAAAAATTTACATGTATCCATTACATTTAATTGAGAAATGTATATATTTATTCATCTGTGTTTACTTTTTAGTTTTTAATTGCTTATGTTTTCAATTATTAAATGTACAAAATAAAGTTAAAAAAAAAAAAAGAGAGAAATCAGTTAAGGCCTAGACAAATGGAAAAACATTCCGTGTACATGGATTGGAAAACTAAATATCGTGAAGATGTCAATCCTACCCAAACTGACTTATAGATTCAATGCAATACCAATCAAAATTCCAACAGCCTACTTTACAGAAATAGAAAAGGAAATTACCAATTTATTTGGAAGGGAAAGTGCACCTGAACATCCAAAAGTATTCTAAAAAAGAAGAGCAAGTGGAGGACTTTCACTGCCTGACCTTGAAACAAATTACAAAGCTACAGTGGTCAAAACAGCATGGCACTGAAATAAAGATAAGATACATTGATCAGTGGAATAGAATTGAGAGTCCAGAAATGAACCCTCACCTATACGGTCAACTGGTTTTTTACAAACCTACCAAGTCCATTTTAACAGGACAAAGCAGTCTCTTCAACAAATGGTGCTGGGCGAACTGGATATACATAACCAAAAGAATGAAAGGGGACCCCTATCTCACTCCCTATACAAGAATCAACTAAAATGGATCAAAGACCTAAATATAAAGCCCAGGACCATAAAACTACTAGAAGAAAACGTAGGGAAACATTTTCAAGGTCTTGTGGTAGGTAGTGGTTTCTTGGATCTTACACCCACAGCATGAGCAACAAAATAAAAAATAGATAAATGGGACCGCCTCAAAATTAAACACTTTTGTACCTCAAAGGACTTTGTCAAAAGGATGAAAAGGCAGCCAACTCAACGGGAGAAAATACTTGGACATCACATATCCAATAAGGGTTTAATATTCATAATATTGTCAACAAAAAGGACGAACCAATTTTAAAAATGGGCAAAAGACTTGAGTAAACATTTGTCCAAAGCAGAAATACAGACCTTTCAATATCACTAGCGATTAGGGAAATTCAAATCAAAGCTACAATGAGACATCATTTCACAACTATTACAATGGCCACTATTAAAAAGTCAAAAAACTACAAGTGTTGGAAAGGTTGTGGAGAGATAGGATCACTTATTCACTATTGGTAGAATGTAAAATGGTACAGCCACTATGGAGGACTGTTTTGCAGTCCCTAAAGAAGTTGAATATAGATTTGCCACTATACCACTCCTGGGTATATATCCAGAAGAACTGAGAGCAGTGACATGAACAGACATTTGCACATCCATGTTCACAGTGGCATTATTCACATTTGCCAAAAGATGGAAACAACCCAGCTGTCCATGAACTGATGAATGGCTAAATAAACTGTGGTGTATACACACATTGGAATATTATGCAGCTGTAAGAAGAAATGAAGTAGTGAGGTATGTGACAAAATGGATGAGCCTGGAGGACATTATGTTGAGTGAAGCAAGCCAGACACAAAAGGATAAATACAGAATGCTTGTGCTATTATGAACTAAATATATTGTATAAACTCATGGAGTTAACTAAAATATAGGTCACCAGAAAATAGAATGAGGTTAGAGAATGGAAAGCTGAGGGTTATCCTGTGCAGAATTTGTAAAAAGTTTGTTTGTTTTTTTTTAAAGAAACTTTAGATTACATAAATGTTACTTAAAAAAATATGGAAGATTCCCATATGCCCCACTCCCTCCACCTCCCACACTTTCCCACATTAACAGCATCCTTCATTACTGTGGTACATTTGTTACAATTGATGAACATATATTGAAGCATTGCCACTAAACGTGGATTATAGTTTACATTATAGTTTATACTCTGCCCTGTACAATTTTGTAAGTTATGACAAAATATATAATGGCCTGTATCAGTCATTGCAATATCATGCAGGACAATTCCAATGTCCAGAAAATGCCCCCATATTACACCTATTTTTCCCTTTTCCTCCCCTCAGAACCTCCGGTGACCACTGCCTCCACATCAATGATAAAAGTTCTTCCATTGCTAGAATAACAATAAGTCTATAGTAGAATAATAGTAAATCTACTTTAGTCCATTGTTCATTCCCTAATCTTGAGGATTTGGGGGTGGTGATGCCCACTCTACCTCTAATTGAGAGGGAGCTTAGATCTCATGGGACAGATGGATGGAACTATCTTGCTTGCAGTTGCAGACTCTCTCTGTTCCTTGGGATGGGTGTCGTCCATCATCATCTCCTTGTTAGTTGTCCTGAGTGAGTCCAATGAACTGGAGAATAAGTGTTGCAACTCTGCTGAGATTCAGGGCCCAACTGGCACATGGACGGACCAGTGATTTAAGTCTCTTGGATATACACCTATCAAGTATAGTACTAACTATAATTTATGTTCAAACAGAAGGGGCAGAAGACCCATGTGTGGGGAGACCACAAATGAGTCCAACTCTGTCACACTGGGGAGCATAAATTCCAAAGTAAGGTGCAATGGCAGGATGCCAAACTCCTGAGATGTCTGCCCTGCCCTTGTCTGGATGTCTCTAGAGCCCTCAGGAGCCCCGCTATTTGAGGCAATATTTACTGTGGCAGTCAATGAGATCCTGCTGAGACATGCATAAGTGTAACCTCTGGAATGACCTCCTGACTCACTTTGGAATCTCTTAGCCATAAGAACTCATTTGTATTTACCATTGCCCCCTTATGGTCAAGGTCTTTCCCCAGGTGCATTGCTAGTTGGTGCTTGGTAATAATCCCTCGGTGCCAGGAAGGCTCATCTCTGGGAGTCATGTCCACGCTGGGGGGGAAGATAGTGCATTTATATGCTGAGTTTGGCTTAGAGAGAAGCCACAGTTGAGCAACAAGGAGGCTCTCAGGAGTTAACTCTTAGGCAACATATAATACGAGGCTAAATTTCTATTTCAATAGAAAAGGTTCATAAGTACAATCATCAATATCAAGGGCCTGGCACAATGGTCCGTCCTCCTTCACTAGGCACCACCCCTGTACTCGGGGGAGTCTTGCTATTCCGTTAGAGAATGTAGCAGAGCTCCCCAGGATGGGAAATTCTATATTCTTTCGGTTACTGTGTGGATTTCCACCCACCATGACAATGCCCCATGAACACTTGAACGTATTCATGTGCCTTAGAGGCCGTGCCTCAGATGAACCCCCTCCCATGCATCCTCCCATCACTGACACCCCGTATCAGTGATCCTCCCCTGCCACAGTTGTGACCCTTCTGTGATCCAAAACCTCTCCAAAGGTGAAGCCAAGAAAATAACCAAATAAAAACAATAATGATAGCTTTAAAAATAACATAAAATACAAAAATTTTTTTTTTAATTTAAATAATAAAAACTTTTTTTAGACATTATGTCTTTCATCACTATAAGATCTGGTGTCTTGTATGTACAGTGGTGTTTTCTTCCATATATTCTCCCAGTGTCTTCTCTTCTTCAAAGAAGCTTTAGGTTACAGAAAAGTGATGTAAAGAATTTAGGGGGTTCCCATATACCCAATACCCTCCCCCTTTTCTCCTCTCCCCTATTAATAACATTTTACATGTGGATGGTACATTTATTACAATTGATGTACAAATATTGAAACATTGCTACTAACCATTGTCAATAGTTTATATTATGATTTACATTTTGGATCATACACTTTTATAAATTTTGATGAAATTTAAAATGGCCTGTATCCATTATTGCGAGATCATGCAGAACAATTCTAATGCCATAAAAATGCCCTATGTTCCATCTATCCTATTCTTCCCTCTTTCTCCCCTGAGGACCTATGGTAACCACGAAGTTTCACTTTTTGAAGAATAAGATTCATAGTTACTTGCAATAATATTGAGGGCTTGACATATTGGTCTGCTTTCTTTTATTAGGCACTGCCTATGTTCTCGAGAGACTCTTGCCCCTCTATTTGAGAAACTGAAAATAAGAAAGCACTAGAAAAAATCTTTGAGAAGATTAATAAAATTGACAAACCCTTAGCTAGACTAAGAAAGAAAAAAAGAGAGAAGATGCAAATACATAAAATAAGAAACATAGAAGGGGATATCACCACTCACCCCAAGAAATAAGGAGTATCATAAGAGGATACTTTGAAAAATTGTATGCCAACAAGATGGATAACTTAGATGAAGTGGACAAATTCCTAGAAACACAAAGCAGCCTACATTGACTAAAGAAGAAATTGATGAACTTAACAGACCAATCACAAGCAGTCATCAAAAATCTCCCAACTAAGAAGAGCCCAGGACCAGAAGGCTTCACAGGTGAATTCTACCAAACATTCTGGAAAGAACTAACACCAATCCTGCTTAAACTCTTCCAAAAAATAGAAGTGGAGGGAAACGGATGTGGCTCAAGCAATTGGGCTCCTGCCTACAACATGGGAGGTCTGTGGTTTGGTTCCCGGTGCTTCCTAAAGAAGACAGCGAGCTGGTGTGATGGGCAGGCATGGCAAGCTGACGCAACAAGATGATGCAACAAGAGACACAAGAAGAAAAACATAATGAGAGACACAACAAAGCATGGAACAGAGGTGGCTTAGGTGATTAGGTGCCTCCCTCCCACATCAGAGGTCCTGGGTTCGGTTCCCAGTGCCTCCTGAAGAAACAAAGAAGACAAACAGACACAGCAAGTGCAAACAATGAGGGGGTGGGGAAAGATAAATAAATAAAATAAATCTTTAAAGAAAAATAGAAGTGGAGGAAACAATGGCTAACTCATTCTGTGTTTCTAACATCACCCTAATACTAAAGACACACAAAGACACCACAAGAAAGGAAAACTATAGACCAATTTCTCTAATGAATCTGTATCCTAAAATCCTCAACAAAATACTTGCTAATTGTATTCAACAACACATCAAACGATTTACACCATGACCAAATGGGTTTCATCCCTGGTATGGAAGGATGGTTCAACATAAGAAAACCAGTCAATGTAATACACCACATTAACAGATCAAAAGAACAAAATCACATGATATCTCTATTGATGCAGAAAAAGCATTTCACAAAATACAGCACCCTTTCCTGATTAAAAACACTTCAACAGATAGGAATAGAACAAAACTTCCTCAACATGATAAAGGATATATATGAAAAACCCACAGCTAACATCATATGCAATGGTGAAATGCTAAAAGCTTTCCCTCTAAGATCTGGAACAGGATGCCCACTGTCACCACTCTTATTTAACATTGTGTTAGGAGTACTTGCTCAAGCACTTAGGCAAGATAAAGATATAAAAGGCATCCAAACTGGAAAGGAAAAAATAAAAATTTCACTTATTTTCAGATGACATGATCCTATACATAGAAAGCCCTGAGAAATCTACACAAAGCTTCTAGAGCTTATAAATGAGTTCATTAAAGTGGCAGGATATCAGATCAATGTGCAAAAATCAGAATTTCTATACACTAATAATGAGCAAACTGAGGAGGAAATCAAGAAAAAATTCCATTTACAATAGCAACTAAAAGAATCAAATTCCTAGGAATAAACTTAACTAAAGATGCAAAGAACTTGTAAGCAGAAAACTACACAACATTGTTAAAGGAAATCAAAGAAGACCTAAACAAATGGAAGAATATTTCCTGTTCATGGATGGGAAGATTAAACATGATTAAGATGTCTATCCTACCCAAACTGATTTACAGATTTAATGCAATCCCAATAAAAATTAACCACAGCATTTTTTACTGAATTGGAAAAGCTAACTATGAAATTTATTTGGAAGGGCAAGGGGCCCCGAATAGCCAAAGACATATTGAAAAAGAAAAATGAAATTGGAGGAATCACACTACCAGACTTTAAAACATACTACAAAGCTACAGTGGTCAAAACTGCATGGTATTGGGAAGTGGCTGTGGCTCAAGCAATTGAGCTCCTGTTTACCATGCAGAGGACCCAGGTTCCATCTCCGGGACCTCCTGGTGAAAAAAGAAAAAAGGCGACCCAGACCTGCATGGTGCGGAGAAGCGCAGGTCCCCACAAAGCAAAGCAACACACCAAAAAGACGATGATGCAACCAGATAGGGAAAAAAAAAAAAGCTGCATGGTATTGGCACAAGGATAGACATACTGACCAATGGAAGAGAGCTGAGAGTTCTGATATAGATCCTAGAATATACGGTCAACTGATATTCGACAAGGCCACCAAGCCCACCAACTGGGAGAGAATAGTCTCTTCAACAAATGGTGCTTGGAGAACTGGATATCCATATCCAAAAGAATGGGAGAGGATTGCCATCTCAAGTCCTATACAAAAATTGACTCAAGATGGATCAAAGATCTAACTATAAGAGCCAAGACCATAAATCTGGAAGATAATATAGGGAAGCATCTACAAGATATTGTAGTAGGAAATGGTTTCATAAACTTTACACCCAAAGCACAAACAACAAAAGAAGAAATAGATAAATGGGACCTCCTCAAAATTGAAAGTTTGTTTTTTAATCTTTGGAAATGAATAGGAAAGGTGAAAGCACAACGTGGTGTATAACTAGCAGTGCTATTATATGGGTATGACAGTGGTTCCAAGGGAAAGCTTAAGGTCATGTATATTACTAAAAGGAAAGCTAAAAAAAGTATCATGGGACTATATCACATAGTGAAACCTCATGTGAAATATGAAAATGGGTAATAATGCATATATAAGACCATTTTTCTTTAAAACTGAACAAATGTAAGTTGATGTTACAAGATGTTAATATCAGGCAAAAACAACAACAACAACACATTATGCTAAGTGAAAGAAACCAGGCACAAAGTACTACATAGTATATGGTTCTATTTATGTAAAATTTAAGTATAAATCAACTTAAAAAGATAGAATTAAATTAATCGTTATGTAGGGCTGGGGTAGGATAGAAGGATTGAGAGGTGACTGCTAAGGGGTGTGGAGTTTTTCTTTTTGGAGTAATGAAATTGTTTTAAAATTTTTTGTGATGATGAAATGCAGAAGACTGTGATTATACTAAAAGCCAGGACTAGGGAGCAGGGTATATGGGAATTCCCTATATTTTTTTGGTAACATTTATGTAATCTAAGTATCTTTTTTAAAAAAATTAAAAAGTATATTAAAAAAATAAATGTCACCTGATATTCTTTAACCCCATAAAAAATAAAATAAAAGCCATTGATTATATACTCTGGATAGATTGTATGGTATGTGACTATATCTCAAGAAAACTGCTTTAAATATATATATGTATATAAAATAACATTTTAAGGCATACCAGAATTAAAGGAGGAGAATAGTCTCCTGAGTGCTTTTTCACATGAGTGGTCCATTGAAGTTGTAAATGATTAATTATTGATAGGAGAACAAAACTTATAAATATTTTTATTAGAAATAATTGTCATATGGGTAGGGACATTCCTTGAAAAAGCATTTGTTTTACTGCAGTATTTTTATAGAATATTGGTTATAGCAAGGAAAACAAAATATTCATATTTATCATGATAAATTTATCATATGCTGGTATGTGGTGATAGCATTTATGACAATAATGCTTCTTTTAAATGCTATTTATTATAATAGGAACTTACCTACTATATGTGAAAAATGAGGATAAGTTTGGAAAATTACCTAAAGTCTGATAACATCTCTTTATCCCATTTTAGCAGAGGGATATGTGATCCAAAAGAACATCTATGCTTGGGAGTCTCTAGGGATAGGGAAATATCTGACAGCCCTGGCTATCTTGGGACCTGTGTACATCGTTCTGCTTTTCCTCATTGAAACCGATGCCTTGTGGAAACTGAAAGCCAAGGTTTCTGACTTCTGCAGAAAGAAGTATTTGGTGAGCAAGTCAGACCATAACCCCTCTAAGGGATAGGTCAAGGAGCTGGCTCCGTGGCTTCCTCCTGTGACCTGTAGCAGCCTTGATTCTGAGCATCAGAGGGAGCCTGGAAGCCATCTAGTCTAATCTCAGGGCAGAGAGGCACAGCCCATGCCCAAGTACCCCAGAGACTGGTAGGAGAGGGAGGAAGAGGCTTGGTGTGGTGTCCAGTGACCTCAGTCAATCTGCAGGTTCCTGCAGTGCTTGAGTGGCCCTCTTATTAGCCAAGGAACGAACAAGTCACTGGGTTTTCTAAAGCCTGTCACCTTTGTAGGATACCTATTCTCCACAGACATCCCAGAGCTAGATAGGAAAAAAAGTCTGTTCTTTCAGCTCTTGGTTTGAACATCTTCCACAAGGAAACTCTGTAGAAAATGGGCTCTTTTATAACTTACCATTCCAGGCTTTAGTTCTTAGTTTTTCTCAAATGTCGATGCTGCATGTAGATCCCATGTCCACCATACGGACTCATGTCAACATGAGTTCAGCCTTGAATACTAGTAGTTGCCCTTGATGTAGGAGTTGCTGTGGATTCGTGTGTGTATGTGTGTGTAAGAGAGAGAGGGTGGAGTGGAAGGACTGAGGTTGGGCTGGGGCCCCTGAGGTCCTTCTCAGGGAGGATCTAGTCCCTCTTGTTTCCCACAATCTTACCTCCTACCCTAGAAGAAAAAAAAATTACATCTTTGTTTTGGGAATGTAGGCAGAGTTACTTGACGTAGCATTAGTACCTGAAGATGAAGATGTGGCAGTGGAGAAGAAAACTATCCAGTCAAATTTGGAAAAGTTGCGTGAGAATAATCCCCTGGTTATTAAAGAAATGTCAAAGGTAAAGTCCAATGTGGCTTTAAAAGGTAAAGGCCATTATTCTTCTAGTTCCTTCCCATAAGGAAGGAGCCTGTTGGAGAAGTCACTTTACTGATGTGACTGGGTTCTCCCTGCAGGTTGGAGTATTGGCAAATGTCCACAGATGAGTTCCCGGTGGAGACGACTCAGAATGGGGTTTCCTCTGTTTGTGAATGAATCACATTTGAGTTCCTTTGTGTAAGAACTCGAAAACAGGGGTGGGGGTAGGGGGCCAGGGACAGAGAGAGGGACCAAACAATGAACTCCAAGAAGATAGGAAAACTAGAAGTTTGCATGACAGGCTAAGTTTCTCTTAGATCTAGAAGAAAATTGATGGAGGAATCAAGGAGGAGAAAGGGGCTCAGAAAGTTCAAACCAAGCCTCATTTGTCTTCCTGAGAGTCCCAGAGAGAATTTTATTGAGAGACTCATTAAACATCCAGGAACTTTGTAACATTTCCCCCAAGTTTGTTAGTCTTATTCTTTGTTTCCATATAGTTGCTGGTGGTTTAAAAAATAACTAAAAATAAAATAAAAACTCAGGCAACATTAAAAAGGACTTTGCTTGCTTCAAAGACAGAAGAGAAGAGGCTTATCTTAGAGAGCGAAGTTCTGAATGTGCAAGGCAGAGGGAGGGGAGAAAACCCGACTAAATACTGCTGGCAATAGCAGGTGGGAGGAGACGGCAAGTCCAAGCCTGAGCGTGCAATCAGAAGCCCTCTGGACCCGAGGGCCGTTCGGACCTGCCTTGGTACAGGGGTGCAACCAAGCAAGCGTAGCTCCCAAACGCTGCCTCCAGGCCTCTCAGTGGGCATCTCTGGCTTTGGTGTGTCCCAGGTGTACTTCAAGCAGACGCCCCTGATAGCTGTGAAGCACATCTCCTTCGTTGTTAGAGAGGAGGAATGTTTTGGCCTTCTGGGCCCCAATGGAGCCGGGAAAACATCCATTTTCAAAATGCTGACTGGGGAGGAGCATGTGACCTCTGGGGATGCCTTTGTCACTGGCCTCAGCATCAAATCTGACATCAAGAAGGTAGGGTATGGGGTCGGATGTGGCTCAACTGGTTGGGCGTCCGTCTCCCATATGGAGGGACCCGGGTTCGATCCCCAGGACCTCCCGGTAAAAAAAAAAAAAAAAAAAAGAAGGTAGGGTGTGAACAGAGCAAGAGAAATAACACCCTGGGGTGGGGCAGGTGTTGCGGGAAGAGGAGTCACAGAAACAAATCTGGGAGATGTTACATAGGATTTGGGCCTCTTCTATGAGCTCCAGATGCAAATATCTAGCTACTTACTCAACACTGCCTCTTGTATGTCCCTCAGTCACTTTGTCTTAGTTTGCCAGGGATGCTGTAACAAAATATCCCAGACTATTTGGCTTAAACAACAGGAATTTATTGTCTCACAGTTTGGCCAGAAGTCCAAAATCAAGTTATCGGCAGGGCCATGCTTCTCTGAAGTCGTCAGTAGCATTCTGGAGATGGCTTGCTGGCAACTTAGAACTCCATCTCTACCTCTGTCATACGTCATTTTCTCTCCCCATCTGTCTCCTCCCATGTCCAAATTTCCTCTTTCATAAGGACTCTAGTAATATTGGATTGAGGCTACCCTGATCCAGTTTGGCTTCACCGTACTTAGTAACATCTTCAGATGTCCTGTTTACAAATGTGTTCACATCCACAGAACCAGGGGTTATGACTTGAACATGTCTTATGTGCGGGACATGATTCAATCCAAAAAGACTTGTTCTTCCCACATGCAAAGTACATTCACCCCATCCCAATATCCCAAAAACCTTAAGCCATTTTAGTAACAAAATCTCATCTAAATTAGTGATGGATGATCCTGGGGCAAAATTCCTCTCTATCTGTGTACATGTGGAACCTAGAAAACAAGTCATCTGCTTCCAAAATACAGTGGTAGGGCAGGCATAGGGTAGATATTCCTATTCCAAAAGGAAGACATTGGAAGGAAAACAGGGCTCATGGGTCCCAAGAAAGTCTGAAACCCAGAAGGGTAAATTCCATCAGATTTCCAGGCCTGAGAGTCATCTATGACATGATGCTTTGTCCCCAGGGCTGACTGGAGCGGTGGCTTTACCCTCTCTGGGCACAAAGGTGGTGGCCATGCTCTCCCCAGAAGCCAGGACAGAGACCCAACCCCCTCTAAACACTGGGGTGGCAGACATATTCTCTCCAAATGTCAGGGTAGGCCTGCCCTCTTCAAACTCCAGTGTGGGCCCACCCTTTCCAAACATTGGTCCAAGCCATCAGACAAAAGATCTTCCACAGATAATTCCCTGGAAACTGTATCTCCATTCCTGACTTCCTTTGAGATGGTTGATTATATCCATGAATCATATACCTAATCTCTCTAATTTTTTACTGTTTATTTTGCCACATTTGCTGTATCATTTAATTTATCCATCCATTTGCCTATTTATCAGTCTATCTCTCATAAATGTTTTCTAAACATTTGAGAGGAAGTTGAATACATCACACTACTTGATCACTTAATACTTTGATGCACATTTTCTAAGAACAAGATTTTTACTTATGTAACCATCTTAAGTACAGTTATCAAGTTTAAGAAATTTATATCAATATAAAGTTTTCAGTTTATATTCCTTTTTTTTTCAGATGTTCCAAAGATGTCCTTTTGGGCCTTTTCTCCTATCTTATTAGAGCCTGTCCAGGATCGTGTGTTGCATTTGTCATTGTCTCTTTAATCACTCTTTTTTTTTTATTGTGGAAAGATATATAGAGCACAAGTTTTCCCATCTCAGCCACTCCCAAGCATACCCATCAGTGGAATTATTCATGCTCACCATGTCGCAGGACCCACACCACCATCCATTACCAGAGATTTCCCCTTAGCCCGTTATGCATGAACTCCCCATTTGCCCTCCCCCACAAATTGTAGCTCTGTCATATAAGAGGAATTATATATTTGTCCCTTTGTGCCTGGCTTATTTCATTCAACATGATGTCATCAAGGTTCATCCATGTAGTGGCGGGTATTAGAACATCATTTCTTCTTACAGCTGAGTAATATTCCATTGCGTGTATATAGCACATTTTGTTTATCTCTTCATCTGCTGATGAACATTTGGGTTGCTTCTACCTTTTAGCTATTGTGAGTAATGCTTCTATGAACACTGGTGTACAAATATCTATATGAGTTCCTTTAGGGTATATACCTAAAAGTGGGATTGCTGGCTGTGAGGGCTTCAAGTAATGTACCGACTCCCAAAAAAAAAACATGTTCTTAATCCATTCCTGTGGGTGTGAACTCTTGTAAATAGGACCTTTTGATGAGGTTATTTCAGTTAAGGTGTGGCCCAGCTGAATCAGGATGGTTCGGAATCCTATTACTGGAGGCCTTAATCCTGTAGGGAAGGCCACAGGGAGAGAAGCTACAGGGAGCAGCCAGAAACTGGATGGCAGTGAAGCCCAGAAGAGAAAGGAGAAGACACTGCCATGTGCATTGTCACATGACAGAAAAGCCAAGGACCGAGGATCACCAGCAGGCAGCCCCAGAACACCACAGTCTTCAGGGAGAAAGCATCGCCTTGCTGACACCTTGATTTGGACTTCTCTTAGCTTCAAAACCATGAGCTAATAAATTCCCATTTGTTAAGTCAGCCCATTGTGTGGTATTTGTTTTAGCAGCCAAGAAATTAAAATATCAACTCATGTGGTAGTTCTAGTTCTATGTTTCTTTGGGGGTTTTTTTTGAGGAATCACCAAACTGCTTTCCATGGCTGCTACACAATTTTACATTCCCACCAACAATGTGCAAGTGCTCCTGTTTTCTACATCCTTGCCAACACTTGTTATTTCCCATGTTTTAAATAATAGGCATTCTAGTGTGTATGAGGTGGTATCTCGTTGTGGTTTTGATTTGAATTTCCCTAATGTCTAATGAGCATCTTTTGGCCATTTGTGTATCTTCTTTTGAGAAATGTCTATTAAAGTCCTCTGCCCATTTTTCTTTTTTCATTTTTTTAATTGGGTTGTCTGTCCTTTTGTTGTTGAATTGTAGTATTTTCATATATTCTGGATAGTAAGCTCTTATCATATATATTTTCTCCCATTCTGTTGGTTGTCTTTTTGTCTTTTTAATTTATTGATAATATCCTTTGATGCACAAAAGTCTTTAATTTTGGTGGAGTCCAATTTATCTGTTTTTATTTTTTTATTGCTTGTGCTTTTGGTGTAAAGTTTAAGAATCTATTACCTAATACGAGGTTCTGAAGATATTTCCCTATGTTTTCTTCTAAGAGTTTTATAGTTTAACTCTTATATTAGGTCAACTAATCTCTTCAGCAAATGGCTATTCAACTACACCCTTAAGTGGAGTCCCATTCTCTGGGGGCTCCTGTTAGGGCCACTTCTGGCTCTGCTTTGAGTATGCTATCTGGATAGGTTGATAATTTTCCAAATCATCAAGTGTTGGTTCCTTTTAGCTTAACAGTTCAGTCCTTAACTTTTCTCTTTCCTTTCACATTTTACGATATGCAGCAGGAAGTCACCAGTCTGTACCTTCCCTACTTTGCTTGGACATCTATCTACTCAGCTAAATATCCAGATTCATTGCTTATAAGTTCCATTTTCAATCCAACACTAGGACATAACTCAGCCAAATTCTCAGTTCTTAATAAACAAGGATCACCCTTCCTCCAATTTCAAATAACACATTCATCATTTCCTTCTAAGGTCTCACCAGAAGCACCTTTAATGTCTATATTCTACCAACAGTCTCATCAAAGCAATCTAGGCTTTTACTCTCAAGTGCCTCAAGATTCTTTCAGCCTCTACCCATTTCTCAATTCCAAAGCCATGTCCACATTTGTAGGTATTTGTTACAGCAGCTCCCCACTTCCTGCTACCAAAACTTGTATTACTGTGCCAGGGCTACTGTAGCAAAGTACCCCAGACTAGTTGGCTTATAAAACAGGAATTAATTGTCTCACAGTTTGAAGGGCTAGAAGCCCAAGTCAAGGGATTAGCAGCACCATGTTTTCTCTGTGACAGACAGACTCTGTGTCTGTCTCCATCACTTGGCTGTCTCTCTCCCTGTCTGTCTCCTACTGTGTCCAAAATCCTCTGCTTATAAGGACTACAGTAATATTAGACTGAGGGCACCCTGATTCAGTTTGGCCTCATCTTAACTAATAGCATCTTCAAATATCCTGTTTACAAATGCATTCACATCCATAGAACTGGGGGTCAGGGATTGAGCATGTCTTGTGTTGGGAACGTGATTCAACCCATAGCACCTGAAACTCACTGGGCCCCAAAAGAGCCTTCAGCTGTCCCCACACTCCCTCAAACTCCTCCTCCCCCTGTGATTCCTTGCAGAGTGAATGTCATGATCCCCCGATGTCCAAGGCACAACCCAGAGCATCCAGTTGGCAACTACAGCCCATGGACACTCCTCCCAAATAGCCCTTGGATCTGCAATTCCTGTCCATTCATTGGTTGATGGACACTTGGGTTGCTTCCATCTTTTAGTCTCCTTTGTTTCTGAAGGATTACTCCACTGGATATAGAACTCTACGTTGGTGGGGTTTTCCTTTCAACACTTTAAGTATTTTACCCTCTCTCTTCTTGCTTACATGGTTTATGACAAGAAGTCGACTGAAATTCTTATTCTTGTTCTTCTATGAATAAGATGTTTCTCCCTCCTCTGGCTTCTTTAAAGAATTTCTTCAACTTTGGTTTTCTGCAATTTTAATATGATATGCCTAGGTATAGTTGTTTTGATAAGAACTTGCCTGGTGCTCTCTGAGATTCCGTTTACTTTGGAAAATTCTTGGCCACTATTACAGCATATATTCCTTCTGCTCTGTCCTCTCTTCTGCTTCTGGTATTCCATTACACACGCTGCGCTTTCTGAAACTGTCTCACAGATTTTGGATGTCCTTTTTTTTTCCATTCTTTTTTGTTTTTATATTTCAGTTTGAAAAGTTTCTATTAACGTATCTTCAAGCTCACTGATTCTTTTGTCAGAATGTCCAGTCTACTGATGAGCCCAACAAAGGTATTCTTTTCTCTTACATGTTTTTTTGGTAGCATTTCATTTTGATTCTTTCTTAGGATTTCTATCTCTCTGCTTATATTACCCATATTTTCTTGCCTGTTGTCTACTTTTTCCATTAGCTCCCTTAATATAGTAATCATAGTCATTTTAAATTTCCTGTCCGATAATTCTAAACTCTGTGTCAAATCTGAGTCTGGTTCTGATGTTTTCTATGTTTCTTCAGAATGTTTTTTCTTGCCTTTTAGTATACCTCATAGCTTTTTTGTTGCTGAAAGCTGGACACAATATATTGGGTAATAAGGTCTGAGCTAACAGGCCGATAGTGTGAGGCTTTGTGTTAATCTGGCTAGGAGCTGGGGTGTGTTAAATATTTGCTGTAGCTGTAGGTGTCAAAGGCTTCAAATTCCCCTGGTAGCCTTGTTGTGGTGCTGGTGGTTCTTCCCTGCTGTCTCTGGGCTTCCCAGAAGCTCCTTATTAAATACAGTCTATGCCTTGCAGCTCTTTCAGATGTAATTCACTTTAGCATACTGGAGCCCTGTTGGTGTAGTGTTAATTTGGAAAGAAGAAGTGCTTGAATGAAGAGGGAGAAAGGAGAGAAAATAGGAAGGAAAAAAGTTATTTTTCAAAATTAACATCCTGCTATTTTTCAGCATCTACTCTAGGAGAACCTAGAACATGAGCACAAAGCAGTGTGGTTTACTATAAGTTTATAGTGTTAAAAACTTGAAAATAACTCAAATGTGCCTGGATGTTTGAAATAGCTAAACAAAATCTAGAAACTGAACAGGTTAGGTGTGTCTGTACTGACATAGGAAGCTCTTAAAGATGTAATGTCGAGTTAAAAAAGCAGGAGAGCACTGTTTGGCAAAAACACCGAAATGGTCCTCTGCCTGGGAGTGGGTGTCCCTGGAGGTTTCCTGCTTTCTGGTCTGGAGGGCAGAGCAGCCTCACCATGCTGGGCTACAGCAGGCGGCCGACAGAGACCCAGGGAGCCTTTGTTTGAAAGTTTTACAGAAAAAAAAAAAATCTACTCATGTTTTACAAGCCTGGCTGAAAATATTTTTAAAGGGGGAAAAAATTGAAACATGTCTTCTAGTGGCCGGACTTTCCAAAGGTGCCCAAGAGGAGGGGAGAGGCGGACGTTTAGGGTCCCTGCCTGGCAGGCAGGAGGAGGAACACCCAGCATGTGTTCAGCCGCACCTTCTTCCAGAGCTGCTTTGCTTTGCTTTGCTTAGGGCTAAAACTGGTTTCTCTGGCTACAAAAGCCCTATTTCCTGGAACAAAAGCTAAGTGTGTCCCAGCCACAGGGCAGGTGCAGAAGAGCAAGGCCGGCTTCTCACAGCCAAGACGGGCCCTCCCGAAACTCCCCGTTCACCACCTCCAGCAGCAGAGGCTGCACTGCAGGTCCATCTTGACCAGCAGCCTACTCCCTAGCGCTAGCATAACCCCACTCACGGTGCCAAGCTCTCACCCGCGCCCACGTCTGCTCGAATCAGCAGGGCAGCGCCAGGGACCTGGACTGGGTAAGGCCAGGGAGGAGGGCCCTGCCTCGCCGGAGGCCCGGTGGGCCTGGTGCAGGAGGCGCTCCCTCTGCCGGCCCCACCCTGGGCTGTTTCAACCGCAGGTGCGGCGGCGGATCGGCTACTGCCCTCAGTTTGACGCCCTGCTGGACCACATGACGGGGCGGGAGATGCTGGTCATGTACGCCCGGCTCCGGGGCGTCCCCGAGCGCCACATCGCGGCCTGCGTGGAGCAAGCAATTGAAGACTTATCCCTGCGCGCTTATGCCGAGGAGCTGGTGAAGACCTACAGGTGTGCCGCGGGGCTCCCCTCGGTCCCTCCCCTCTCCACCCACAGGATGAGCTCCAGTTCCTCTCAGGGCTGCAGCGGAGGGCAAGGACTGCACCGTGCATGTCCTGGAAGAATGGCTCAGCGGCCTGGGCCGCCCTAGGAGGGGCAGGGGCACAGCCTAGGGACACAGCTGTCTTCCTGCACCCTTCTCAGGGCCTCCTTCAGGGGGCAGGCTTGCATTCTAAGCACTTCTTCCCTGCCCCTGTGGACTGCTGACCTGCTGAGGAGCCTGGGGGTGTCAGGCAGGGGTCTTTCAGTTGTGAGTGACAGAAACCCAACTCAAATCCGCTCCAGGAAGGGCACGCAGGGGCCCTGGCAAGGCCGCGCATGGCCGAGCTCCCCAGGACTCCAGGCTCCTTGTAGGCAGCACCCGCGCCCCCAGCTGACCCGCAGGCTGGCTCCAGGGTCACATGCTGCTGCCCTGAGGGTGCCTTGTTCCTCGCCAGCCACAGCTCGCTCTGCCTTCCTCGGTCGGCTTCCACCAAGCAGGTTTTCATGGTTTTTCACCCTAATTAACCGTCTCTGGAAGATTAAATGAGTTCATATTCCCACAGCTTAGAACAGTGCCTTGCACATAGTAAATGCTATACGTGTTTATGTAAAAAAAAATTTTTTTTAGCTAAAATGACCCTCGCCCTTACCCTCAGAAGGAAGAGAAGAAGCTCCTGCCCCGAACATCAATAGAGACCCTCAAAAAAGACCACACGCTCACCCTGGACCATCACTCCCTAGGGGGATGATTTATGTCCTGATTGCACAGCCCGAGTGACAGGCCAGCCTGGGGTCAGGGCGCTGAGCCTGTACTGACAGCCCCACCAGGGGGCGGTGGAGCACTGCCTGAGGAGAGGGCGTCTACCACTGCGAGTCGAGGGTGGGTTCAGACCAGCAGCTCACTGCTGAGCTCTGTGGTTGCCATTCAGCCCGCCCCCCCCCCCTCCAGCGGTGGTAACAAGCGGAAGCTGAGCGCCGGCATTGCCCTGATCGGAGAACCCGCGGTCATCTTCCTGGACGAGCCGTCCACCGGCATGGACCCCGTGGCCCGGCGCCTGCTCTGGGGCACTGTGGCACGGGCCCGCAAGTCCGGCAAGGCCATTGTCATCACCTCCCACAGGTAGGATGGGCCTGTGCGGACCTGTGTGGGTCAGTGGAAGGGCTGGGATGGGCTGTGTCTGCAAGCAGGGGTGGGCCAGGTGGGGGGTGTGGACTAAAGACCTGCCAGCAGCTGGTGTGGAGTCTGCGAGGGGCTCCCCCAGGCTCTGCCACTGGACCACAATGAGGCAGGGACTCAGGCTCAGCCTGATCAGGGTGTCGGCACCTCCTTTCTGCACAAGGCCTTGACCCTGAGGCCGTCAGCACCCCCGGGGCGGCCGTGCCCGCCCCAGCGGCCTTGACCTTCTCTCGGCAGCATGGAGGAGTGTGAGGCCCTGTGCACCCGGCTGGCCATCATGGTGCAGGGCCAGTTCAAGTGCCTGGGCAGCCCGCAGCACCTCAAGAGCAAGTTTGGCAGCGGCTACTCCCTGCGCGCCAAGGTCCGGAGCTACGGGCAGGAGGCACTGCAGAAGTTCAAGGCCTTCGTGGACCTGACCTTCCCAGGTGCGTGCCAGCTCTGGCAGCCCCACTGGAACGGGGTGTCCGTGCCTCGCCCCTGCCCCGTCCCACATTCCTGACCCCCAGGCCGCCCTCTGAGGCCCCGAGCCTGGCCCTCATGGGGACTGTCTCTCCTCTGTGCAGGCAGCGTCCTGGAAGACGAGCACCAAGGGATGGTCCATTACCACCTGCCTGGCCGCGGCCTCAGCTGGGCAAAGGTGAGTGTGCCCCGGGCACCCTGGAGAGCACACCTGGGAGGTCACGGCCTTCTGGTGACTCAGTTTCTTTCTCTTTCGGGTGGGACATCTTTTGACATCTCTGTGTGGATTTCATTGACCATAAGGTGTTTGAGGGGAGATCAGCTCCTCCCACCCCCTCATTTCAGAGGGGGAGCAGGCCCAGAGAGAGTCTGCTACATGCCCAGGGTCACACAGCCAGCCAGGGACACAGGCAGGGCCACCCCCCTCAGGAGCCCTTCCCAGCCAGGGGGCCCTTTCCCCTGAGAGCACAGGCAGCAGTGTTTGGAGGACTCACTCCCGGGAGGTGCCCTTGGGGCAGCTGAGGGGTTGGCCTTTGGAGGGCCTTGTCACAACCTGAGAGGCCCTCCTCCTTCCTTGTGCCTCTCCTTTCTGGTGCGCCCTGTCCTTCACTAGGCTCTGTCAGCAGTGGCCTCCTCCCTTCCTTCAGGTGTTCGGGACTCTGGAGCGCGCCAAGGAGGAGCATTCACTGGACGACTACTCAGTCAGCCAGATCACCCTGGAGGACATCTTCCTGAGCCTCAACAGCCTGTCCTCCCAGGAGAAGGGCAAGTTTGACTGAGTGCAGGCAAAACTCGCAGGGCCTCCTTCGCCCACTCGCCTCCCTCGCCCCCAGATCCTGCTGTCACACACCAGCCTGTCCTGCTGTAATAAAGAGTTCCTGGTGTCCAGACTCGCCCAGAGTGCGGATGCTGCCGTGGATGGCACAGGCACAGAGGCAGCTCGTGGCTCTCCGCCAGGGCCCAGGCCCACCTCAGGGGTCTGGTGGAAGAGCCAGGGGTTGTCTCGGTATGTACACGTGGCTGTGGCCTCACAGACCAGGCCATGTCCTGCCCCCAGTTATCAGCACCCCGTCTGCCGCAGCTTTATGCTCGGTGTGCTCCGTGTGGTTCCCACCCACCGCACGGCCCTCAGACCAGGCGGAGGACCCTGACCTGGCCTTGCCTGTGCTCTCCCTTCTCCAGAACCCTCTCCCGTTCACTTTAGGGCCAACGGGTCCTCCCTCCCTCCTGAGTGGGAGATGCCCGGTGGCTGTGTGCATCACCGTGGGCAGGGTTTGGGCAGGGGAGCTGGGGTCCACACAGGCCCCTCAGCATGCATAGGGGGGCCAGGGATGGAGAGGCAGGGAGGGCCACGATCCAGGGCTGGGCTGCCTTGCCATGCGAGGCCACGTTCAAGCACGGCACTCCAAGGAGTCCATGAGTTCTAAATGCAAACCTGGCCTCCCAGGTCTTAGTGAAGGTGAATTTGTCAAGGTGGGAGGGGAGAGCATATTTAAGTTTGCTAGTCTGATTTATACTTTTAAAATATTTAAGCACTTGGCTATGTAGGCCCCCGTGTGCTCTCTTGCCCTGGCCCCTGCCGGTGTTTGGGGTGGGCATGCGTTTGCCCTACCTGGGCTCCATGAAGTAGACCCACTTAGCATCCCCACTTCAAGAAGAGCAAGCTGAGCCAGGGCTTGTGTAACCCTCCCAGGTCAACAGGCAGCAGCACCCAGAAACCAGTTAACAGAGCAGACTCCGAGGCCCCACCTCTGAATCAGAATCTCCCGGGGTGGGGCCCAGCAGTCTGAGTGGTAACAGCCCACCAGGTGACGCTGACGCGTCTCCAGCGAGAGAACCCGAGTGCCCTCGACCGAGTGCTCCGGTGGACGGGCTGCGTGTGCTGGCCCCACAGGTTCTCTTCTCCATCAAATAGCCTTTCTCTCGCCGCTGGTGGTCCCGCTGCCCCCTTCACCAGAAAGACCCGCAGCTGCCCCTCTGGCGACTAGGGGAATGCTCTTCTTGCCCTCTCAGCCAAGCTTTGGGCGAGCGTTGTCCACTTTCCATCGGCACAGGCAGCCTGACGCCGTTTTCAAGACTAGGCCAAAATTACAAATCTGTCAACCTCCCAGTCGCCACATGCACCGGCTTCTCTTAGTCCTTGCATCGTGTGGGCTCTGAGGCACTGCAGCTGCCTCCAGTTCCCTAATGGAAGCCTCTCTTGCCTCTGCCCACTGCGCTCTGGCCCCCTCGTCCCTCCCAGGCCCCTCCCCTGTCTCCACTGAAGGCTCCTTCCACTTCCTTTGTCTCTAATTGGTGGTACCCCTCAGGTTTCCAGCCTACTTGGCTTCCCTCATCCTTCCCTCGGCACCCCGCCACTCTTGGCTTTCTCATTTACCCCTACCTTATTCTGTTAGCTCTTGACAATCCAGAATTTTCTAAGTTCTCTAGCCCTCCTGAAGACCATTTCACATACCGCCTAGGAGCTGCTAGCTGCCCTGGGTTGGCCCTCTAGGCTCCCACCCCCAGTGTGGTGGCTGAGGGGCGAGGGAAGGTGTAGCTGAGCACAACCTGTGCCTGCTGCCAAGAGAACACCTGTTTCCTTAAAATAAAAAAAATAAAAAAGGCAATGTTGCCTCTGAGTAAATAAAGAGTTATCGGGGTGCTGTTACTGACAGCGTGACGCAGGACAGCGCAGGGTCAGGGAGAGTGGGAGCAGTGGGTGCTGCTGACTGGCGCAGTGTTGGCCTCGCTCCCTAACCCCTCAAAGGTGCCACCAAAATTAGCCAGGAGAGACAGGTAACAAAGTAACAGGTGCGTGGGCAGGAGGCAGCAAGGAAGACCGTGGAGCAAACTAACCAACAGGGCCCGAGGGGTGCCCGTGCGGAGCCCCCTACCCAGCCCCAGCGGGCGCCGCTCTGTCCTCCCTTGGCCTCCCGCACCCTCTTCCTGAGCTTGGGGCAGGTCCTGTTCCCAACTCTCAGGTCTCCTCCCGAGCCTTCGGGCCCTGCTCCAGGTGGACCCGGAAGGTCCTCGGCACGCCCCGAGAGCGGGGGGACGCAGGGGCGGCGGCCACGGCCGCTGGCCGGGGCTCCCTGGCCCTCGGGAAAGGCAGGCGGGGCGTCCGAGCTGGACGGCGAGGGGCAGCCCGCGGCGGAGTCCGCGAGGCCCGAGA